>OX422191.1:623440-960571 GCA_949130485.1 Agelas oroides | reverse complement strand
TTAGACCGATAAGTGGCAGGTGCAATACCTAGTGATTTATCCTGTTGTTTTGCGTTTGAATCGTTGTAAAAGCTCCAGCCGTTATCGTGCTATCGCGGTGAGAGGCAGAAGAAGAAGAAGAAGAAGAAGAAGAAGAAAGAAAGTCAGAAGATAGACGATTTGTCCGTTTTGGCGACTTGCCGGTCTGGTGCTTAGCGATACTTTCCAGCAAACTTAACAGTCTTTTTGCTCATGAAAACACTTGATAATGCCTGATATGGCTCATACAGGCCTTTGACTAATCTAACGAAGACATTTCGAGCGTGTTATTTGTGCACTTTTAATGTGGCGGCCATTTTTTTTCGGGGTCATCCCTACATATGGCGTACTACCGTACGCCATGATAACACGATAGTTCCCAATCTCCAAAGATTTCTGAGAAATTAAGTGCATGCGCAAACAGTGGATACCAGGCTCTCATTTTCCCCGCCCACCAAGAACCTGGGTACGAGGCTAAACTGTACCATGCATTTCAATAGCTTCAACCAAAACCAACCCATGTACTGCACTGGTACTGCTACACCAGTTACGAGTGTACACAACCATTGCTGCAGTCCCAGTGTACAACTCTTAAGGAGTAGGACATGAACGGTTTGACTCACTTTAGTGTCTGAAGGCTCTTGTTCACTTGCAACGCTGCAGCCAATTCACGAGCACCTTCATCTGAGATCTGGTTCTGACTGAGGCTGCAGAATGTCAGAGAAGAAGAGATGAGAGGTGGTTCAACAAACCTCTTCACTTTGTGTAAGATATATTTGGTCTCGATACCTCACTACTGACACACAGTATCAGACACTGTGTGTCAGCTAGTCAAGTAGAGGAGTACTCCCTGTGTTACAGTCACTGGTGATTTTAGCGTGAATTAATGTAAGCAGAGGGTGGGATCTAACCACACGGGAAGTTAAATCAGTGCTCCACCGGACACTGTAGACACAGATAACTCACTTGGGGTGTTCTACTATAGTAACAGTATCATGGTATATATGATGTCATGTCACAGAGAGGATGCAACAATTAGAATAATGCAGGACCTAGCTATGTGTACGTGTGCACACATGTAATCACAATGGTAACAGGGGAACTTGTGCACTCCTAGCCCCACCCTTAAAATTACCAGTGCTCAAAGTCTCAAGAAAGAGGGAGTGGTGGGGGGACAAGAATATTGTCCAGAGGAAGTAACCAGAAAATGCTGCATCACTAAGATGGCTGTCCCTCCCTCAATCAAAAGAGCTTCATCATTGGTCAGAAAATGTGTGGGCGGTGTAGTAGTAAGTACACGTTATGAAATTCATGGTTGTACAGATATAACACGATAGTTCCTGATCTCCCAAGATTTCTGAGAAATTAAGCGCATGCGCAAACAGTGCATACCAGGCTCTCCTTTTCCCCGCCCACTGAGAACCTACTTGGTACGAGGTTAAACTGTACCATGCATTTCAATAGCTTCAACCAAAACCAACCATGTACTGCACTGGTACTGCTACACCAGTTACGAGTGTACACAACCATTGCTGCAGTCCCAGTGTACACCTCTTAAGAACTAGGACATGAAGGGTTGGACTCACTTTAGTGTCTGAAGGCTCTGGTTCACTCGTGAAGTTGCAGCCAATTCACGAGCACCTTTGGCTGAGATCTGGTTCCAACTGAGGCTGCGTAATGTCAGAGAACAAGAGATGAGAGGTGGTTCAACAAACCTCTTCACTTTGTGCAAGATGTATTTGGTCTCGATACCTCACTACAGACACACAGTATCAGACACTGGTGATTTTAGCGTGAATTAATATAAGCAGAGGGCGGGGTCTAACCACACGGGAAGTTAAGTCAGTGCTCCACCGGACACTGTAGACACAGATAACTCACTTGGGGTGCTCCACTATAGTAACAGTATCATGGTATATATGATGTCATGTCACAGAGAGGATGCAACAATTAGAATAATGCAGGACCTAGCTGTGTGTACGTGTGCACACATGTAATCACAATGGTAACAGGGGAACTTGTGCACTCCTAGCCCCACCCTTAAAATTACCAGTGCTCACAGTCTCAAGAAAGAGGAAGTGGTGGGGGGACAAGAATATTGTCCAGAGGAAGTAACCAGAAAATGCTGCATCACTAAGATGGCTGTCCCTCCCTCAATCAAAAGAGCTTCATCATTGGTCAGAAAATGTGTGGGCGGTGTAGTAGTAAGTACACATTATGAAAGTCACAGTTGTACAGATATAACACGATAGTTCCCGATCTCCCAAGATTTCTGGGAATTGAAGCGCATGCACAAACAGTGGATACCAGGCTCTCCTTTTACCCGCCCACCGAGAACCTTGGTACGAGGCTAAACTGTACCGTGCATTTCAATATCTTCAACCAAAACCAACCATGTACTGCACTGGTACTGCTACACCAGTTGAGAGTGTACACAACCACTGCTGCAGTCCCAGTGTACACCTCTTAAGAAGTAGGACATGAAGGGTTGGACTCACTCTAGTGTCTGAAGGCTCTGGTTCACTTGCAACGCTGCAGCTAATTCACGAGCACCTTCATCTGAGATCTGGTTCACACTGAGGCTGCAGAATGTCAGAGAACAAGAGATGAGAGGTGGTTCAACAAACATCTTCACTTTGTGTAAGGTATATTTGGTCTCGCGGTACCTCACTACTGAGACACAGTATCAGACACTGTGTGTCAGCTAGTCAAGTAGAGGAGTACTCCCTGTGTTACAGTCACTGGTGATTTTAGCGTGAATTAATATAAGCAGAGGGCGGGGTCTAACCACACGGGAATCTAAGTCAGTGCTCCACCAGACACTGTAGACACAGATAACTCACTTGGGGTGCTTCACTATAGTAACAGTATCATGGTATATATGATGTCATGTCACAGAGAGGATGCAACAATTAGAATAATGCTATGTGTACATGTGCACACATGTAATCACAATGGTAACAGGGAACTTGTGCACTCCTAGCCCCACCCTTAAAATTACCAGTGCTCACAGTCTCAAGAAAGAGGGAGTGGTGGGGGGACAAGAATATTGTCCAGAGGAAGTAACCAGACATTGCTGCATCACTAAGATGGCTGTCCCTCCCTCAATCAAAAGAGCTTCATCATTGGTTAGAAAATGTGTGGGCGGTGTAGTAGTAAGTACACGTTATGAAAGTCACGGTTGTACAGATATAACACGATAGTTCCCAATCCCCCAAGATTTCCGAGAAATTAAGCGCATGCGCAAACAGTGGATACCAGGCTCTTATTTCCCTGCCCACTGAGAACCTTGGTACGAGGCTAAACTGTACCATGCATTTCAACTTCAACCAAAACCAACCATGTACTGCACTGGTACTGCTACACCAGTTACGAGTGTACACAACCATTGCTGCAGTCCCAGTGTACACCTCTTAATGAGTAGGACATGAAGGGTTGGACTCACTCTAGTGTCTGAAGGATCTGGTTCACTTGCAACGCTGCAGCCAATTCACGAGCACCTTCATCTGAGATCTGGTTCCGACTGAGGCTGCAGAATGTCAGAGAACAAGAGATGAGAGGTGGTTCAACAAACCTCTTCACTTTGTGTAAGGTATATTTGGTCTCGATACCTCACTACTGACACACAGTATCAGACACTGTGTGTCAGCTAGTCAAGTAGAGGAGTACTCCCTGTGTTACAGTCACTGGTGATTTTAGCGTGAATTAATATAAGCAGAGGGCAGGGTCTAACCACACGGGAAGTTAAGTCAGTGCTCCACCGGACACTGTAGACACAGATAACTCACTTGGGTTGCTCCACTATAGTAACAGTATCATGGTATATATGATGTCATGTCACAGAGAGGATGCAACAATTAGAATAATGCAGGACCTAGCTATGTGTACATGTGCACACATGTAATCACAATGGTAACAGGGAACTTGTGCACTCCTAGCCCCACCCTTAAAATTGCCAGTGCTCACAGTCTCAAGAAAGAGGAAGTGGTGGGGGGACAAGAATATTGTCCAGAGGAAGTAACTAGACAATGCTGCATCACTAAGATGGCTGTCCCTCCCTCAATCAAAAGAGCTTCATCATTGATCAGAAAATGTGTGGGCGGTGTAGTAGTAAGTACACGTTATGAAATTCACGGTTGTACAGATATAACACGATAGTTCCCGATCTCTCGAGATTTCTGAGAAATTAAGCGCATGCACAAACAGTGGATACCAGCCTCTCGTTTTCCCCGCCCACTGAGAACCTTGGTACGAGGCTAAACTGTACCATGCATTTCAATAGCTTCAACCAAAACCAACCATGTACTGCACTGGTACTGCTACACCAGTTGAGAGTGTACACAACCATTGCTGCAGTACCAGTGTACACCTCTTAAGGAGTAGACATGAAGGGTTTGACTCACTCTAGTGTCTGAAGGCTCTGGTTCACTCGTAAAGCTGCAGCCAATTCACGAGCACCTTTGGCTGAGATCTGGTTCCAACTGAGGCTGCATAATGTCAGAGAACAAGAGATGAGAGGTGGTTCAACAAACCTCTTCACTTAGTGTAAGGTATATTTGGTCTCGATACCTCACTACTTAGACACAGTATCAGACACTGTGTGTCAGCTAGTCAAGTAGAGGAGTACTCCCTGCGTCACAGTCACTGGTGATTTTAATATAAGCAGAGGGTTGGGGTTCAACCAGCTGGGGAGTTCAGTCAGGCACTCTACCGGACACTGTACACACTAATAAGTCACCTCGGATGCTCCACTAGTGGCCGTACAAGGGCATATGTGAATGCACGCAGGAGAGGCTCGTAAGAAGCGAGATAATGATTGAGCTACTTTGTGTGCCCACGTTGGTCAGCCTGTCGTCATTGCTGCCTCCGGGAATCATCCTCTGCTCAATGGTGTCACTGTACTCGTAGATTAACCAGGATATGGGTGCAGTGACACTGTTGAGAAGAGGACGATTCCCGGAGGAAGCAACAACGAGAGGCTGACCATCAGAGGCACGAATGAGGTTGTGCCTACGTCGTTCAGCCTCTTGCTGCACTCATAAACTGGTTAATCTCCTCCTCCTCTCTGCATTTCTACCTCATGATCACACATGCCGGAGATAGTTGGACCATTCAAGCACCTCCTTCGTGTAACCGCCCACCCTCAATTTTGCCGCTTGAGCTGCGAGCGCGCATGGGCACTTGCCCGGGACAATACGGTATCAGCACAGGCCTGGGAATGACACTACAGTCTAAGTATACACCTCTTAGGATATAATTTTAAAGCCCCCTTCAAACTTTGCTGTGACATTTTTTACCTCAGTTGTAATTCAAAAATTTAATCCATCGGCAATTTCAACTGTAGTGTTGGAGACCTTAAACTAAAACCAAACAACACTGTACTGCACCTTGTAGTAATTAACCTTGCGCAGCAAGGGTTGCAGTACTTAGTCTGTGTGTGTGTGTGTGTCTGTTACTCAACATCTCACTTTTCACGTGATTATTCGTGCCACAAACGATACTAACCTTCTCAGCGGCGGATGAAGGTGGAAAATTTTAAGTGATTTTCTCTGAAAATGCTTCGTTGCGAAGCTAGAGCATTTCCTGTTGGTATGGTTACATGATAAGTCGGCCATTTTTTACTCCGCGGAAAACACGCATGTGTATGAATCTGGACCACGTGGCTAATGGCCATTTTGTTCTTGGGAGAGATGTTCTTTGCGAGTTCGATTATTGGCCATTGGCAGTAAGTATGCCTCCAACAAAGATATGCCCGCAGTGTAAAGCTGCTGTACCTGTAATTTATCGTTACGGTTTTGGATGCTACGAATGAATTGATATCGAAAGGCATGCCATATCAACTCGAGAGCAAACGTCATGATACTATTGTTCACGAGACAGTGATCGATTCTAGTTAACACACAAGTACAATCACTTGCACTGCTGCACCGAGGGTTTGGCACTTCAGTGCCTTTCATTTGACTCCTGTAATGCTACACTAGTTGAGATATAGCTACAAAAAGGGTTCGTGGACACAATTATACTTAACAACAGTATACAAGGAAGATTAAAAAACCAAGGGTCATGATTCATTGAGGTTATAACAAGGGTGTAGGCAAGGGGGGGGGGGGGGGGGGGGGGGGGGCTGGGGGGCTGAAACCTCCCAAGATTTTAAGCTCATGTTACTATGTGTACAAGCAGTTACCGCAAAAGGACGTCCAAAATTTAGAAAAGCAAGAGAGGAAAAAACAGCTTTCAGGTTATAAGCAGTGTTACACATACAAAAATCAAAGCTTAGAAGTGTCCAAATATATGAATTCGACTCTCGTTTACGTGCAACAAACTCGATCCTAGAGGCTAAGCCCCCTCACTTCTCAAAAGTTGTCTACGCCCCTGCATAAACAATATAATTTGATATGCACACTCAGTTGTTTGTCACAAATGATGAACTCTTATTCCAGTCGTGATCATGAGTCAGGGAAGCACACAACCATTGATCCATGCTAGTACACACAAATGTTTTGCAAGTGTCCCATGCCCTCCCTAATATTGCAGCCCAGGCCCGGAAATAACCTTAGGCCTACAGGCTCTGTGTATACCTATTGAAAGTATAGGACATGAATGGCTGAACTTACTTTAGCTTAAGCTTCTGATGGCTTTGGTTCACTTTTAAAGCTTCAACCAGTACACACACACGTTCATCTGAGATTCCGTTCTTACTGAGGCTGCAGAATGTTAGAGAACAAAAATGCCGGGCACATAGTTCAAAAATCATAATATTATAAACTTACATATGAGAAAGAATCAAAAACAAAGGCACCTAACTCATGACTAGGTATATACGCATTTGCAGATGAAGTCACTACTCGTGTTGAGAGTGTGCACACACAGGTACAGGAACCACCAAATTGAAGAAGGGCTCGAAACAGGCAGTGTACACTATTGTTTTATGTATGCATTGTAGTATATTTAACATATTTTCTCTAAAATACTGGACAGCAAAAAATAATTCAAAATGGGAGTGTCTGGAAAATTTTAGAGAGTTATTAATTTTTGAACTTAACAGTTTTATAGTGCCAGTTTCAGCGTACTTTTTTCGTGAGTTACCATGTCCAACTATTTCCGCCTTCTGTGTGCGTTGGTCAGGAGTCAAACTCAGGACCCACAAGGACACTTACTGAGCTTCACCTTTCGAAGTGGTGAAGTGTAGTGACTGAAGCCAACATCATTGTTGATCGCCTTGATCATAAAAACAACTTATTGGGGGCGTTTCAACACCAACAAGCAGAAGCACACAAGCACAACACTAACAGGTACAGCGCGGTACTTGGGCTTCATAAATATCGGAGTTGCGCCTTGCTATCAACGAAAGATGACAAACTCGACACACAGCTGGTAAGTGTTCTCTGTAAACGGATAACAAATCATTTCAGAACATACTGTTTGTTGAAATAACCTCGTGAACCTCTCTCTGTTCCCTGTTTCACTCTGTAGAGCTTCGTTTGACTAGCCAACACTCCGACAAACAATTTCAGCATCAGCGACATCGCTAGTGTTTGCATGTATTAGAGAGGGAAAATCCCTCAATTTTTCTGCTGTCCGGTTTAATTAGAGAGACGAAAAATTCATAATTGAGGTGTCTGGACAATTAAAGTGTCTGCTATTTTAGAGAGAATACGGAATGTACCTATGTCAAAGAGACTCCCATGTATGCCTCTCCCTGTTTTATAGCTAAAGATACTGAGATCACCATATGCTAGTCTCTTGGTGACACACACTCCTAGCTCCTCTTCCCTGCCTCTACCTGCCTCTTTCGAGCTCTCTCTTCTTCACTTCCTGTACCACTGTGTGTGTCTTCACTAAGTTACCTCCTACAATATGAATCCAATTCAGAGTGCATGTGCGTGTGCACAGTCTATGCATATAAACATATGTCATATACTGATAAATCTTCAATTCCTAAAGCATTACATATATGTATGCATGTGATCTCACCACTGCACGATTACTTGCCTCATGTTAAGGGGCTCGGCAAATAATGTTTCCGTGTGGTCAAACACATAATACTTTGACATACACATTCAGTTGTTGGTCACAAATAGAGAGCTCCAATTAGAATCATGATCATGGGACAGGGTGCATGGAACCATCCATGTGCCTGTAGTACATAAGTAGCTGGACTCACTCTAGTTTAAGGTTCTTCTTCACTATCAAAGCTCCAGCCAGTATCAACACACCATCAGCTGAGATCTCATTGTTCCTGAGGCTGCAGAACGTCAGAGAACAAAAAAGAAAGGTAAGTGGTTCCATGACTGTATACACAAACGAGGAAGAATCAAAACACAAGAAACAGATTATAGATTAATTGTGATCAATATTTTGATATGCACATTCAGTTTTGGTCACAAATGAGGAGCTCTTAATTGGGGCGATAGGACTTTTACTCAAAGATTAAATCAGTCTCAACTATACCCCCCCTGGTTCAATATGGGGTCAACTAATTATATTCACAATGATTTTGTCATCCTGAAGAGCAGTAACATTGCCGGTCATGTACCACAATAAATTTCCAGTGTCTGTTGGTACTTCCTACAGTATTGTAACTTGCATCTTCAGTGGTAATGTGAGACAATGCTTAAGTTTCATACTGCAAGTAACAAATATCTGGGTGGTGGCCTGGGAATGAGGCTACTGGTTCCATATGAGTACGTGTTCAGGAGAAAATGATAACTGTGTTCACTTAACTAAAAGCTTCAAACCACCTTTCCTGACGTGAATCTTCATCATATCATGCAAGGTATTGTAGAAAATAAACTCATCATGGAAATGAAAATAGGGAGTAAAACAGTGTTAGGTGTTTACACACAAACCAGCATACTAGTGAGTGTCTATGGCATCATCAAGTCCTCAATATTTTAACACAAGTCTAGGAATGGCTGGACTCACTCTAGTGTCTGAAGGCTCTGGTTCACTTGCAACGCTGCAGCCAATTCACGAGCACCTTCATCTGAGATCTGGTTACGACTGAGGCTGTAGAATGTCAGAGAACAAGAGATGAGAGGTGGTTCAACAAACATCTTCATTTTGTGTAAGGTACGTATATTTGGTCTCGATACCTCACTACTGAGACACAGTATCTGACACTGTGTGTCAGCTAGTCAAGTAGAGGAGTACTCCCTGTGTCACAGTCACTGATGATTTTAGCGTGAATTAATATAAGCAGAGGGCGGGGTCTAACCACACGGGAAGTTAAGTCAGTGTTCCACTGGACACTGTAGACACAGATAACTCACTTGGGGTGCTTCACTATAGTAACAGTATCATGGTATATATGATGTCATGTCACAGAGAGGATGCAACAATTAGTCTAAGAATAATGCTATGTGTACATGTGCACACATGTAATCACAATGGTAACAGGGGAACTGGTGCACTCCTAGGCCCACCCTTAAAATTACCAGTGCTCACAGTCTCAAGAAAGAGGGAGTGGTGGGGGGACAAGAATATTGTCCAGAGGAAGTAATCAGTAAATGCTGCATCACTAAGATGGCTGTCCCTCCCTCAATCAAAAGAGCTTCATCATTGGTCAGAAAATGTGCGGGTGGTGTAGTAGTAAGTACATGTTATGAAAGTGACGGTTGTACAGATATAACACGATAGTTCCCTATCTCCCGAGATTTCTGGGAAATTAAGCACATGCGCAAACAGTGGATACCAGGCTCTTATTTTCCCCGCCCACTGAGAACCTTGGTACGAGGCTAAACTGTACCGTGCATTTCAATAGCTTCAACCAAAACCAACCATGTACTACACTGGTACTGCTACACCAGTTAAGAGTGTACATAACCATTCCTGCAGTCCCAGTGTACACCTCTTAAGAAGTAGGACATGAAGGGTTGGACTCACTCTAGTGTCTGAAGGCTCTGGTTCACTTGCAACGCTGCAGCCAATTGACGAGCACCTTCATCTGAGATCTTGTTCCAACTGAGGCTGCAGAATGTCGGAGAACAAGAGATGAGAGGTGGTTCAACAAACCTCTTCACTTTGTGTAAGGTATATTTGGTCTCGATACCTCACTACTGACACACAGTATCAGACACTGTGTGTCAGCTAGTCAAGTAGAGGAGTACTCCCTGTGTCACAGTAACTGGTGATTTTAGCGTGAATTAATATAAGCAGAGGGGGGGGTCTAACCACACGGGAAGTTAAGTCAGTGCTCCACCGGACACTGTAGACACAGATAACTCACTTGGGGTGCTCCACTATAGTAACAGTATCATGGTATATATGATGTCATGCCACAGAGAGGATGCAACAATTAGAATAATGCAGGACCTAGCTATGTGTATGTGTGCACACATGTAATCACAATGGTAACAGGGGAACTGGCTCTCCTAGCCCCACCCTTAAAATTACCAGTGCTCACAGTCTCAAGAAAGAGGGAGTGGCGGGGGGACAAGAATATTGTCCAGAGGAAGTAACCAGAAAATGCTGCATCACTAAGATGGCTGTTCCTCCCTTAATCAAAAAGCTTCATCATTGGTCAGACAATGTGTGGGCGGTGTAGTAGTAACTACACGTTATGAAAGTCACGGTTGTACAGATACAACGCGATAGTTCCCGATCTCCCAAGATTTCTGAGAAATTAAGCGCATGCGCAAACAGTGGATACCAGGCTGTTGTTTTCCCCACCCACTGAGAACCTTGGTACGAGGCTAAACTATACCATGCATTTCAATAGCTTCAACCAAAACCAACCATGTACTGCACTGGTACTGCTACACCAGTTGAGAGTGTACACAACCATTGCTGCAGTACCAGTGTACACCTCTTAAGAAGTAGGACATGAAGGGTTAGACTCACTGTAGTGTCTGAAGGCTCTGGTTCACTTGCAACGCTGCAGCCAATTCACGAGCACCTTTGGCTGAGATCTGGTTCCGACTGAGGCTGCAGAATGTCAGAGAACAAGAGATGAGAGGTGGTTCAACAAACCTCTTCACTTTGTGTAAGGTATATTTGGTGTCGATACTTCACTACTGACACACACTATCAGACACTGTGTCTCAGCTAGTCAAGTAGAGGAGTACTCCCTGTGTCACAGTCACTGGAGATTTTAGCGTGAATTAATATAAGCTAAGGGCGGAATTAATATAAGCAAAGGGCGGGGTCTAACCACACGGGAAGTTAAGTCAGTGCTCCACTGGACACTGTAGACACAGATAACTCACTTGGGGTGCTCCACTATAGTAACAGTATCATGGTATATATGATGTCATGTCACAGAGTAGTCTCATGCCCAGACCCCACCCTCTCACAAGGAAAAGGGTCTGGTGACCATTGAGCAATTTCTTGGTTGTGCCGAGTCTGCAGTCTTGATACTGAACAACTCAATGAAATAGCGCCACGTCATGCAACCATGTGCGCGATCGACCAACCGACGTATTCATAGTCTCGTGCCCAGACCCCACCCTCGCTTCTGTTGCGCTACTCAAGTCACATGACTAATGGCATTTTGCTGACTCGGCACAACCAAGAAATCGCTCAATGGTCACCAGACCCTTTTCCTCATGAGAGGGTGGGGTCTGGGCACGAGACTAGTCACAGAGAGGATGCAACAATTAGAATAATGCAGGACCTAGCTATGTGTACGTGTGCACACATGTAATCACAATGGTAAGAGGGGAACTGGTGCACCCCTAGCTTCACCCTTAAAATTACCTGTGCTCACAGTCTCAAGAAAGAGGGAGTGGTGGGGGGACAAGAATATTGTCCAGAGGAAGTAATCAGAAAATGCTGCATCACTAAGATGGCTGTCCCTCCCTCAATCAAAAGAGCTTCATCATTAGTCAGTAAATGTGTGGACAGTGTAGTAGTAAGTACATGTCATGAAAGTGACGGTTGTACAGATATAACACGATAGTTCCCTATCTCCCGAGATTTCTGGGAAATTAAGCACATGCGCAAACAGTGGATACCAGGCTCTTATTTTCCCCGCCCACTGAGAACCTTGGTACGAGGCTAAACTGTACCGTGCATTTCAATAGCTTCAACCAAAACCAACCATGTACTACACTGGTACTGCTACACCAGTTAAGAGTGTACATAACCATTCCTGCAGTCCCAGTGTACACCTCTTAAGAAGTAGGACATGAAGGGTTGGACTCACTCTAGTGTCTGAAGGCTCTGGTTCACTTGCAACGCTGCAGCCAATTGACGAGCACCTTCATCTGAGATCTTGTTCCAACTGAGGCTGCAGAATGTCGGAGAACAAGAGATGAGAGGTGGTTCAACAAACCTCTTCACTTTGTGTAAGGTATATTTGGTCTCGCGGTACCTCACTACTGACACACAGTATCAGACACTGTGAGTCAGCTAGTCAAGTAGAGGAGTACTCCCTGTGTTACAGTCACTGGTGATTTTAACGTGAATTAATATAAGCAGAGGGTCGGGGTCTAACCACACGGGAAGTTAAGTCAGTGTTCCACTGGACACTGTAGACACAGATAACTCACTTGGGGTGCTCCACTATAGTAACAGTATCATGGTATATATGATGTCATGTCACAGAGAGGATGCAACAATTAGAACAATGCAGGACCTAGCTGTGTGTACGTGTGCACACATGTAATCACAATGGTAACAGGGGAACTGGTGCACTCCTAGCCCCACCCTTAAAATTACCAGTGCTCACAGTCTCAAGAAAGAGGGAGTGGTGGGGGGGACAAGAATATTGTCCAGAGGAAGTAACCAGAAAATGCTGCATCACTAAGATGGCTGTCCCTCCCTCAATCAAAAGAGCTTCATCATTGGTCAGAAAATGTGCGGACGGTGTAGCAGTAAGCACACGTTATGACGTCATGGTTGTACAGATATAATACGATAGTTCCTGATCTCCCAAGATTTCTGGGAATTGAAGCGCATGTGCAAACAGTTGCTACCAGCCTCTCATTTTCCCCGCCCACTGAGAACCTTGGTATGAGGCTAAACTGTACCATGCATTTCAATAGCTTCAACCAAAACC
Source organism: Agelas oroides (assembly GCA_949130485.1). Taxonomy (NCBI): domain Eukaryota; kingdom Metazoa; phylum Porifera; class Demospongiae; order Agelasida; family Agelasidae; genus Agelas; species Agelas oroides. The sequence goes on along the minus strand of OX422191.1, from coordinate 947,553 downwards.
AACCATGTACAGCACTGGTACTGCTACACCAGTTGAGTGTGTACACAACCATTGCTGCAGTACCAGTGTACACCTCTTAAGAAGTAGGACATGAAGGGTTGGACTCACTCTAGTGTCTGAAGGCTCTCGTTCACTTGCAACGCTACAGCCAATTCACGAGCACCTTCATCTGAGATCTGGTTCCGACTGAGGCTGCAGAATGTCAGAGAACAAGAGATGAGAGGTGGTTCAACAAACCTGTTCATTTTGTGTAAGGTATATTTGGTCTCGCGGTACCTAACTACTGACACACAGTATCAGACACTGTGTGTCAGTTAGTCAAGTAGAGGAGTACTCCCTGTGTCACAGTCACTGGTGATTTTAATATAAGCAGAGGGCGGGGATTCAACCAGCCGGGGAGTTCAGTCAGGCACTCTACCAGATACTGTACACACTAATAAGTCACCTGGGGTGCTCCACTAATAGCCATACAAGGGCATACATGAATGGACGCAGGAGAGGCTCGTGGGAAGTGAGATAATGATTGAGCTACTTTGTGTGCCTACGTTGGTCAGCCTCTCGTCATTACTGCCTCCGGGAATCATCCTCTGCTCAATGGTGTCACTGTACTTGTAGATTAACCAGGATACAGGTGCAGTGACACTGTTGAGGAGAGGATGATTCCCGGAGGCAGCAACAACGAGAGGCTGACCGACGGAGGCAAGAATGAGGTTGTGCCTACGTTGTTCAGCCTCTTGCTGCACTCGTACCCTGGTTAATCTCCTCCTCCTCTCTGCATTTCTACATCATGATCACGCATGCCGGAGGAATTTGGACCATTCAAGCACCTCCTCCGTGTAACCGCCCACCCTCAATTTTTGGTGCTTGAGCTGCAAGCACCCATGGGCACTTGCGCGGGACAATACGGTATCAGCACAGGCCTGGGAATGACACTACAGTCTAAGTATACACCTATTAGGATATAGTTTACACGTAAAATTTTAAAAGCACACTTTAGATCATCTCAAACTTGCTAAAACCTTTTTTACTGTGACGTTTTTTACCTCAGTTGTAATTCAAAAATTTAACCCATCGGCAATTTCAACTGTAGCAGTTGGAGACCTTCAACTAAAACCAAACAGCACTGTACTGCACCTTGTAGTAATTAACCCTCAGCGCACATGCGCAGTGAGGTTTACAGTACTTGGTGTGTGTGTGTGTGTGTCTGTCTGTGTGTCTGTTACTCAACATCTCACTTTTCATGTGATTATTCGTGCCACAAACGATACTAACCTTCTCAGCGGCGGATGATGGTCGAAAATTTTAAGCGATTTTCTCTGAAAATGCTTCGTTGCGAAGCTAGAGCATTTCCTGTTGGTACGGCTACATGATAAGTCGGCCATTTTTTACTCCGTGGAAAACGCGTATGCGTATGAATCTGGACAACATGGCTAATGGCCATTTTGTTCTTGGGAGAGACGTTCTTTGCGAGTTCGATTATTGGCCATTGGCAGTAATTATGCCTCCAACAAAGGTATGTCCGCAGTGTAAAGCTGCTGTACCTGTAATTTATCATTACAGTTTTGGATGCTACGAATGAATTGATATCGAAAGGCATGCCATATCAACTCGAGAGCAAACGTCATGACTCTATTGTTCACGAGACAGTGATCGATTCTAGTCAACACACAAGTACAATCACATGCACTGCTGCGCCGAGGGTTTGGCACTTCAGTGCCTTTCATTTGACTCCTGTAATGCTACACTAGTTGAGATATAGAGTGTCCACAACTATCACTGCAGTACCAGTGTACACCTCTTAAGAAGTAGAACATGAATGGTTGGACTCACCTTAGTGTCTGAAGGCTCTGGTTCACTCGTAAAGCTGTGGCGATTGCACAAGCACCTTTGTCTGTAATCTTGTTCCCACTGAGGCTGCAGGAGGTTAGACAACAAATAAAGGGAAGTGCTTTAAAAAGGGTTCGTGGACACAATTATACTTAACAACAGTATACAAGGAAGATTCAAAAACCAAGGGTCATGATTCGTTGAGGTCATAACAAGGGTGTAGGCAAGGGGGGGGGGGGGGGGGGGGGGCTGGGGGGCTGAAGACCCCCCCCCCCAGATTTTAAGCTCATGTGTACAAGCAGTTACCGCAAAAGGACGTCCAAAATTTAGAAAAGCAAGAGAGGAAAAAACAGCTTTCAGGTTATAAGCAGTGTTACACATACAAAAATCAAAGCTTAGAAGAGTCCAAATATATGAATTCGACTCTCGTTTATGTGCAACAAACTCGATCCTAGAGGCTAACAATTTGATATGCACACTCAGTTGTTGGTCACAAATGATGAACTCTTATTCCAGTCGTGATCATGAGTCAGGGAAGCACACAACCATTGAACAATGCTAGTACACACAAATGTTTTGCAAGTGTCCCATGCCCTCCCTAATATTGCAGCCCAGGCCCGGAAATAACCTTAGGCCTACAGGCTCTGTGTATACCTATTGAAAGTATAGAACATGAATGGCTGAACTTACTTTAGCTCAAGCTTCTGATGGCTCTGGTTCACTTGCAAAGCTTCAACCAGTACACACACACGTTCATCTGAGATTCCGTTCTTACTGAGGCTGCAGAATTTTAGAGAACAAAAATGGCAGGCCATATTTGCACATAGTTCAAAAATCTCCATGGATACTTACATATGAAGAAGAATCAAAAACAAAGGCACCTAACTCATGACTAGGTATATACGCATTTGCAGATGAAGTCACTACTCGTGTTGAGAGTGTGCACACACAGGTACAGGAACCACCAAATTGAAGAAGGGCTCGAAACAGGCAGTGTACGTTATCATTTTATGTATGCATTGTAGTATATTTAACATATTTTCTCTAAAATATTGGACAGAATAAAATAATTCAAAATGGGAGTGCCTGGAAAATTTTAGAGAGTTATTAATTTTTTACCAGAAGTGTCTGGTGTGAACTTCATTTGACTAGCCAACACTACGATAAACGATTTCAGCATCAGTGACATCGCTAGTGTTCACATGTATTAGAGAGGGAAAATCCCTCAATTTTTCTGCTGTCCGGTTTAATTAGAGAGACGAAAAATTCATAATTGAGGTGTCTGGACAATTAAAGTGTCTGCTATTTTAGAGAGAATACGGAATGTACCTATGTCAAAGAGACTCCCATGTATGCCTCTCCCTGTTTTATAGCTAAAGATACTGAGATCACCATATGCTAGTCTCTTGGTGACACACACTCCTAGCTCCTCTTCCCTGCCTCTACCTGCCTCTTTCGAGCTCTCTCTTCTTCACTTCCTGTACCACTGTGTGTGTCTTCACTAAGTTACCTCCTACAATATGAATCCAATTCAGAGTGCATGTGCGTGTGCACAGTCTATGCATATAAACATATGTCATATACTGATAAATCTTCAATTCCTAAAGCATTACATATATGTATGCATGTGATCTCACCACTGCACGATTACTTGCCTCATGTTAAGGGGCTCGGCAAATAATGTTTCCATGTGGTCAAACACATAATACTTTGACATACACATTCAGTTGTTGGTCACAAATAGAGAGCTCCAATTAGAATCATGATCATGGGACAGGGTGCATGGAACCATCCATGTGCCTGTAGTACATAAGTAGCTGGACTCACTCTAGTTTAAGGTTCTTCTTCACTATCAAAGCTCCAGCCAGTATCAACACACCATCAGCTGAGATCTCATTGTTCCTGAGGCTGCAGAACGTCAGAGAACAAAAAAGAAAGGTAAGTGGTTCCATGACTGTATACACAAACGAGGAAGAATCAAAACACAAGAAACAGATTATAGATTAATTGTGATCAATATTTTGATATGCACATTCAGTTTTGGTCACAAATGAGGAGCTCTTAATTGGGGCGATAGGACTTTTACTCAAAGATTAAATCAGTCTCAACTATACCCCCCCTGGTTCAATATGGGGTCAACTAATTATATTCACAATGATTTTGTCATCCTGAAGAGCAGTAACATTGCCGGTCATGTACCACAATAAATTTCCAGTGTCTGTTGGTACTTCCTACAGTATTGTAACTTGCATCTTCAGTGGTAATGTGAGACAATGCTTAAGTTTCATACTGCAAGTAACAAATATCTGGGTGGTGGCCTGGGAATGAGGCTACTGGTTCCATATGAGTACGTGTTCAGGAGAAAATGATAACTGTGTTCACTTAACTAAAAGCTTCAAACCACCTTTCCTGACGTGAATCTTCATCATATCATGCAAGGTATTGTAGAAAATAAACTCATCATGGAAATGAAAATAGGGAGTAAAACAGTGTTAGGTGTTTACACACAAACCAGCATAATAGTGAGTGTCTATGGCATCATCAAGTCCTCAATATTTTAACACAAGTCTAGGAATGGCTGGACTCACTCTAGTGTCTGAAGGCTCTGGTTCACTTGCAACGCTGCAGCCAATTCACGAGCACCTTCATCTGAGATCTGGTTACGACTGAGGCTGTAGAATGTCAGAGAACAAGAGATAAGAGGTGGTTCAACAAACATCTTCATTTTGTGTAAGGTACGTATATTTGGTCTCGATACCTCACTACTGAGACACAGTATCTGACACTGTGTGTCAGCTAGTCAAGTAGAGGAGTACTCCCTGTGTCACAGTCACTGATGATTTTAGCGTGAATTAATATAAGCAGAGGGCGGGGTCTAACCACACGGGAAGTTAAGTCAGTGTTCCACTGGACACTGTAGACACAGATAACTCACTTGGGGTGCTTCACTATAGTAACAGTATCATGGTATATATGATGTCATGTCACAGAGTAGTCTCATGCCCAGACCCCACCCTCTCACAAGGAAAAGGGTCTGGTGACCATTGAGCAATTTCTTGGTTGTGCCGAGTCTGCAGTCTTGATACTGAACAACCCAATGAAATAGCGCCACGTCATGCAACCATGTGCGCGATCGACCAACCGACGTATTCATAGTCTCGTGCCCAGACCCCACCCTCGCTTCTGTTGCGCTACTCAAGTCACATGACTAATGGCATTTTGCTGACTCGGCACAACCAAGAAATCGCTCAATGGTCACCAGACCCTTTTCCTCATGAGAGGGTGGGGTCTGGGCACGAGACTAGTCACAGAGAGGATGCAACAATTAGAATAATGCAGGACCTAGCTATGTGTACGTGTGCACACATGTAATCACAATGGTAAGAGGGGAACTGGTGCACCCCTAGCTTCACCCTTAAAATTACCAGTGCTCACAGTCTCAAGAAAGAGGGAGTGGTGGGGGGACAAGAATATTGTCCAGAGGAAGTAACCAGAAAATGCTGCATCACTAAGATGGCTGTCCCTCCCTCAATCAAAAGAGCTTCATCATTAGTCAGTAAATGTGTGGACAGTGTAGTAGTAAGTACATGTCATGAAAGTGACGGTTGTACAGATATAACACGATAGTTCCCTATCTCCCGAGATTTCTGGGAAATTAAGCGCATGCGCAAACAGTGGATATCAGGCTCTTATTTTCCCCACCCACTGAGAACCTTGGTACGAGGCTAAACTGTACCGTGCATTTCAATAGCTTCAACCAAAACCAACCATGTACTGCACTGGTACTGCTACACCAGTTGAGAGTGTACACAATCATTGCTGCAGTCACAGTGTACACCTCTTAAGAAGTAGGACATGAAGGGTTGGACTCACTCTAATGTCTGGAGGCTCTGGTTCACTTGCAACGCTGCAGCCAATTCACGAGCACCTTTGGCTGAGATCTGGTTCCGACTAAGGCTGCAGAATGTCAGAGAACAAGAGATGAGAGGTGGTTCAACAAACCTTTTCATTTTGTGTGTAAATGATGCATACAATCTAGTCTCATTCCAAGGTTGATATAAGATTCTTGTTTTCCCCGCCCAAACAGTTGATACAAATCATTGTGAATGCGTGCTTGAGCAGTCTAAGTGCTAATGTGGTGAGAAACTTAAGTTAGTGCAGGTCATATTCAAATCATTGTGAATGCGTGCAAGAAGAGCGTGCAACAATTTGCCATAGTTATATCTAGCTGGGCACAAGACTAGGGATGCAGACAATTAATCATCCACGCAAGTATATAGTACATACCAAAACACAATGGAAACGTACGGTATTTTACGGTACTCTATAGAGAACTTGCTGTCATATAAGCTTGATGCTCTTCGTACTACTGTATAGCGGGAAATTTTTGAGGGGTCCAATCTTCGCGGAAGGGGAATCTTCAAAGATTTCTCGGTCTAATTTTCGCAGATGGCCGTTCCAGAACTGCTCCGCCCACAATACCTGGTTGACTCCGCCTCTTACCGCATGCGCACACGGGCTCGAACCGACCGAAAAACTTCGGCTATAGATAGTAGGAGAAATGGCACGCAATGCATATGATCGAGGCTATGGTCCGTGGTTATCACATGTACAAGGAAATTTGGTGTGCTGCTGTTGGAGAAGAGCTATCTTGCATGAGAGAAGTTCAACAACAACGAACTGGTGTGAAGTAGACCAGCTGATCGATCGAGCAGCATGCAAATCACAATGGTCATGCCCCCTCTTAATCACATGCGAGAACTTACGTACAGGTTTTTATTTCGCAGGTTTAATTTTCGTGGTTTGCCAATCAACCGCGAAAACCGCGAAAATTGGACCCCTCGAAAATTTCCCGCTATACAGTAGTTCATCATCTTTCACCCCATCTGCTGTTCTGCCAACCGTAATACCTTCTTGTAGAAAATCGATGTAGTACCGTAGAATCAAGTTATCAGGTACACATCATTATATAGTGCACACTGCTTATTAGGCACATGCTGGCTTATTGACAAAATGTGTCTAGACCCTCGATAAGAAGCGCACTACTCTAATTAAACAAAAATTTGGAGTGGGCGAGGCGAAATATTCCACAAGTGGACAAGTTAGAGCAAGCATGCTAAGGTAGTGCGAACGAGGATCACTTTTGCAAATAACAAACCAAAAGTGCGCTAGAAATGTGAAAAGGACTATTAAAACAATAAACTATATGGCACTGCTTCTCATAGAGTTGGTTGAAACATTCGTCATCGCCATTCGCCATCCTCGACGCGCTCATCGACTGTGAATTCCGTTGACTCACTGCTCTCTACCTCAAAACCTGCATCTCACTCTCAGCTTACACTCACTGGAACTCTTGTGGAAAATACACAATTCATAGGAAGAGCTACACTAGAGAGTTCAAGTTGCCCTTCCATTCTTAAAGAATAACTTGCGTACACGACTCCATTCATCTTTTATAGCCACCTGAAAAGCGCCTCGTAAACCGTTTCTGACCTCAATCGCCAATGATGTCATACTTTTAGAGGTGAGCAGAGGGCGGGGTCTAACCAGCCGGGGAGTTCAGTCAGGCACTCTACCGGATACTGAACACACTAATAAGTCACCTGGGGTGCTCCACTAGTGGCCGTACAAGGGCATACCTGAATGCACGCAGGAGAGGCTCATGGGAAGTGAGATAATGATTGAGCTACTTTGTGTGCCTCTGTCGGTCAGCCTCTCGTCATTACTGCCTCCGGCCTCCGGGAATCATCCTCTGCTCAATGGTGTCACTGTACTTGTAGATTAACCAGGATATGGGTGCAGTGACACTGTCGAGAAGAGGATGATTCCCGGAGGAAGCAACAAGGAGAGGCTGACTGACAGAGGGAAGAATGAGGTTGTGCCTACATTGTTCAGCCTCTCACTGCACTCGTACCCTGATTAATCTCCTCCTCCTCTCTGCATTTCTACCTCATGATCACACATGCCGGAGATAGTTGGATCATTGAAGAACAAGCCTCCCAGATGTTCCACCAAAGACGACACGATAGCGAGCCGGAATCCCATACGTTAACCGTTCACCCACCCCCCTAGTTAATATGATAACTTCACCCATTGAGCCCCACCCCCAATTTGTTTAGTAATTTGAATATTTATAGCACTGTGAATGCCCATAGCACTATGTGCCAACCAAAAGCTGGGCTCCTCAAAGCAAACCTTAGGCGGGGAGTGGTCCCGCCCTTTCTGCAGTAGGCCACGGGTCGGGAGTTCAAAGGGACCGAAACCCGTGGTCATGCGAGGACCGGAAAGGGTACTCCCCTGAAGACCAGTATATATATATATATATATATATATTTTTTTTTTTGAACATATCCCAAAAACAGTAACTAACCACCCCATCCATTTGAGCCATAAATGCCCCACCCATTTAAGTCATAAATTCCACACCCATTTAAGCCATAAATGCCCCACCCATTTAAGCCATAAAATGCCCCATCCATTTAAGCCATAAATGCCCCATCCCCATCTCCCTTTATGTTTTAACTTCACACTTTATGTATGTGTGAAATTTTGAACATCGATGTGCCAGCGGTGTTGGTGCTCCCCCACTCGACACACAACCTCCTTCGTGTAACCACCCACCCTCAATTTTTTGTGCTTGAGCTGCGAGCTCCCATGGGCACTTGCCGGGACAATACCGGTATCAGCACAGGCCTGGGAATAACACTACAGTCTAAGTATACACCTATTAGGATGTAGTTTACATATATAATTAGCCCCCTTTAGATCATCTCAAACTTGCTAAAACCTTTTTTACTGTGACATTTTTTACCTCAGTTGTAATTCAAAAATTTAACCCATCGGCAATTTCAACTGTAGCAGTTGGAGACCTTCAACTAAAACCAAACAACAGTGCACTGTACCTTGTAGTAATTTGACTCCTGTAATGGTACACTAGTTGAGATATGGAGTGTCCACAACTATCACTGAAGTACCAGTGTACGACATGAAATAACCTTAGGCCTACAGGCTCTGTGTATACCTATTGAAAGTATAGAACATGAATGGCTGAACTTACTTTAGCTTAAGCTTCTGATGGCTTTGGTTCACTTTTAAAGCTTCAACCAGTACACACACATGTTCATCTGAGATTCCGTTCTTCCTGAGGCTGCAGAATTTTAGAGAACAAAAATTCCGGGCACATAGTTCAAAAATCATAATATTATAAACTTACATATGAGGAAGAATCAAAAACAAAGGAACCTAACTCATGACTAGGTATATACGCATTTGCAGATGAAGTCACTACTCGTGTTGAGAGTGTGCACACAGAGGTACAGGAACCACCAAATTGAAGAAGGGCTCGAAACAGGCAGTGTACGTTATCATTTTAAGTATGCATTGTAATACATTTACCATATTTTCTCTAAAATATTGGACAGCAAAAAATAATTCAAAATGGGAGTGTCCGGAAAATTTTAGAGAGTTATTAATTTTTGAACGTAAGTGTCTGGTGTGAACTACAGAGTTTTATAGTGCCAGTTTCAGCGTGCTTTTTTCGTGAGTTACCATGTCCAACTATTGCTGCCTTCTGTGTGCGTTGGTCAGGACCCATAAAGACACGTACTGACCATCACCTTTCGAAGTGGTGAAGTGTAGTGACCGAAGCAAAGGTCATTGTCGATCGCCTTGATCATAAAAACAACTTATTGGGGGTGTTTCAACACCAACAAGCAGAAACACAGAAGCACAGAAGCACAACACTAACAGGTATAGCGGTACTTGGGCTTCATAAATGTCGGAGTTGCACCTTGCTATCAACGAAAGATGACAAACACGACACACAGTTGGTAAGCGTTCTCTGTAAACGGATAACAAATCATTTCAGAACATGCTGTTTGTTGAAATAACCTCGTGAGCCTCTCTGTTCCTTGTTTCACTCTGTAGAGCTTCGTTTGACTAGCCAACACTCCGACAAATCATTTCAGCATCAGTGACATCGCTAGTGTTCGCATGTATTAGAGAGGGCTCACTTTTTCTGCTGTCCGGTTTAATTAGAGAGACGAAAAATTCATAATTGAGGTGTCCGGACAATTAAAGTGTCTGCTATTTTAGAGAGAATACAGTACGTACCTATGTCAAAGAGACTCCCGTGCATGCCTCTCCCTGTTTTATAGCTAAAGATACTGAGATCACCATATGCTAGTCTCTTGGTGACACACACTCTTAGCTCCTCTTCCCTGCCTCTACCTGCCTCTTTTGAGCTCTCTCTTCTTCACTTCCTGTACCACTGTGTGTGTGTCCACTAAGTTACCTCCTACAATATGAATCCAATTCAGAGTGCATGTGCGTGTGCACAGTCTATGCATGTAAACATATGTCATATACCGACAAATCTTCAATTCCTAAAGCATGTATGCATGCCCACTGCACGATTACTTGCCTCATGTTAAGGGGCTTAGCAAATGTTTCCTTGTGGTCAAACACACAATACTTTGACATACACATTCAGTTGTTGGTCACAAATAGAGAGCTCCTATTAGAATCTTGATCATGGGACAGGGTACATGGAACCATCCATGTGCCTGTGGTACATAAGTAGCCGGACTCACTCTAGTTCAAGGTTCTTGTTCACTATCAAAGCTCCAGCCAGTACCAACACACCATCAGCTGAGATCTTATTGATCCTGAGGCTGCAGAACGTCAGAGAACAAAACAAGAAAGGTAAGTGGTTCCATGACTGTATACACAAACAACGAGGAAGAATCAAAACCCAAGAAACAGATTATAGATTAATTGTGATCAATATTTTGATATGCACATTCAGTTTTGGTCACAAATGAGGAGCTCTTAATTGGGGCGAGCATGAGCGAGAGGACTTTTACTCAAATATTAAATCAGTCTCAACTATACGCCCCCTGGCTCAATGTGGGGTCAACTAATTATATTCACAATGATTTTGTCATCCTGAAGAGTTACAGTAATATTGCCGGTCATGTACCACAATAAATTTCCAGTGTCTGTTGGTACTTCCTACAGTACTGTAATTTGCATCTTCAGTGGTAATGTGAGACAATGCTTAAGTTTCATACTGCAAGTAACAAATATCTGGGTGCATGGTGGCCTGTGAATGAGGCTAGTGGTTCCATGTGAGTACATGTTCAGGAGAAAATGATAACTGTGTTCACTTAACTAAAAGCTTCAAACCAGCTTTCCTGACGTGAAGCCACATCATATCATGCGAGATATTGTAGAAGATAAACTCACCATGGAAATGAAAATAGGGAGTTAAACAGTGTTAGGTCTTTACACAAAAACCGGCATAATAGTGAGTGCCAGTGGAATCATCAAGTCCTCAATATTTTAACACAAGTCTAGGAATGGCTGGACTCACTCTAGTGTCTGAAGGCTCTGGTTCACTTGCAACGCTGCAGCCAATTCACGAGCACCTTCATCTGAGATCTGGTTCCGACTGAGGCTGCAGAATGTGAGAGAACAAGAGATGAGAGGTGGTTCAACAAACCTCTTCACTTTGTGTAAGGTATATTTGGTCTCGGTACCTCACTACTGAGACACAGTATCAGACACTGTGTGTCAGCTAGTCAAGTAGAGGAGTACTCCATGTGTTACAGTCACTGGTGATTTTAGCGTGAATTAATAGAAGCAGAGGGCGTGTTCTAACCACACGGGAAGTTAAGTCAGTGCTCCACCAGACACTGTAGACACAGATAACTCACTTGGGGTGCTCCACTATAGTAACAGTATCATGGTATACATGATGTCATGTCACAGAGAGGATGCAACAATTAGAATAATGCAGGACCTAGCCATGTGTACGTGTGCACACATGTAATCACAATGGCAACAGGGGAACTTGTGCACTCCTAGCCCCACCCTTAAAATTACCAGTGCTCACAGTCTCAAGAAAGAGGGAGCGGTGGGAGGACAAGAATATTGTCCAGAGGAAGTAACCAGACAATGCTGCATCACTAAGATGGCTGTCCCTCCCTCAATCAAAAGAGCTTCATCATTGGTCAGAAAATGTGTGGGCGGTGTAGTAGTAACTACACGTTATGAAAGTCACGCTTGTATAGATATAACACGATAGTTCCCGATCTCTCTAGATTTCTGGGAAATTAAGTGCATGCGCAAACATTTGATACAAGGCTGTCGTTTTCCCTGCCCACTGAGAACCTTGGTACGAGGCTAAACTGTACCGTGCATTTCAATAGCTTCAACCAAAACCAACCATGTACTGCACTGGTACTGCTACACCAGTTACGAGTGTACACAACCATTGCTGCAGTCCCAGTGTACACCTCTTAAGAAGTAGGACATGAAGGGCTGGACTCACTCTAGTGTCTGAAGGCTCTTGTTCACTTGCAACGCTGCAGCCAATTCACGAGCACCTTCGCCTGAGATCTGGTTCCAACTGAGGCTGCAGAATGTCAGAGAACAAGAGATGAGAGGTGGTTCAACAAACCTTTTCATTTTGTGTAAGGTATATTTGGTCTCGCGGTACCTCATTACTGACACACAGTGTCAGACACTGTGTGTCAGCTAGTCAAGTAGAGGAGTACTCCCTGTGTCACAGTAACTGGTGATTTTAGCGTGAATTAATATAAGCAGAGGGCGGGGTCTAACCTCACGGGAAGTTAAGTCAGTGCTCCACCAGACACTGTAGACACAGATAACTCACTTGGGGTGCTCCACTATAGTAACAGTGTCATGGTATATATGATGTCAGTCACAGAGAGGATGCAACAATTAGAATAATGCAGGACCTAGCTGTGTGTACGTGTGCACACATATAACCACAATGGTAACAGGGGAACTTGTGCACTCCTAGCCCCACCCTTAAAATTACCAGTGCTCACAGTCTCAAGAAAGAGGGAGTGGTGGGGGGACAAGAATATTGTCCAGAGGAAGTAACCAGAAATTGCTGCATCACTAAGATGGCTGTCCCTCCCTCAATCAAAAGAGCTTCATCATTGGTCAGAAAATGTGTGGGCGGTGTAGTAGTAACTACACGTTACGAAATTCACGGTTCTACAGATACAACGCGATAGTTCCCGATCTCTCTAGATTTCTGGGAAATTAAGTGCATGCGCAAACAGTTGATACAAGGCTGTCGTTTTCCCTGCCCACTGAGAACCTTGGTACGAGGCTAAATTGTACCATGCATTTCAATAGCTTCAACCAAAACCAACCATGTACTGCACTGGTACTGCTACACCAGTTACGAGTGTACACAACCATTGCTGCAGTCCCAGTGTACACCTCTTAAGAAGTAGGACATGAAGGGCTGGACTCACTCTAGTGTCTGAAGGCTCTTGTTCACTTGCAACGCTACAGCTAATCCACGAGCACCTTCACCTGAGATCTGGTTCAAACTGAGGCTGCAGAATGTCAGAGAACAAGAGATGAGAGGTGGTTCAACAAACCTCTTCATTTTGTGTAAGGTATATTTGGTCTCGCGTTACCTCACTACTGACACACAGTATCAGACACTGTGTGTCAGCTAGTCAAGTAGAGGAGTACTCCCTGTGTTACAGTCACTGGTGAGTTTAGCGTGAATTAATATAAGCAGAGGGCGGGGTCTAACCACACGGGAAGTTAAGTCAGTGCTCCACCAGACACTGTAGACACAGATAACTCACTTGGGGTGCTCCACTATAGTAACAGTATCATGGTATATATGATGTCGTGTCACAGAGAGGATGCAACAATTAGAATAATGCAGGACCTAGCTGTGTGTACGTGTGCACACATGTAATCACAATGGTAACAGGGGAACTTGTGCACTCCTAGCCCCACCCTTAAAATTACCAGTGCTCACAGTCTCAAGAAAGAGGGAGCGGTGGGGGGACAAGAATATTCTCCAGAGGAAGTAACCAGACAATGCTGCATCACTAAGATGGCTGTCCCTCCCTCAATCAAAAGAGCTTCATCATTGGTCAGAAAATGTGTTGGCGGTGTAGTAGTAACTACATGTTATGAAAGTCATGGTTGTACAGACACAACGCGATAGTTCCCGATCTCCCAAGATTTCTGGGAATTGAAGCGCATGCGGAAACAGTGGATATCAGGCTCTCCTTTTCCCCGCCCACTGAGAACCTTGGTACGAGGCTAAACTGTACCGTGCATTTCAATAGCTTCAACCAAAACCAACCATGTACTGCACTGGTACTGCTACACCAGTTGAGAGTGTACACAACCATTGCTGCAGTACCAGTGTACACCTCTTAAGAAGTAGGACATGAAGGGTTGGACTCACTTTAGTGTCTGAAGGCTCTGGTTCACTTGCAAAGCTGAAGCCAATCCACGAGCACCTTCATCTGAGATCTGGTTGTTCCAGAGGCTGCAGAATGTCAGAGAACAAGAGATGAGAGGTGGTTCAACAAACCTTTTCATTTTGTGTGTAAAAGATGCATACAATCTAGTCTCATTCCAAGGTTGATATAAGGTTCTCGTTTTCCCCGCCCAAACAGTTGATACAAATCATTGTGAATGCGTGCAAGAAGAGCGTGCAACAGTTTTCCATAGTTATATCTAGCTGGGCACAAGACTAGGGATGCAGACAATTAATCATCCACGCAAGTATATAGTACATACCAAAACACAATGGAAACGTACGGTATTTTACGGTACTCTATAGAGAACTTGCTGTCATATAAGCTTGATGCTCTTCGTACTACTGTATAGCGGGAAATTTTCGAGGGGTCCAATTTTCGCGGAAGGGGAATCTTCAAAGATTTCTCGGTCTAATTTTCGCACATGGCCGTTCCAGAACTGCTCCGCCCACAATACCTGGTTGACTCCGCCTCTTACCGCATGCGCACACGGGCTCGAACCGACCGAAAAACTTCGGCTATAGATAGTAGGAGAAATGGCACGCGACACATATGATCGAGGCTATGGTCCGTGGTTATCACATGTACAAGGAAATTTGGTGTGCTGCTGTCGGAGAAGAGCTATCTTGCATAAGAGAAGTTCAACAACAACGAACTGGTGTGAAGTAGACCAGCTGATCGATCGAGCAGCATGCAAATCACAATGGCCACGCCCCCTCTTAATCACATGCGAGAACTTACGTACAGGTTTTTATTTCGCAGGTTTAATTTTCGTGGTTTGCCAATCAACCGCGAAAACCGCGAAAATTGGACCCCTTGAAAATTTCCTGCTATACGGTATTTCATCATCTTTCACCCCATCTGCTGTTCTGCCAACCGTAATACCTTCTTGTAGAAAATTGATGTAGTACCGTAGAATCAAGTTATCAGGCACACATCATTATTTAGTGCACACCGCTTATTAGGCACATGCTGTCTTACTGACAAAATGTGTCTAGACCCTCGATAAGAAGCGCACTACTCTAATTAAACAAAAATTTGGAGTGGGCGAGGCGAAATATTCCACAAGTGGACAAGTTAGAGCAAGCACGCGAAGGTAGTGCGAACGAGGATCACTTTGCAAATAACCAATGGGGATCACTTTTGCAAATAACAAATCAAAAGTGTGCTAGAAATGTGAAAAAGGACTATTAAAACAATAAACTATATGGCACTGCTTCTCATAGAGTTGGTTGAAACATTCGTCGTCGCCATTCGCCATCCTCAACGCACTCATCGACTGTGAATTCCGTTGACTCATTGCTCTCTACCTCAAAACCTGCATCTCACTCTCAGCTTACACTCACTGGAACTCCTGTGGAAAGACATAGGAAGAGCTACACTAGAGAGTTCAAGTTGTCCTTCCAATCTTAAAGAATAACTTGCGTACACGACTCCATTCATCTTTTATAGCCGCCTCACAAGCGCCTCGTAAACCGGTTCTGACCTCAATCGCCAATGATGTCATACTTTTAGAGGCGTGGCCAACCTTCAACCCTTGCTATTTGGCACACTTTGATATGTAGCGCATATTATTTTACTGTTATCCCATTAAGCGCATGTGCCTAATAACCCGATTCTACAGTACTGCATCCAAAAATTGCTCTGAGATTGCTTCTGTCCCAAAATGGCCTCAGAGCATCTAATTTCTAAAAATTTTCTGGGGGAGCATGCCCCCAGGCCCACCTAGCCTTGCATGTTTATGCATACATACGTATGCACAGCCACATAACCCCCCCTTCTGAAAAACCTGGCTGGACTCACTTTAGCTCCTGAAGGCTCTGGTTCACTTGCAAAGCAGCACTAAGTGCACAAGTTCCTTTATCCGAGATCTTTTTGTTACTGAGGCTGCAGAATGACCGACAACAAAAGAAGGAGTCAAGAAATGTTCATGAACCCACTTTGTGTAAAATTGATCTATACTTAGAGTATAGTTAGTGAGAATACTAAACATTTGATTCGTCAACACCAAGTAACCAAATCTCATTGAGGGAAAGCATATATGATAGATGCTTCCCCTCTAGCTATATACAGTTACTATGCAACCGACAGTATGGTATACAACAGTAACCAAGGATTATATTAATTTTAGAAAAATGGAGATTGATATCCGTGACTTTCTGTCTTGTTTGTTTAAATTGCTGTGAAGTCTGTGAGATGAAGCTTCATTTAATAGTCCTTACCACTAATGGCACCTATGGGAGTGGCAGTTTAGCTAATTCACAGGGGCGGACCAAGCAAGCTATGCACCCTCACACGCATGCTACCACAGCAGCGAGCAGCCGTCAATAGTAGTCTGTCATTTACATGCGTCTTGTTACAAATTCACAGCAGTCCAGCAACAAAAACAGGTAGCAAGTCGCCGATAAATCGACTCGAATAAAAAATGCGTCGTTGCCAACGGTCATACTCTAAATAAGTTAGATGCTTCGTCCAACGGGATCTACGCTCTTTAGAAACCGTCTGGCCCTTAGTAGCAACCTTGCTGTGCTCAGGTTGCTACAGCCTCGAGCCCTCAGGTTTCTAAATCATGTAAATCCCTCAGACTCACCATCTATTATTTAAACAACAGTGCACAAGGGTGAATCATAAATCAAGCAGCAAAAAATTTGTTCATTGTGGTCAAACAAAATATACTTTGATACTGCCCATCAAATTGTTGGCCACAAATAGCCAACTCTTATTAGATTGTGATCACAGGTCAGGGATGTGCACAACCATCCATGCATGTGTGTAGTGACAATAGGACAATGTTTGCAAGTGTCACCATGCATGCAGGTCCTCCCTCATATTTCAGTGCACAGGCATGGGAATGACACTACAGTCTCAGCAAGCACCTCTTGAAAAGTCGGACATGAATGGCTAGACTCACTCTAGCTTCTGATGACTCTGGTTCACTTGCAACTCTCTAACCAGTGCACACACAAGTTCATCTGTGATCTCGTCTTTACTGAGGCTGCAGAATGTAAGAACAAAAGAGAGAGAGGTGGTTCATGACACTTTCATAAACATACACTATATTGCCTCATCCAATCTCCTATGGCACTGTAGCTCACTTGCATGGAGGAAGCACTTGAATGGTTTAACTATCTCTGTGCAAGCTCCACCCCTAATCCAAATCCACAAAGTGCTAGCATATATAATCAACCCCACGTTCTTGGATTTCCGTGCCACATGCTAGTGATTTACCAGAAGCATAGGTGAATGCATGATGTGGGTAGATTCAGTAATTGCTGGCAAATTTGCACAGCTATGGAGAAAAGCCTTGTATCCAAGACCAAAAAATGACTGGTGCATGTGAACCTGTGAAATGTCATGATGCAAACTAGGAGAACTTGAAGCTCATGCAAAAAGTAGTATCATGTGTGACTGATCTTAGAAATGGTTGGTGGTTACATGGAGGACCTCACTAAACCACAGAATTGTCAAAATGGAGGGCATGGGGCATGCACAGGAATGGGCACTTGCTTGTATATACATTTACAGTAGTATACAAGTAATAGTTGTACCATGGGCTTCTAGGGTGTATGGGATTTGTACCCTGAGTGCAATTTTATGTATTCCCGAGGGCGAAGCCCGAGGGAATACATAAAACTGCACGAAGGGTACAACCCATACACCCGCAGAAGCCCATGGTACAGCCGACTTGTACCATGGTAACACTAATTGACCACAATGACGTCAAACCCACCAATTAGCTTGTTATTCATTTTACTATACTGCCGTTAAGTTTTTTGTTAGCAGCTATTGCTGACGTTGTAGCGCAGAGTTTGCTAGGACGAAGCGAAAGTGCAACGGTGAAAGTCCTAAGCGGTTTGCTGACCCGACCACTTCTGAAGCCCTGGAGCCTCGAGACGTCGAAGGGTGTCGTTCCTAAGAATACGCAAAAGAACGACCAGTGGGCTCTGCGGGCTCTGACTGAGTGGATCACTGAACGCAACAAACGTTGCAGCGACAAATGTCCTATGGACATCTTGCACACAGAAGACGCCGAAAGCCTTGCAAAGTGGCTATCCTTATTCACTATCGAACTCAGGAAAAAGGACGGCAGTAAGTACCCTCCGGCTACGATCCATCTCATTTTGTGCGCTTTGCAACGTATATTATGCGGCGAACCAACAGGCATCCGTTCGATATTTTCGACAAAAAGCACGTGCGTTTTAGGCGTTTTCATGGGACAATGGAAACTACTTACCAGAATTTGCACAAAGAGGGAATAGGAGTTGAAATCAAGCATGCATCAATTATATCAGAAGAAGAAGAGGCCATTCTTTGGGAGCAGCAAATCCTAGGTTGCCATTCACCTAAAGCACTAGTGAGGGCTGTTTTTTTCCTTAATGGAAAAACTTTTTGTCTGCGAGGTGGGAAAGAACATAGGGAACTCAAGCTTTCGCAATTTCAGAGAGAGAATGACCAAAACCTCCAGTACATCTTTTGGACTTTCCCAAACAGATATAGACGACTTCAGCAAGTTTTGACTCTTTTGTGTTAAAACCTCTCATGTATATTGTGTATATTGATGGTATGAAACCTTTCTTGTACTGAAATTGTTTTTCTAGTAAACTCACTTAAAAATCAATTCGTGAAATTAACCACAAGCTAGGGTACATCCATGTACCCTAGGGTACATGACAGTTGTACACTTAGGCGGCATCTTTCATCCACCCACGCACCATGGTACAAGGAAATATATACCGTCATTATTCTAAAATCTGGCTTCCGCTAGAATAGATTCACAAAAAACTCTAAGAACCGAATTTCTTCCACTAGATCAGATTCATCGCTGCAATGGAAGCACATCTTCTAAGAAAATCACTCGCCATGCATGGAGGCCTCCTTACCTCAGCGTTTCAACTGCTTGCAGTACTAAGACACTTCCCCTGAAGTGTGCAAGTGCAGAGTGCAGGGAACTTCCACCCTCTGCGGTCTTTTCTTCATACTTGTTTTGATAAGAATACCGCCAGGGTGCACTATACAATGCCTCTGCCAGTGACTTCAGGAGTGTTGTTTTGATAAGAACATTTCCTGGTGCACTAAACAGCTTCTGTCTGCCCATGACTTCGCTGTTTTGTTTTTTGTTGTTGCTGTTGAGAACGCTTCATGGTACCTACTCTTTCGCTAAATTAGATTCACTCGAAAATACTAGTGCAGCAGCCTTCCGCATAATTGGATTAGCAAAAATCCCAAGAATTGAATTTCTTCCGCTCGATTGGATCTACTGTTCTATTAGAATAATGACGGTATTTAAAAAAAAACAATGAACACAATTGATTCCTTGTTGTCAAACACAATATATTTTGATCAGTCGTTGGTCACAAATGGGGAGCTCTTATTAGAGCTGTGATCTTGAGTCAGGAATGCACACAACCATCCATGCAAATGTTTCCAAGTGTCTCCTAATATTTCAACATAGGACTGGTAATGACACTATGGTTTCATGTGTATATGCATTTCTTAAAAACAAGACCTGAATGGCTGACTCACCTGCTTAGCTTAAGCTTCTGTAGGCTCTGGTTCACCTGGAAAACTCTTACCAGTGCACACACACCTTCAGCTGAGATCTTGTTGTCCTTGAGGCTGAAGAAGGTCAGGCAATAGAAATAGGGGAGCTGCTTCACGTAATATATGCTTAGCTAAACTTACATTATGTGAGAAAGAATTAAATTAAGAACTCCCTGTCAAGCTTGAACTGACACACTCTATATACAGTCTCACTGTACACATCATATAAAGTTGCCTCTAACACTTAAAGTGTGCTTTTGGTTATATCAGCACTGCACAGTGTGTAGAAAGAGTGGAACAGGGAGGAGGTGGGTGGGGTATCGATGGGTGACAAGCACATGGCTGCTGCCAGCTAGGAATGCTTTAGGTGGCACTGGGTACGCCAGTTCTCTCTTTATGTTAGCTTTGAAAACACTATTTCTCACCTTGTAAGGACTTGATTTGTGGTACTGAAGGCAGTTTGGGATCTGAACCAATGTTTGCGATATAGCCAAAATCCCAAGTGTTACAACAATGTTAATTAGTAGGGTCACGAGTATGTTCAGGACGGCTATAAGTGACTTGGGTTCAGTTCTGAAGTCAAATTTAGCTCCCACAGAAATATATATGGTACGTATGTTGATAAGGATCCATAGGCTAACAGAAATCTCCAATGAATAAAATTCAGGTGTTGATGAAAAGCATGAATATGGCTGGACTCATTTTATCTCCTTGAATTGTGATCTTGTTCAAACTAAGGCCGTAGAATGTCAAAGAACAATAAAAGGAAGGTCAATCATAAATCTCCAGGAATGTATGTGCTGTAATAGCCCCGCAGAAACTCACTTTAGCTAATCGATGGAATGCTAGTAAGCAAAGTACAGTAGCTAGCACTTTCCTAGGTAGTGAACAAAAGTTGGCTAGATAGCTGCTTAGCAGATCTGCACTCCCAAAAAGAGTACACTGGTATGGTAGTGCAATCCATTTCTATGGGTTCTGTACACTTTCTACATACATTAAAATGGTGATAGCACAAACAGAAACTTGACAAACACTCTCAAAGGGATGAAAGGCGCACCAGTTTGTAGCTACTATTCGTAGTAAGTTGTAAATCAACAGTATTATAAAGCTAGAGAGCTCAGCCTCAGGCCTCATGTGACTCGTTCACAAGATAAGCAGTACAGCTGGGACAGTACTAGGAACAAGGTTCTTCGAGGAATTAAATCCCGAAGGGATGACGTATATAATCACCGAGGCGTAGCCGAGGTGATTATGACGTCATCCCTGAGGGATTTAAATCCTCGAAGAACCTCGTTCCAAGCGTCTTAGTTGTTTAGAAAATGGAAACAGCTAGCTTTGTCAGCCCGTCGCTGTTGGCAAACATTGACCCTGATGCCATTACGCATCCCGATCTGGGAAGAACTTCTTGGGGAGCCAGTCGATCTGGGTTCCGAGCAGTATGCCGGACTTGTTCAACAGCGAGGCCACCCTACCGATTGTCGCGTGTCGGACGAACTGCTAATGGCAGCGTCGCAACAGTACGAACAGTCGTCGCAGCAGTACGAGACCTATTGCACTGAGGAAAAATTGGATGAGCTGTTTCTGGAGGCATCTCAGCTACTCGACGTTGAACCGCGCGGCAATTCAATGGTTGTAAAGCCATCGGGTAAACAGCAAGTTGACATTGAACCGCTCGACAAGCCAGTGGTTGCAAAGCCACCGGGCAAACGTCGATTTGTCAACCTCAAAGCGAGAAGGATATCCAGGCTGTAAAGGAGTCACGCGTACCGAAGAAGACGCTACAAAACACTGAGTGGGCTTAAAGCATTTGGCGTGAATGGGCTACTCACAGGCTGGAGCAGCCGCTGAGCGCTGAAAATTGTGGGTTCTGTGTCTCCTTTTGCAAAGCCACTCTCCATTCCTGGTATTCATTTTGGCAGTGCTACTAACTTCGCAATCAACCTGAACTTTGGACACTCTAGGGCAGTTCAAACCTGTTTGTCATTGCTGTTACTTTGCACTATTGGTTTCATATAATGAAGTTTAATGTCATTTGTGGTCATGCAATGTAAACTAGTAAGACGCTAGCTTCTACTAGTAAGACACCTGAATGCAGGTTTCTTCACCAGTAAGACACCTGATTAGTGTGTGCCACATCAAAGCCTGAATATTCATAAATTTTCTAACAATAGAGTGAATGCCTGACCATAAGCTCTAGTCTTTGGAGGTCTTGTCAATAGCCATCTTGATTTTGACCTAAAATTGTTTGCAAACCGTTCTTCAAATGCTACGGAAAATAATTTTGATGCATTCT
Organism: Agelas oroides; assembly: GCA_949130485.1. Classification (NCBI taxonomy): domain Eukaryota; kingdom Metazoa; phylum Porifera; class Demospongiae; order Agelasida; family Agelasidae; genus Agelas; species Agelas oroides. The sequence continues at coordinate 925,560 of OX422191.1, read as the reverse complement.
AATTAATGCTGAATAGTCCCAAAAACAATTATTTTTGGCCATTCCATAAATCAGAGCGACTATGGTATGTTTCCAAGCGTCATCTGCAGGCCCTCCCTATTATTTCAGCACAGACCTGGGAACAACACTACAGTGTACACTTCTTAAGAAGCAGCAGGACATGAATTACTGGACTCACTCTAGCTCTTGAAGGCTCTGGTTCACTTGCAAAGCTCCAACCAATTCATGGGCCCCTATGCTTGTGATCTGGTTGCCACTGAGGCTGCAGAATGTCAGACAACAAGAGATGGGAGGTGGTTCAGCAAACCTCTTCACTTTGTGTAAGGTATACCGTAGATCTGGTTTTCGTGTTTTATTATTTCATGTAAAAATATTTTCATGGCCTAAGATACCAATGAAAATTTTTAAAATTGATTATACATTCCCAGGTTTAGTGGTCTGGAATGAGACTACACATCCCAAGAAAGAGTGGAGAACAAATAGCTTTCTACGTTCGTGCATGGCTACCACACAGCTGTTGGCGAACTACTCGCGTGCGAAAGAGAACTGGGGAACACTATAGGTATGTACTGTGGCAGTAAAGACGAACGATTTTACGCAAACCACGAAAATATTTGTACAACAAAAATTTCCATATCTACGGTATTTGGTCTCAGTAACTCACTACTGAGACACAGTATCAGACACTGTGTGTCAGTTTGTCAGTGAAGCGTAGGATTATTCCCTGTCTGGTTATTATATTTTCAATACACCATACAAAGCACATAAATACTAACTACTATGAACTTACTTCAGTGTCTGCAATGAATGGTTTGTCTTCAAGGCCAAAGCTATTGTACTGACTGCTTCATATGATATTCCAGTCAAACTGTATAAATAAATACCCTCATTTGAAACAAGTGGAGGGGAGAGGTGAGCATAGTTACCTTCCTATCACTGCACAAGTACTCACAAGTACTAGTTGAAGCAATCCTCCACTATTGGTAACAGCACACTGAATGTACTTTACAGCACCAGGAATGACCTTAACCATGGCTAGCCTGGTTCCTAGCATGCAGCACATGCATTGTGGGGAAAGGCTGGACCTCAAGCATAGAATTATCTGTCAGTATCACTATTCTGGCCTACGAAGTTACCATAACTTACGATTAAATAAATTTAGCCTACTAATCTCAGCAAGGGTCAGACCATGGATATCACTGAGAGCTTAGCTTACCAGAGATGTGTAATGCCACTGTAATCATTAGTCCAAGAGTCTGCAGCAAGAAATCGTGAAAGTTCTCGTGCAGCTTGTGTTCCTAGGACAGATTTGTTCAACACCATTATATGGGAATCTTGCATGTACGGAAGACAATGAAGAAAACTGAGCATGTCATGTGTGGTAACAACTGACGTTCCAACTTCAGCTGCTATGGAAGAAAGAAATTGCTGTTTAGCTGTCACATATCCACTTTCAAATCTTGTTTTTAAAATGTTCTTTTTGTACCAAAAGTATGTAAATGCATCCCTATCCTTCAATGCCTTGTCTAGCTTCTTGTGATCAGAAATGAGGAAAGTTCCCAAGGAGAACAAAAAGTATTCGAGATATGGTACAGCAGAGTTGTGATCTGGTAGTTCATGGTCATTATCTTCAATATCATGAATGAGTAATCTACCAACTGTTGTAACCAAGTCTCCGGAGTCCTTAATGACTTTCCTGCTATTTGCCAGTAAAGTATTCTGGAACCGAGACTGCAGTGAAGTGGTAGCTAAATCTTCGCTGACCTTGCTGCCCCTTTTTAGAAATCTGTTTCTGAACTTAGTGAGCAGTGAGTCATGAGGAAAATCTTCCATGAGCTCTCTCTCGTGCCATTTACTGATCAACACTACCAATGATGTGTACAGTTGGGTCCATGTCACAGGAAGATCGTTATATGCAACGTGAGCAAAAACATACATGGTTCCAATTAGGTAGCTAGGTGATGAAACAAGAGCTTTTATTTCTGGGTTTTCTGCAAGATAGTTCAAGAAATTAACAGCTCTTTCACTGTCAAAGTGTTGAATAACTTGCCTTCCAATTTGTTCATCAGACAGTCCAAGAATTTCAAACTGGGTGAAGTTCTGACAAAGGGGTTTAACAAAGTCGGAACATGTTGTGGAGATGACTACCGTGGATTTGGAGAAACAACTGTGACCAAACAGAATATCAGAAAGTATTCCTCCTTTTTGCAGAGGTGATCGATAAAGGTACTTACGGCAAAACCCATCAAGTATAAACAAAATTCTGTTTCCTTTTTCTTCTTCAATCCAGCGACAAATCATTTCATTGGAAACAGTGCTGCCTATGAACTGCCTGTCAATCAAGTTTGGCAAAGTGTAACCTTGGTGAAAATCCCAGATGTTAACGTACAGTATTAGAGAAAACTTTCTCAGCGTGTAATGTCTACTCCAGTATCTGCATACTCTGGATATCAGTTCAGTTTTACCACATCCTGGGGGACCCTTGAAAACGAAAACACGGCTTTCTCCTTGTGATATATTGTTCAGCACAACCTTCATAGACAGCTCCTGGATCTCTGAGGGAAACTGGTCCATCACCTCATAACAGGAAGTATAGTCTAGCTCAGACAAGAGAGGAACATTTTGCACAATTCCAAGTCTTCGATTAAACTTTGGTAGTTTGGGAGCACCAAACCATAGCTTCCTCTTGGAGAACGAATCCTTCAGAAACCTCTGTTGTAAAATTTCCTGTGCTCTTTGGACTTCAGAACCTGCATGAAGTAAGGAAGAGCATATACATCATAAACAACAATACAAAGTTACACAAATTGTAGTTGCTGACCGTGAAAGTATAGTAGTAGTTCTTTAGCATCACCAACATGTCCATGTGTCAACAAGCACTCCACAAGCCTCTCATAAGTAGCAGAGCTTTTATCAATACTCTTCCAATTGAGCAGGGCCACATACTTCTGCTCTTCTTCATCTCCTGGATACATTCCTGCTAGATCCTCCAGATCCCATTGATTGATTCCAAGATATGGAGCGAAGTCTTTCCAGCTACCCATCTTTCTTGCCAAGACTTTCAGTACATCATTGGAACAAGTCTCTTGGAGCTTGTCTGCAGGAATGTTTGTGATGAGATCATTCAAGTGACTGAACTCTTCTTCACTCATGTGTTCTGCTTCATCTTCAGGAATAAAATGTTCAAGTCCAAAGTTCTTGGTCCTCATCCTATTGTCTGTTCTAATATGTGCTACTGTCTGTGGATAAAGCTCGTCAATGTTGTCTGCAACAGTGTGATAGTCAACCTCTAACCTTTGGACACCTATCCCAGCTAAAATTGCCAGGTCTTCCTCACAGAGTTCCTCAAAGATTACACTGATACACTTTGGAATGAGGAATGTGAACTGGTGAGTGCTGAATCCTCCTTCCCAGTAGGCATAAATGATGAATTCCTGATCAATTCCTGTGGCTTTCTCCATTGCTTCCTTTACTAATTGTATATCGCCCAGTGTCCATTCAATTCCACTACCACCTCCACGAGTCACTCGCAGCTTCTGAATCATTTTGAACTCTGAAATCTCTTTCTCAGACTGAGGGTCTGGGAGAGTGGAGAGTGGTGTATCAGAAGGTAACCTACTTTTGTACAACTGAAATGCAGGCGCTATCTCAACGTCAAAAGCATCTGCAGCCTTCCAAAGAATACCCCAGTTGAGAAAGTTTATGAACTGGGGTTGCAAAGCAGTGAAGATATGGGGGATAGAGTCTGCATTATTCAGAATACTGGGATCAATATACTGAGTTTCTGGGTACAAAATATGGCTGAAACTTTGTAGGTATTCCTTCAGCTGATTAACTTCTACTTTTACTGCAAGTGATGTCCCTACATCAGAAATGAGCTGTTGGAATTCTGAATTGCAGTGCATTGCTTTTGGGGAGTCATGTGTTAAAGGGACTCGTTTCATTCCAGATCTAGTGTACGTGGATATACAGTTATTGGTCTCTGCCTGTGATGTATCAGTTTTGATATCTGGCTGCGATGTATTGGTACTGGTCTCTGCCTGCGACACTTGTGTCTTGGTCTCTGGCTGTGATGTATTGGTACTGGTCTCTGTTTGCAAAGACTGTAAGTCTATGACTACATTATTCACCTCAATCCTGAGGATGCCGTGTTTAGCTAGGTCCCTTTGGCTATCATCATCCAGATTACTGAAGGAACTGACAACCATTTCTGGGATCAGGAAAGTGAATATAATACTTCCTGGAGTCTGGTGGGCAAAGACAATCACAATGTCATGGATTCCTGTGTTTCTACTAATGATTTGTCGCACCCTTTCAACATCTTCCCTAGTGGTGTTGTCAACATTAGTATACCAATTACACACAATTTTCAGCCTTTTGCTTCCATGGCAGTCTTCCGTCTCTTCAAATGTAAGAGGATCACGCATTGTTTTCAGAAGCTTTTTACAGGGGAAGTTATCTTCGTACTGTTTCAGGAGAGTCATTGATTGCTCATTTCCAAAGCTTTTCACAATTTGCCTCAGGAGGTGGGTGTGCATGAAGTTGATGTACTGCGGAACAAGTGCCTTAATAATATCTCGTGGAGTTACACAGTGTGCGTACAGCTTTGTGTTAATATATCTCTGACGGGTGTGGGGATGGCAGAGAAGTTCCAAGAAGTCCTTTAGATCTTCCACATCAGCTGTCTTATTGAGTTGTTTAGCTATTTTGATGAACACAACAGTAAATTCAGTAGGTGGGTCCCATTCCTCATCACTGACGAGTTCTGTTTCCATTTGTGTGGAGATAAGTTCCTTGGGTTCTTGTGTTTTCACTGTTGTTTCTTCCACACGTCTGATATGCTTAACTGACTCAGAAACTTGTACTTGGTGATGTTGGCTGAAAATCTCATTAGGTGTTGTTGTTTTCTTCTCTGCAAAAATAGAACAGAAAATGAAAGACAACATTTACAACTCTTCTGGGAATTCCAACAGTTTACTAGTAGTTGATATTTCAATTAGAGAAGTTTGCCCTGACGATGACTAGTTGAAATATCAGCAACGTTTACACATCATTGATGCGTACCATATTTTCTACAGACACATTAATTGCCTAGATACCCAAAATCTAAAAGTCTAACCAACCAGAACGCAGAAATAGCTTCCCATTTTAATTGGTTGCATGATGGCTTTTAATTCTTCAGTAGTCTACGCAACCAGTTTGGTTAGTAGATGCATCCTCAAGTAGGTAGTTGTCATGTGTGAATCCTCAGGGAGCATCATTTCTCTGTATTTACTGCATTGGCAAATTATCTATGTGCTAACCGGTCTCTTCAAAGGGAGTTTGGGCTTTGATGGGTTATGGCCATTCATAGAAGGAAATCATTAATTTTTGGCTAGTCTGACAGCACCAATCCTTGCTTGCAGAAAGTACTTCCTGCAAGTAAAGGTTCGATGACACTAGATTAGTTTTTGACTTTATTGTGTTACAGTACAAGGAGAAAGTATTTCAACACCAAGATATGGGTGTTCTGTTCCTTACCCCGTATCCTAGGTTTGTTTAGGAGTCAATACTGTTACCTGTTACCCGTAACCTGTATCAGTTTCGTATATGTAACCACCGTAGTTCACAGCAGACCTGAAGCTAACTGTGTACAACCTACTCGTATGCATACCCGTATGCCACTGGTATACATATATGTACAAATGTTCGAAAGCAGTACTGTACTGTCCCGGTATGTACCCTGAGGGGAGGTTCCTGGAGAGATGCAAATAAAGAATGCAACAATCAGTTTTACTTACGCATACTCTCTTGCATGTCTGTCTGTTGTGACATCACTGCGGGTAATGGCTCAGATACTGGCGAAGGTGGAAAGACGTTGGTCTCAGGATGGCCACCTACATCCAATTCACTTCTTTCAACTGGGCAGTACTTTGTCTCCAGAGCAGCAGCCAACTGACTCGCTCCCACCACCGGACGTCTGAGAGTATCTGTAAGAGTCTTCCAGCTGGGATTGTCACCAGTGGTCAACCATGCTTTAAGCATCTCTCGAAGTTGATGTTTAGCGGTAGTGAAGTCTGCCCGGATGTTGTCCAGTGTTCCAACCCTCACTTTGAGCTGGAGCCCAAGGTCGTACCACTCAGTGGACATGTCCAGAACCTCTCCCAGCACACAACCAAGGTCATCCAAGGTCAGCTTGTTCCCTGGAAGATCAGAAATTAAAATTTGTACTTTACAATGGCATGGTTAGCTTCATTCTAAGGTTGCTCCCCCTTTGACCACTTACATGCAGCCTTGAATATACAAGCTTTAAAGTGATGTCATAGGCAGAAAGCTGATACAAAAAGACAGGTGGGTATTGTGGATCTCAGAACAGTGAAGAACCAGGCAACGTAATGATCTGCGACTGATGTATTCATTAAACACCTAACAGAAGCTGATACAAAGGGTATTGTGGATCTCAGAACAGTGAAGAACCAGGCAACTTAATGATCTGTGACTGATGTATTTATTAAACACCTAACAGAAGCTGATACAAAGGGTATTGTGGATCTCAGAACAGTGAAGAACCAGGCAACTTAATGATCTGTGACTGATGTACCGTATAGCGGGAAATTTTCGCTGGGTGCAAATGTTTGTGATTTTCATGGACAGACCTGCTCCCCGAAAATATAAACCGCGAAAAAGTGAACTAAGCTATAAGATGGAAATTGATGACATCATTATGTGCTTATGTCGATACAAACTAGTGCCTATGTGAACGAGATGGTTCTCTACAGTCTGTCTACCCTCTAAATAGTCACTGTAGAGAAGAATCAGCCTGCTACTACAATAAATGCCAACGGACCCGGAAGAGACGCTCCGAAGTTGTTGAAGTCGAGATCAGCAGTGTGAATCCTTCTGTTCAACAAGCCAGTTTCTTGCCCACGGCGGCAGGCATACAATAGCAAGTGAGTGAACAGCGTCAAATAACCATTGCTACAGTTTGAAGAATGCTGTATACTGTACTTTAATGGTTACCAGAAGTTTCTACAAACTAAACTGTAGAAGACAATGCCAGGGATCATCTTACAACCATAATCTTCAGATCTAACCACAAACATTTGTGAGGGAGTCAATTAAGGGCTCAATCATACCAAACTGCAGTTGTAATGCTCCAAAAAAAATTCTAGGATTGTCTGTATACCAAAACTTGAACCTCTCAAATACTGCCTCTTCATTTTGTCAGCAACCATGGTAACCCACTCTGTTGTTAAGACAACCAACTTCATTGTACAGTGCATGCAAAGGCCACCCTTGAAGTGAGTTAAAGACAGCTTTGGGAAGATTAAATGTGTTTGGTGTTGGGCTGGAATCTGACTCTGGAAATATCGACAGTGGACAAACAATTCAGACAAGTTTGTTGAAGGACTATCAGAGGCTCATCTTAATCCAACTGCATGCAACACTCATTGTAAGGGACAAAAATGCAACAGCCAGTAAACCAGATAGAAACACTACAATTTGTTGTGTATTGCGAGGTTCAAAGTTGTTGACAGTCAAATAGCTCAACATCAAAAAACATACATATCACTGACTGTGAATGTAAAAGTAAAACCATACACCTACCAGAACAGATCTTTCCAGAGAGCATGTTGCTTTCAAGCTCTCATGGATGCTAGTGAAGTACATGGGTGCCCAACATGCATACTATCATAACTATATGTATATGAGACAATATACCACGCTCCTCTGTCTTCTTGTGGTGAGGAGGTCTGAAATTGAGGCTACATTCTTAATACCTTGTGTTAATATACTCACCAACAGGTCCTGGATTCATCTCTACATCCCCACTCATCAGCAGTAGTAGAGCTACCACCGCCCCTACCACCATCCTCCCTAGACCTGGAGGAACACTGAAACCTGGGCTGAAGGAAACACAGCGGGCACTTGTATGGGACGAGGAGTGTGACAGACACCAAATGTTTGACTTCACTATTTCATTCTGAAGGGCCATGGCTGGTAGTATGTTGTTGAGAGATGGTAGCATGAGGGGGGCATGTTTGAAAGTTCTGTGATGTAGGTGAATACACCGTTGATCCATGGGGTTCATGTGGTCTGTAGTGGCTAGCTGCACGTGTTCAGCTGCTACTACCAACATTGGTAGCATGAAAATACACATGGCCAGTAGGAAGGCATGGCTAGCGGTCACATGACCCAGTTGGCACTGGAACCGAGGGTTAATGCACCAAGGTCGTGACCTTATGAAGGCTCTCATTATGTTGGTTTGACTTTCTGGTACTCAACCCTGACTAGAATTGGGAAAGAGGAGATGGAGCGAAATGTCAATTATTTTAGGAAAAATGCCATGTTTAGCATACTTACCCACTGTTGTACTGAAGAAATGGTTAGTGGAGGGGCATTCAAGGGCAGTCGGCGACTAGATACAACTGTTCTGGCTAACTCTAGAATCACTTGTAAGCAGACTAAATCACTCAGTTTCGCCTTGTGATGTGACTCTCCTACATGTAGTCAGGAATGAGCTGTAGCACTAGCACCTGCTGAAGAAAAACAGATCATTGTGATCACTACATTCAGAAGGGGATGGACTGAACAGTTAATTATATGAATGTGGAAGCTGCATAAAACTTTAATTACAAACAAGTCCGTTTGTGACTAGGATCAAGAATCTTGATTAGCAAAGAATATCCTTGATTGTGCGATCACCCCCTTCCAAAGCTCTCGATCACTTGATTTAGGCCACTGCAAATGAGACTATAGTTTCCCGTCCTCCGCCCGCCCCTTCCAGAGTCTACCGCCCCATTTGACCATTAAGGCCATTACTATTCTAAATTCTCTGCAATGTCATCCAACATGCACTAGCACATAGTACACATAGAAAATGTAGCATTAACGTATTAGACAGGTGTAAAAGCAGACTGTGTTTGACAGCTCCAGGATGCAGACATTCCGACGCAGTTAATGGACATAGTTTTCTTTTGCACAAATCTATACTGCAGTGTGCTTATAATGAGATTCATAGTAATGGTTAGACTCCCCGCCCACATGTAAAATGACAGAAGTCAGGATGGGAAACTATAGTCTCATTACAAGTGGCCTTATAGTGTTCAATTGACAAAATTGTAGCCATGCCTCCAATGTCGGAGAAACTTTGCTGATCCGTTCATTTTAGTCATTCTTTGATCCCTTGATCAGTTATTAACAAGCATGTTGATTACTTGATTTCATTCTGATCCTGGTTGCAAACACTTTGGTAATTATTGTTATGTCATAATACCATACTGGGTGTATAGGTATATGGATACTGTGGCAGCCCAGCATGTCTGGACTGGACATCTACAGGGAAGATGTAACTACCACTTATATAAAGTGCAGTCAGGAGGGAGCTGTGCCAAAGTACCAGCTGCAGAAAATGGGTCATGATTAGCCTCGTTCCAAGGCCTGGCCTGATTTCCATTAATAGCAGAACGTTAGCATCCGTAAGCTATACAGTGATTTATACGGTTAGGGTGGGGTTAGGGTTGGGTTAGGGCTGGTATAAATACTGTATAGCATACGGATGCTAACATTCTGTCGTTAACGGCTTGTCCTGGCCTTCCAGCACAGTTAACATTAGTACTGCAAGCAACAAACACATGGTGTTGGAAGGCCTGGGAACGAGGCTAGATCATTGTAGCAACAACATAGCTTCATCTGAAATTGACTGAAAAACGGCCTTTGACATGATCGTCGAGTGTACATATTGTTGGGAAAAACAGACTACTAGACTATTTTTCTACCAGGCTTAGGATCCCAATTTCATCCAGGCAGTAAGCCTTATCGCACTTTAGTCACGGCAGGATTTACGATAAAAAGCGTGCGTTTTCATGTTCCCAGGCCTATAGCTTCCGACCATCCAATTTGTGATCGCTGCAAAAACGGATACTGAACGAATTTGACGACAGTGACACTGAGGAGTCATAGGAACGAGACTAGGTGCGTTTTTGTTAGACAAAAGGAGGTAAGACCCATAAAGACGAAAGTGCACACGTGGTAGCTAGCTGATTCACTGTATAACTCACCTTTGTAAACTGCAGACGAACAGTCACAACATACAAGTCGCAAGTCGAGACGCTCCCCCAAATTATACGGGGGAACCATCATATAGAAAATTCCCACCGGTCCCCACAAATTTTAGACCGACCCCTTGAACTGTGCACATCATTTAGAACGTTAACTACAGGCGACTCCGGCCTGGATATACATCATATTTCAAGAACCACCTTTGATATTGTTGAAGCTATTCAAACTGCTGTCAAATTACAATCAATGAACCAGTCTCTCCCCAGTGACAGCAATACAATCATAATGCAGCCAGAGTGTCTACATGTTACTAAGTACAAAACCATTTTGTCAAATACTTGAGGGGGTACATTTACACAAAATTAATGCTAATGTGAAATTTTAACCACTCTTTACAAGCACAACACTGCAACATTGTACTCCCAGCCTGCTTTCAATATGACAGGAAAAAGTATACACAAAGGGTGAATGACATGTTCAGTTTTCAGCTCTTCTTCACATAACTGCAAAGACAGAGAGATATTGTGACAATACGGTGAATGTACACTGCCTCCATCTCCTCCCCTCCCCCCTCACCTCTTTGCCCCCTCACTTCCTCCCTCCCTGCCCTCCTCTCCCCCTTCCCTCTCCTTTTCTTCTCCATATCCGGCCTCCCCTCTCCCCTTCTCCAACATGCATAGACTTGCACCCAAAATTATCTTCTCTCCCTCCCTCCCCTTCCTTACCACCCCCTGAGCTATATCCTGATCCCTCCATGGCATCACCTAGGGATACATTTTGTGGGGCCCTTCTAACCATGTCATTAGTTTGTTTTTAGCACATAGCCAGTCTGCTGGCAGGAATCCTCAGTATAGAAGCATTGTTTTCCTATTAGTACAGCATGGTGTGTAGCAAGTCGGAGACATTTCTCACTAAACTGCTCTTCAGAGTTGCACCTGTACAAAATGTTCCTTCACCTCCAAAATGGTGACCAGAAGTTCATACTAAATTGTAGTTTCTCATCTGCCCACACTGTAAAAACAAATTTGCTGTGTTAGCAAATTATTTGGTTACTAGACTGTCCTCCTTACGCTAATTCAAAGAATGTGGTACTTGTAAAACATTTTGTGGGAGGCTAGCAAAGTTTACTCAAGTATCAGCTCCCACTGCATGAATCCTTTTCCAGCACTGCATTCATAACATTTGTGTAGTAAGGATAGTCACACAACCAAATACTGTGATAAAATAACAAGGAAGCACATGTGGGCAGACGGCAGCTTTAATGTAGTCTCATACCAAGACTACTTTTCACCGAGCAGGAAAACAGTCTGATAAACTGCCTATACCGCCCAATATTTTGAATCACTACGACGCCACCTATTACTAAACTGGATTGTGAAGTTCTAAATTAGTGCAACGTTATTCCAGTGTAACTGAACAAAAACGGAAAGGCAGAGTTGACCCAACCTATTTTTCCTGTGGGTGCATAAAATGGGAATGAGACAAGCTGTAATGCGTACAATCTGAAAAGATAGTCATTCCCCTCACTGTGATCTTCTTCTAAAGGGCAGCAGCACAAAATCAACAGATATCACTCACCTTCGGTAGTTCTCTGTCAGTAGTCCACTGCAGGCTGCAATGTGCTGTGGTGTACATGTGTGGTATTAAGGTTTGAAAAAATTGCAAAAATGCGTGTGAACAGAAATAATGGGGAGACGAGAAACTACCAACTTAGATAATCCTAGTTGGAAGTGGCCTAATTGGAAACCCTTGAAATTGGGATGTGGAACACTTAGAAAGTGGTTTGTATTTACACACCAGACATTCCTGAGCATCCAGTTTCCATGGTATTAGGTCATATTGGAGGTCTAGCACTAAGCATGATCTGTTAGCGTGGAGGTCAGTACTGATCTGTTAGCGTGGAGGTCAGTACTGATCTGTTAGCATGGAGGTCAGTACTGATCTGTTAGAATGGAGGTCAGTACTGATCTGTTAGCATGGAGGTCAGCACTGATCTGTTAGCATGGAGGTCAGTACTGATCTGTTAGCAGGGAGTTCAGCACTGATCTGTTAGCATGGAGGTCAGTACTGATCTGTTAACGTGGAGGTCAGTACTGATCTGTTAGCGTGGAGGTCAGTATTGACCTGTTAGCGTGGAGGTCAGTACTGGTCTGTTAGCGTGGAGGTCAGCACTGATCTGTTAGCGTGGAGGTCAGTACTGATCTGTTAGCGTGGAGGTCAGTACTGGTCTGTTAGCGTGTTGACGTGAGTGACATGAATGTACAGCAAACCTTTGGAAAAGCCTGACAGAGTGGTAAGTCAGAGACATTTCTAGCTCAACTTCACTGTGATCACGTCACGTTTCTCGACCTCCAAGATAACCTATTTCCATGGGAACCAGATGCTCAGAAAGTGGTCTGTAATACCAGGCACTTTTATGTTGTGTGGACATGAGACTAGAGTAGTACCAGGAGAACATAGAGCCTGCTCATGGTACTCTCCACCCTACACACCTGTTATGTTGTGTGGACATGAGACTAGAGTAGTACCAGGAGAACATAGAGCCTGCTCATGGTACTCTCCACCCCACACACCTGTAGGTTCATTCTGCCTCACACGTGAGCTCACCTGTTTATGACATCCAGATCCAGGTAGTCTACTCCACTGTCCAACATCTTCTGATACTGGTGTGCACTTGCAGTCATTTCTCTACAGAAGTGCGGAGCTCGGTGATGACCCTCCGAGGGTCAGTACTCCAGACTATTGCAGTCCCAGAGATAATCATGTTAGTACCAGCCTGAGGGGGAGGGAAGGAGAGGAGGGAGGGGAGAAAGGGGGAAGGACGAGAGGGAGGAAGAGGTGGGAGGGGAGAAAGGGGGAAGGAGGAGAGGGAGGAGAGGAGTGATTGTAAGGCACACACACACACACACACTAGTCTCACGAGCCAGGGAAGAGTCTGGTGAACTGCATATCTAAGCATGTCCCACTGGAATGCAATTAGCTGGATGACATAACCACAATTCAAATAATGCACTCTTGAAATACCTGTTGCAAAGTGAGCACACTCTCCGAGAAGTACAGTCAAAGTGTTTTTACAGCTCCTGTTTTTACAGCAGAAAAGATATCCTAGCTCCCTCTCACTGTTCTCAAGACTGCCATTGCTACTCAAACAGTGATGTAATGGGTCATGTGACAAAATACCGCAACGTGATTGGGTCGCACTGTACAGTGTGGTGGGACACAGCTTGTATACGCAGTTCACCAGACCCTTCCTTTTTTTCAGAAATGGGTCTGGCTTGCGAGACTACACACACATACATACACACACACATACACTAGCCTTGGGAGGAGGAGAGAGAGGAGGGGAAGAGGAGGGGAAGAGGAGAGAGAAGAGGGAGAGGACGGAGAAGGAGGGAGAGGAGGGAGGAGGAGGGAGAGGAGGAAGGAGGAGGGAGAGGAGGGAGAGGAGGGAGGAGGAGGGAGAGGAGGGAGAAGGAGGGAGAGGAGGAAGGAGGAAGATGGAATAAGAAAGGAGGAGAGAAATGACTGTAAGGTACGCAGACACACACACTCCCCATACACTAGCCTTGTTCTATAACTTAGTATACTCTAACCTAGGCCCCCCACATAATTTTCTTGAAGTGAATCTCTCCCCCAACATTGCACCCTATCCTCCTGTTTCTAGCAACAAAACAGGTTGAAGAATGCATACGGAGAATTGCCAAGCTACGCACAAAAGCCACTTTATTCTTGTACACGAAGGCTACACCCACCCACCCCCTCACTCACTCACCCCCTCTCACACACACACACTTGTGCTGCAGTGTCAATGGTAGAGGGAGAAAGTCCACCGTCAACCTCGATATCCAAACTAGAAAACCTCTCACGAAGAAACTGCACCTGCAGTTACAAACAAGCAACACATCAATCATAGCCTCGTTCCCAGGTCTCTGCCACCTCCAGTATCTGATCACTTCCAGTGTGCAAATATGGAGGAAGAAGGCCTGGGAGACCTCACCACAGGTGGTGATGTGAGGTAATGATAGAAGGTATAAGTGCACAGTTCATATGGGTCTAGACCACCATGAAGGAGGGAGAACACAGTCACATGATAGCTACAGCTCCAACTGAATGGCTCTATGAACAAAGTTACAATGGCATACAAAGTTTGTAGTTGGTTGAAATGGCCTCGCGTGACTCACCTAGCATTGAACAAGTTTAGCTTGTGGTTCAACTGTACTACATTGTGCCTCTAACTGACTGTTGTGCTGAGTGTACTCATTGAACAAGTTTAGCTTGTGGTTCAACTGTACTACATTGTGCCTCTAACTGACTGTTGTGCTGAGCGTACTCATTGAACAAGTTTAGCTTGTGGTTCAACTGTACTACAATGTGCCTCTAACTGACTGTTGTGCTGAGTGTACTCATTGAACAAGTTTAGCTTGTGGTTCAACTGTACTACAATGTGCCTCTAACTGACTGTTGTGCTGAGTGTACTCATTGAACAAGTTTAGCTTGTGGTTCAACTGTACTACATTGTGCCTCTAACTGACTGTTGTGCTGAGTGTACTCATTGAACAAGTTTAGCTTGTGGTTCAACTGTACTACAATGTGCCTCTAACTGACTGTTGTGCTGAGTGTACTCATTGAACAAGTTTAGCTTGTGGTTCAACTGTACTACAATGTGCCTCTAACTGACTGTTGTGCTGAGTGTACTCATTGAACAAGTTTAGCTTGTGGTTCAACTGTACTACAATGTGCCTCTAACTGTTGTGCTGAGTGTACTCATTGAACAAGTTTAGCTTGTGGTTCAACTGTACTACAATGTGCCTCTAACTGACTGTTGTGCTGAGTGTACTCATTGAACAAGTTTAGCTTGTGGTTCAACTGTACTACATTGTGCCTCTAACTGACTGTTGTGCTGAGTGTACTCATTGAACAAGTTTAGCTTGTGGTTCAACAGTACTACAATGTGCCTCTAACTGACTGTTGTGCTGAGTGTACTCATTGAACAAGTTTAGCTTGTGGTTCAACTGTACTACAATGTGCCTCTAACTGTTGTGCTGAGTGTACTCATTGAACAAGTTTAGCTTGTGGTTCAACTGTACTACAATGTGCCTCTAACTGACTGTTGTGCTGAGTGTACTCATTGAACAAGTTTAGCTTGTGGTTCAACTGTACTACAATGTGCCTCTAACTGACTGTTGTGCTGAGTGTACTCATTGAACAAGTTTAGCTTGTGGTTCAACTGTACTACATTGTGCCTCTAACTGACTGTTGTGCTGAGCGTACTCATACCATCTCCCGATCTCAAACTGCTCAAAATACATAAGTGACACGAGTCAATGGTTTGCTGTCTGATTCACGACACCAGTATTTTAACTAGCCAGATGGCTTCAGTCAAACGCCCATCATAACTTCATCCATACAGCGCTCCTTGTAGCTTGTATCCACTGTCATCAGAACACATGATGTATTGCCCCATGTGAGGCTACCAGACCCACTCAAAGAAGGTCCTGCTTTGTAAGTTGCTTGCTAGGCTTCAGTAAATTGTTGAAAGTGTTGCTAAGGAGGTCTGTAAAGTTGTGAAGAGTAAAACTAAGCAGTTTGTGGTGAGGAAGCCAAGTGAGTTGAGATACTAGTGGTGATAGATAGCTACTGATAGTGCTGCCACAAGATTGGGAGGGACAAGAATGTCACTAGTCTTCTTGAGGGACAAGATGGGGAGGAACCGGGAACAAGACTACCTCACATCACCACACCCCTTTTTATTGGGGCAAGCCTGAGCGAGCCCACACTAGCGGGACTGTATTGCAAAGATGAGTGTATAATAGCAGAGGTGTCCTGGGTTCGACTCCTGGCGGCTGCCGGCCTTTTTCACTTTCCTCTATTTTCGCCTCATAACATCTAAATTCATTTATTTCCAGCATGAGGCAAGATGTTCTGAGCAAATATGCGTGTGTATATCTGCTTGCGGCCATATACCATAAATTTTAAATTAACGCATTGAGTATTTTACGAAGCTTTGAGGCTTTGAACGCCCTTGTGTACTTGGTAGGTACGAGGTGAAGGCTACAGCCAGAGTGCAGCATCGGTGACCTGAAGCGAAGACGACTGAAGTTAAAGCACGCATGGCAACTTGTTTGTACAGTTACGGACCTTCAACAGCAGGCTGCTCACAACGGTGTAAATTATGGACGATGGTTGAAGTCGCTTCACCGGTAAAGTCCGTGTATATACGGCACTTATATACGCCGGAGACTCAGCTCATGATTTGAGCGTGAAACTTAGTCCATGCATCTGTAGCTACAGTAGCTGCCCTGGCTGGAGAAACGACTGGCATATGCATCAAACATTTATCTCGGCCCCTGGCACTGTTAGGCCCTTCCAATTGGTATTCCTGTTTCTGGTCCTCCGCCCACATCAATAATTACGTCTTACACAATTTCAGCAACTTGACTTCTGCGCATGCACATTATGGTGGATTCGCGGTGAGTTGTAGATCGGTTGTATCTATCGCCATCAGCCCAGCAAACTAAGCGAAATAGGAAACATGTCTGTCATATTTGTAGGCATCAGTTCGTTTTATTCATTCTTTTTGTGCCTTTTTGTAGGTATCGCACTAGGATGTTGTGTATGGCATTAGTGAACTGTAGTGTTTTGTGTAGAAGTACTTGGTTTCTAGGTTGCTAAGTACCCACCCGCCCGCGTCAATGCCAGGGAAAACCCCTGACCAGAAACAGGAATACCGGTTGGAAGGGCCTTATGCATTATGATTGTGTATATATGCATAGCAAGTCTTTTCATTTGACCTTTTTTTAAAAAAGCACTTTTAAACCCCCCTGTGAATGGTGAATGGATGTGCATGGAGGAGGATTGATTAGTATTTGGAGAGGGGGGGGAGGAGTGGGGAAGGAGGGCTGGTTCTGAGAATAAGACAAAGCTGAATAGCAAGTGTGGGTCAGGTCAGGAATTGATGCGACACGGCCCCCATACCTTTGGCATCATGTCAGGCATGAACTTCTGTCCCCCAAAACCAGGCTCGATGGTCATCACCAGAATCATGTCCATGAGAGAGACAAAGGGAACCACCTTCTCCACTGGCGTCCCTGGCTTGATGCCAATACCAACCTAGGGAGGGGGTGGAGGGAGGGGGTAAAAGGAGGGGAAAGGGGAGGGAGGAGAAGGGGAAGGGAGGGGAGAGGGAGGGAGAGGAAGGGGAGGTGACGAAAAAGAGGAAGGGAGGGGAGGGGATCGAGGGAGGGCAGGGCAAAAGGAAGGAAGGGAAAGGATAGAGGGGAGGGAAGGGGATAGAGGGGAGGGAAGGGGAGAGAGGGGAGAGGAAAGGAGGAAAATATCCATGTAACAATAGATCCAGAACAGATAGTCTGGCTTTGAGGCTGGGATGAAAGAAGGAGAGAGAGGGAGAGAATAGAGTATTTGAGGAGTAGAAGGAGAGAGAGGGAGAGGATGGGAGAGTGGGAGGGAGAGACAGAGACGTCAATCTGACCTTCATTCCTTTCTCTCTGATCTTCTTGATCAGTTCAGTCGGATTCTCTGCCCATAAAATGAAATGTTATCATATTACAGCACACAGGAACACAAATTACAGCATAGTTGCCAAGCATACGTACACCTAGTATAATACTGGTAGAAGGTATTGATTACAGTTACAGTATTGTGTTCAGGATCACCCACCAGCTACCCACCACCAGTACTGGAACTGGTAACAGGTATTGATTACAGTTACAGTGTTGTGTTCAGGATCACCCACCAGCTACCCACCACCAGTACTTGAACTGGGACTGAGGCTACAGTACAAATTTTAATTTCTCTGCAAACCATGAAAAGTTGGCCTCGGGACTACATCTGGGGACCTTGGAACGAGACTATTGAACTTACTCGTGGCCTCCAGATGAAAGGTATACTGGTCTGCTCCAGCATCAGCTAAATCATCCACCCACTAGAGAACATGATGATGTAATATTGTCAGCCATATTGAAAAAGACATATAGACCCCTTTCTGAGCATTCGGTTCCCATGGTAATACATCATATTGGAGGTCGAGTACTAACTATAGAGGTCAGTACTCACGCTGATGTGGGTGACATGAACATGCACTGTACAGCAATTTTTGGAAAAGCCAGACAGGGAGCGGTATACACAAGTTATTGACATTTTTCACTGAACTTCTCGCTGAGTTTCATATATGTCCCTTGACCTCCAATATGACGTAATACCATGGGAGCCGAATGCTCAGAATGTCAGCTACTGCAAGCAGTGGAAAGCTGGAGACATGAGGTGCAATATTACTGGAAACAATGGCATGGGTGTGGGAGGGGATTGTCCAGGGTACACTAACAACATTCTTCAGGTTAGTTGCTAGAACAAAACCAACTTGATCATGAACATCAGACAGAATATACAGCTAAAAACTGAAGGCAATCCTCCTCACCTTATCTGGCTCTGAAACCATCATGTGAACATCTGAGCAAAGAAACAAGTCAATGTCAGAACAAACCAAAGTTCACCGGCATCGTGAGTTCCGTGATTCTGTGTTCATAAGTTTCTTACCAAAGAAAGCATCTGGTATTCTCTTCCGCAGACATTTCACAACAGGAGCTCCAAATGTAAGGTTAGGTACAAAATGTCTGCAATGACCAATAGAACATTAAGATTGCATGTGGGAGGAGAATACCCGGGAGGAGGGGCACATGTTCTCCAGGTAGCCTCGTTCTAGCAACTAAGTTGGCGAAATAGGTGTACAGTGACCTATGACCTCCCCCGCACTGTTTTGGAACAAACTGGAAATGAACCCCCTGCCCGACCCTATAGATGGTTTCCAAATGTCAATTACGTGTCCTACTTCTGGAGGGCAAGCGCGCGATCAAGTGGCAGCTGTACAGCGAACCTTTCACCTTGAGAGAAGCAGTTTCTTTTATCTTTCAGCACTAATGGTAAGGACTCATTGTAGCGCTTAACAGCCTGCATTTTGCACACAGCTGCGCTAAACACAGACCCCGACTCTTGCCCTCCGGAAGTGAGCCCCATGAAAACCATCTATAGGGAGTACTATACGATCCCAGTCCCACCTGCCAGCTCTTCTTTACTTGCAATACAATCATATGGAGAGAGCCTGGAACAGAAGCTATATTCTCCTGTTGTAACTCTCCATCCCACACACGCACAGGACTGAACTAAAACAGACTGTACCCAGTAGGATAGGACTTATGCTTCACGTGAGCTCATCCGTCCATGGCGTCTAGATGCAGGTAGTCTGCACCGCTGTCCAACATCTTCTGGCACTCCTCAGCGAGACAGGAGAGGTCTGCATTCAGGATGGACGGGCCTATCTGACACTTGCACGTACACATTCTTGACCTCTGAGCTGCAAACGATACATGCAAGGGCTGCTGGATGCAAATCCGGCCCCTTTTTACTTCCGGTTAGTTATCCCGGATGTATATGTGAAGTGGTAATAAACTGTTTTAACCCTTTCGAGCCGCAGAAAGATGGCCCACGTGTATAAGCTACTTTCTGGTGTGTTAGGTCATTTCTGGAGAAATCAGTCTGGTATTTCGGTTAGAAACGGATCCATTGGAGTAGATTTGCTGCACAGAAGCATCCTCTGCAGAATTTTGGTCTTTTCTGGAGTCGTGAGGCCGCCCATAGCGATTCAAACTTGCAGAACTGATGTACCTGGATTGGAGGACAGTCCCTTACCGTTACTGGATGGGGGGGGAGTTTATTTCAGAGGTAGACTGCAGGGACTGGGATAGCTTTCTGTGGGCAGTACCCAAGAAAAGGACTTCACATTCTAAGAAGAGAATGCGCATGACACACAAGTATCTGAAGCCTATCCACCACTACACAACATGCCCAAAATGTCAAAATTTGAAGTTACTGCACGTTTTGTGTGGTCACTGTTTGAAAGAGACTCTTAGAAAGACTGCTGCTATGAGGCAGGAAGAACAAGGAAAATACAAGTAATGAAAATGGACTCATTTTACTGCCTTTGTTTATCAGAAGTCTGCTGTGTGCAAGTGGGCGTTATTTGTAGCAATAGAAGAGGATATCTGTCACCATGTGTATTACTGTCAACACAAATTCCTAACTCAACCTGTGTGTGCCTGCTGTTGGTTTGTATCTAGTCTCACAAGCCAGACCCTTTCTGCTCAACAGCACTGATTGCTTTCAGTATTGGCATGGATGCTGCATACTGAAGGCAACTGGTGCTGTGGAACGGAAAAGGTCTAGTTTACAAATCTAGTTTGGGTCTGCGACTTGAGACTACAAGGTCTGTTCACAGTGCTTTAGTATGGCTAGCTAGTCTCATTCCCAGACCCCAGACCATGACCTATATATATAGTCTTGTTCCCAGACCAGAAAAGCAATCTGGGTATGAGTTCATGTATCATAGCATTGTGCTGCATGGGATACCACTATAGCCATGTCCCTTATTGGAGGAAGCCTGACTACTTCTGTGGGCTGATTCATTGGGCCTTGGTGGTCTCTAGTGATGCATTGTATGTATATCAGTCCTTCATGCCAATAATTCACTTTGTTGGAAAGCTTCTTGATGGTCTCAGCTGCCAATCTGTTGGCCTCTGATAACACTACGTCATAATGATTATAGCTATGTCATGTTACCAACTGACTTTGCCTCATTCCTTGATACTTCCCATCTTTTCCAGCTACATGCAATTGAAAAACTGGGGAGGAGCCTGGGAATGAGGCTAAACTGACTGGGTTCAGTGATCATTAGCTTATGCTAACAAAACTGAATGAACATTCAACAAACAAGTGATCAAGCAGCAATACATTAATTGACTTAAACAGTTTTGCTTTTTTATGATTATTGAGTTCCCATGTCATCAAATTATACAAAAATGACTTAAAGTTAAACTATACAAAGAATGAGCGTCAAGTTGACTAGTTTTCAGTGATGGATGTCTGATCTGACCCTCCTCTGGTTCACACCTGTACTTGTGTGGTCACATGCACAAACTTGCGTCAGGTCAACGCCGCTGAAAATGCAACCTGCAGAAAATGGTACATGAACAACCTCATTGCCTGTTGGTGTGGGTTGACCGTGACATGTATGACACAAGTAATGTTACAAGTGCCCTATTTGAGATCCACCTTCTGCCCTTAGTTTCCACTTTGGTATCCTGTAATTGCCCCTCCAAGATTGAGGACTGAAATCACAAATGGTTCCAAATGATGTGTGTATGTAGGGCTAGGGTAGCCTCGTTCCATTTTTATTTTTCGTCGGGACGAGGGGAGAGCCTGGGAACGAGGCTAGGGCTAGGGCTATTTACACAAATGAGCAGGTTACTTCTAGCTAGTTTGAGGATGGCCCAAGGAAGCGGCAGTCATCTTAATAATGATTGGCAGTTAATATCCTAGACTGACCACTGAAAGACTGGCTGGTATAGTACCTTATAGTTGATACTTTGGGATAGATTGTAAGTACCGGAGACATGGTTCTGTTTGCTTTGTGCGACATGCTTGGCCTTGCTCATGTGAACCCCCTTGTCTTTACTTTTGGTAATTATTGAGCTGCAAATGTTAAAGTAGGGGGAGGGGCTGGGAGTGTATCAAAGCAGTAACATAATATGCTCCCCTTCCCCTCCCATCTTCTCCTTCCCATATGTATTTGTGGAAATTTATACTTCTTGGTAGCTGTTAATCAGTCAAATAACTTTGCTATAGTGGTCCCTTTGACAGGCTGTCAGCTACATGCATCTAGACAACATTTGCAACAGCTGCACATTGAAGTGGCAGGAAATCATCTGATTAACTCTATTTGGGTTGATCTTAGCCTATTCAATTCTGTCGGAGATTTGACTTCAAAACTTGACCCAAGACCATGCACTTGCAGCCATCCTATAGTGACTACTATACCCACTCATTAGTGAGCTTATAGTCAGAACCAACTATGTGCTTTTCATCTGGGGTGGGGGGGTGGTGAGTGCAAAGCGCGAGGCATAGGCTCAGATTTTAGACATGCTCCAGACCTGACAGTCAGACCTTAGCCTAAGTCAAAGTCAGTGAGAAGGAAAGAAATAAAGAGGGGAAAAGAAAGTGACAGTGACTCAGGGAGGGACTTGAACCCACGACCTGGCAAATGGCCTGCCATGCTCTAACCAACTGAGCTACCGAGTCACCCGGCAACTTAGTGGCCCCCTGTCCCACCCTGCTAGCACCACAGAGACTATTTTAATTGGACATTGTGCAGTACTGACGTATCCAAAAGTGCACTATAAGTGTTCAAGGGTTAACTGTGTAAAATACTGGCAAGTAAGCACTACATCATGTCCTTATCATCAGTGCCGAAAGATAAAAGAACGTGAAAGGTCCGCTGCACAGCTGTCCTTTGATCATGTGTTTGCCCTTTGAAAGTAGGATGCTTAATTGACATTTGTAAACCATCTATAAGCGCATTGATTTGAACATTTCAAGTCAATATTTCCACATTAATGCTCACAGGACATAGTGCTATCTGATTAGCTTGTCAAAATCAATACTGCTGACTTCTAACCAAGAAAGCACTGAACATGTTAACAGTCCCTAGACCATTATTAACCCTCGGCACGCATGCGCAGCGAGGGTTACGGTACTTGGTCTGTGTGTCTGTGTGTGTGTTTGTGTGTCTGTTACTCCTTTTCACGTGATTATTCGTGCCACAAACAATACTAACTTTCTCAGCGGTGGATGAAGGTTGAAAATTTTAAGCGATTTTCTCTGAAAATGCTTCGTTGCAAAGCTAGAGTGTTTCCTGTTGGTACGGCTACATGATAAGTCGGCCATTTTTTTACTCCGCGGAAAACACGCATGTGTATGAATCTGGGCCACATGGCTAGCGGCATTTTGTTCTTGGGAGAGACGTTCTTTGCGAGTTCGATTAATGGCCATTGGCAGTAAGTATGCCTCCAACAAAGGTATGCCCGCAGTGTAAAGCTGCTGTACCTGTAATTTATCGTTACGGTTTTGGATGCTACGAATGAATTGATATCGAAAGGCATGCCATATCAACTCGAGAGCAAACGTCACGATACTGTTGTTCATAAGACAGTGATCGATTCTAGTTAACACACAAGTACAATCACATGCACTGCTGCACTGAGGGTTTGGCACTTCAGTGCCTTTCATCATTTCATTGTGAGAGGGTGAGGTCTGGGCATGAGACTATGGGTCTCCCTTGTATAGCGTGATAATTCACATTAATTTATAATAAATATCACACTTAACCGGTTCATGTGTGTGATATTTTGGTTGATGCATTGTGTACATAAATACAGTTTTAACTGCAATGTTCTCGTGTGCATACATGACAACACTTAAGCCCAGTTAAGTGTGACTAAGCTTACCCTTCTATCTCGAGATTCTTTCTCTTGAGTTGAGCTTCCCTGAGGGCAGAATGTCCTTGGGAGGAGATACAATTGAACCCAACACTGGAGGAGCAATGAGAGAAACAACTGAGATTCAGGCACAACTACTGCACTGTATCATTTACTTTGGATTAGATGCCACCTTTGAATAGTAGCTGCAACGTCCGATCGCAGAAATACGATAATGTATTAACATGTGGTACACTAATAGCATATGTAATGTGGCAGATAACTCGTGAACAAGACTAGCAGATAACTGCAGCTGAGTACAACTTAAATTTACAAGAGTGTAGCCTGAGACCAATACAACCCCCCTCCCCCCACCCAGGGAGGAGCAACACCCCTGCATGTACAGAGAGTTATGAGCAGCATTCTTATGTGTTGCCTAGGTAACAGGTTATATTCACAAAACACACACACACCTTCTGCCATTTCTTTGCATCATTATATAAACACTCAATTCAACAACCTCTTCACTTTGTGTGAGGTATATTTGGTCTCGATACCTCACTACTGAGACACGGTATCAGACACTGTGTGTCAGCTTGTCAGTTAGTGAAGTAGAGGACTACAGTGGACCTCTCTAATACGGACACCCTTGGGACCAAAATATTTGTCCTGATTAGTGAGGTGTCCTTATTTCAGGGGGAGAATAATATGTACTTATATAAAGTTGGGACTCGGTAATGTGTCCAGATTTAACCTGGTGTCCTTTTTTCAGGGGTGTCCTTTAAGAGAGGTTCCACTGTACTCCCTGTGAAGTTATTAGGTCTTTGTGAATTATGCTGGGTGCATCAATTAGAGTAATGCAGGATGTACGTGGTGTATGTATGTCATAGTTTTGATGGAGACTGAGGGGGACCTGTGCACCCCCAAACCCCACAGACCCCCACCCCCATAGCTGTACTGGATCAAGTGCACCACTTTCAAAATGCTTCATACACTGTTATGTATAGCATGGTTATTAACCCTTGGCGCGCATGCGTTACAGTAGTTAACCCTCGGCGCGCATGCGCAGCGAGGGTTACAGTACTTCGTTTGTCTGTCTGTCTGTCTGTCTGTCTGTTACAACTAGCTTGGCTCACCTGGCGGCTAAATCTCTGAAGTTTGGACGCAGATAGGCTTCAAACCGAACGAGGATGTGTTTAAATTTCGCGATTTCGCCAAGAACGTTTCGTTCAAGAGTTATGCTGCGATTCGTTTGCCACGGCGAGCGCTAGTTGTAGCCTCGTTCCCAGGCTCCCCCGGAACGCGAATATGTATCGTATTTTCTACGTAAGCATGACGTAATCAAAATAGGACTAAAACAGAAAGGCAACGTTTTGCGCGTTGTTCAACCAACTATACGTTCAACGCTCGGTGTGTATGATATTCAACCCCCGATAACTAGATACATGTAATAAGTTGGCCGCTACCTTCGCTCTTTTTCCTGTTCTGAGTCTCGGGTACGCCCACGCGCAATTAAGGTCGTTCATGCATGCTCAATACTGCTACAATATGTATGTACATGCATGCTCAATACTGCTACAATATGTATGTACATGCATGCTCAATACTGCTACAATATGTATGTACAGGCATGGTCAATACTGCTACAATATGTATGTAAGGCATGGTACATATCCAGGATTACCAGGGAGTATCCCACAGATTCCCTACTCACTACACATGCTCACTACATTAGGGAGGGGTTTGTTGGGGGAAGGTAAAGGGCTAGTAGGACAACTTGGGACACTGTTATCCTGTACGACTTTCAAGTTTGTGTAGTCTCAGCTAGCTATCTAGTGTACCATCATACCGCATGAATTTCCTTCGCCTACTTAGCTATGTCCTGTGACTCTGCATTAATATTATGCGCCGAGGGTTAAGCACTTCAGTGCTATTCATTGTCCTGTGTGTCTGTGTGTCTGTCCGTTTTCTGTATTCTGCCTTCTCGCGCTTTTAGGCGTCCAACGAGAGGTATCAGCGGCTACAGCGCGGAAAATGCAGTAAAATTAAAAAGCCGTTTTCTCTAAAACTGTTTAGTTCAAAAGTTAGAAGCGTTAACTTATAAACTTACGGCGACTAAGTCAGCCATTTTCTTCACGTGCAATGTTTCCGTATACCTCTCCGTAACACGTACGTAGCGGTAATGTGTGATCACGTGACTTGGAGCACGCGGTATAGTGTTTTCCGTCGAACATTTGTGACTGTCTTTTATGAGAGGTTCAGAAAGCCTGAAAGGTATGCCCACAGTGTAATACCGTAGTGCATGCAATGGAGTGCAATAGGTCTATGCGTCTGAGAAAGGTATGCGCACAGTGTAATACTGTAGTGCATGTGAAGAGGTGTGTTTGTGACTGTGGCCATGCCTTCGCATCGAACAAAAGGAAAGCATGGTGTACTGCTGTTGGGGAGCCTGAGAACGCAATGAAACGTAGAAAAGCCTTACTGCCTGAGGAAGGGTTATTAGTGGGGAAAGAGAGTTACAAAGTCCGCAAAACGAGTAAGAGAGCTTCTGAAACACGTGAGCAGACTTTGCACAGGTAAGAACAGAACCAAACACATCTGGCAAGCATGACAGCTTCTATTGTTCACGAGACAGTGATCGATTCTAGTCAACACACAAGTACAATCACATGCACTGCTGCGCCGAGGGCTTGGCACTTCAGTGCCTTTCATTTTTCAATTAATAATTTACTCATAGTTCTATACATCACTTTGTGTGTATTCATAGAAGCACACTTTGAGCTCTGTGACTATTCTACCTGGATTGTGAATTCAGAATCTGACCTTTGACAATATTAATTGTACCTAGCCTCGAATTCAGGCTCTTGGTGGGCGGGGAGAAAAAGAGCCTGGTATCTACTGTTTGTGCATCTGTATGCACATAATTATCCACTACTAAACACAATTGTTCAAGCAATAGTGGGAGGGGAAAACGTAATACGCATCCACGTGATTGATAGTGTAACATACGTTTTAGCAAGTATGAACTCTACTAATAGTACCGTGCAGCAAAGAGCGACAACTACATTACAACCAGCACTACAATGCCCTGATTTACTATCAGCTCTTGCTAAATTATAGTCTATGACAAATGGTAACACTTCGTATCACACAAACTTACCAGTAGCTGTCATATTTCACCAGCAAACGTCCAAAATGGAAGCTACCTGTACTGTCGTGAGACTCATATCAGAAGTACCTACCAGTGGAGGGCGCTAAAGAGTGCAGGAGTATGAACGATCAAAAGAGCTCCATCATTGGTCAGAAAATGTGCAGATGGTGTAGCAGTAAGTACGTTACGAAAGTCATGGATGTACGGATATAATACGATAGTTCCTGATCTCCCAAGATTTCTGGGAATTGAAGCGCACGCGCAAACAGTGGATAACAGGCTCACGTTTCCCCGCCCACTGAGAACCTTGGTACGAGGCTAAACTGTACCATGCATTTCAATAGCTTCAACCAAAACCAACCATGTACTGCTACACCAGTTACGAGTGTACACAACCATTGCTGCAGTACCAGTGTACACCTCTTAAGAAGTAGGACATGAAGGGTTGGACTCACTCTAGTGTCTGAAGGCTCTGGTTCACTTGCAACGCTGCAGCCAATTGACGAGCACCTTCATCTGAGATCTGGTTCAAACTGAGGCTGCAGAATGTCGGAGAACAAGAGATGAGAGGTGGTTCAACAAACCTCTTCACTTTGTGTAAGGTATATTTGGTCTCGATACCTCACTACTGACACACAGTATCAGACACTGTGTGTCAGCTAGTCAAGTAGAGGAGTACTCCCTGTGTCACAGTAACTGGTGATTTTAGCGTGAATTAATATAAGCAGAGGGCGGGGTCTAACCACATGGGAAGTTAAGTCAGTGCACCACCGGACACCGTAGACACAGATAACTCACTTGGGGTGCTCCACTATAGTAACAGTATCATGGTATATATGATGTCATGTCACAGAGAGGATGCAATAATGCAGGACCTAGCTATGTGTACGTGTGCACACATGTAATCACAATGGTAACAGGGGAACTTGTGCACTCCTAGCCCCACCCTTAAAATTACCAGTGCTCACAGTCTCAAGAAAGAGGGAGTGGTGGGGGGACAAGAATATTGTTCAGAGGAAGTAACCAGAAAATGCTGCATCACTAAGATGGCTGTCCCTCCTTCAATCAAAAGAGCTTCATCATTGGTCAGAAAATGTGTGGGCGGTGTAGTAGTTGGGGCGAGCCTGAGCGAGCCCCACACTAGCGGGACTGCATTGCAGAAGTGTGTGTGTATGTATCTATGCTTGCGGCCATATACCATAAATGTTAAATGCGCATTTAAATATTTTCCGAAAATTGATGAACATCCTTGTGCACTTAGTCAATAGGTGAAGGGCAATGCTGGGCTACTGCCAGAGTGCAGCGTTGGCAACTGTAGCGGAGACGGCTCAAGTTGAAGCATGCACGGCACCTTACTTCTTGTTTGTCACAGCAGCTACGGACCGACCCGGCATCAACTAGTCTCACAGGCCAGACTCTCCCCGTGTGAGAGTCTGGCCTGCGAGACTAGGCATCAACGGCAGGCTGCTCGCAGACCGTACAAAATGACACGCGGGGTTGAGATCGCTTCAGGTAAGGGTCGTGCATAAACGGCACTCATAAACGCCAGCGATTCACGTCATGATTTCAGCATGAAGCTTAGTTTATTCATGTGTAGCCATAGTAGCTGCTTGCTCAGGCTCGCCCCCACAATGTTCTAGTAAGTATACGTTATGAAAGTCATGGTTGTACAGATATAACACGATAGTTCCCGATCTCCCAAGATTTCTGGGAATTGAAGCGCATGCACAAACAGTGGATACCAGGCTCTCCTTTTCCCCGCCCACCAAGAACCTTGGTACGAGGCTAAACTGTACCATGCATTCAATAGCTTCAAACAAAACCAACCATGTACTGCACTGGTACTGCTACACCAGCTACGAGTGTACACAACCATTGCTGCAGTCCCAGTGTACAACTCTTAAGAAGTATTTATATAAAGTTGGGACTCGGTAAGGTGTCCAGATTTAACCTGGTGTCCTTTTTTCAGGGGCGTCCTTTAAGAGAGGTTCCACTGTACTCCCTGTGAAGTTATTAGGTCTTTGTGAATTATGCTGGGTGCATCAATTAGAGTAATGGAGGATGTACGTGGTGTATGTATGTCATAGTCTTGATGGAGACTGAGGGGGACCTGTGCACCCCCAAGCCCCACAGACCCCCACCACCATAGCTGTACTGGATCGAGTGCACCACTTTCAAAATGCTTCATACACTGCTATGTATAGCATGATCATTTTGCAATTAATTGTAATTTACTCATAGTTCTATACATCACTTTGTGTGTATTCATAAAGTCATAGTTACGAGTGTACACAACCATTGCTGCAGTCCCAGTGTACACCTCTTAAGGAGCAGGACATGAAGGGTTGGACTCACTTTAGTGTCTGAAGGCTCTGGTTCACTTGCAACGCTGAAGCCAATTCACGAGCACCTTCATCTGAGATCTGGTTCCGACTGAGCCTGCATAATGTCAGAGAACAAGAGATGAGAGGTGGTTCAACAAACCTTTTCAATTTGTGTAAGGTATATTTGGTCTCGCGGTACCTCACTACTGACACACAGTATCAGACACTGTGTGTCAGCTAGTCAAGTAGAGGAGTACTCCCTGTGTCACAGTAACTGGTGATTTTAGCGTGAATTAATATAAGCAGAGGGCGGGGTCTAACCACACGGGAAGTTAAGTCAGTGCTCCACCAGACACTGTAGACATAGATAACTCACTTGGGGTGCTCCACTATAGTAACAGTATCATGGTATATATGATGTCAGTCACGGAGAGGATGCAACAATTAGAATAATGCAGGACCTAGCTATGTGTACGTGTGCACACATGTAATCACAATGGTAACAGGGAACTTGTGCACTCCTAGCCCCACCCTTAAAATTACCAGTGCTCACAGTCTCAAGAAAGAGGGAGTGGTGGGGGGACAAGAATATTGTCCAGAGGAAGTAACCAGAAAATGCTGCATCACTAAGATGGCTGTCCCTCCCTCAATCAAAAGAGCTCCATCAATGGTCAGAAAATGTGCGGGCGGTGTAGTAGTAAGTATATGTTATGAAAGTCACGGTTGTACAGATATAACACGATAGTTCTCAAACTCCCAAGATTTCTGGGAAATTAAGTGCATGCGCAAACAGTGGATACCAGGCTCTCATTTTCCCCGCCCACTGAGAACCTTGGTACGAGGCTAAACTGTATCGTGCATTTCAATAGCTTCAACCAAAACCAACCATGTACTGCACTGGTACTGCTACACCAGTTACGAGTGTAAACAACCATTGCTGCAGTCCCAGTGTACAGCTCTTAAGAAGTAGGACATGAAGGGCTGGACTCACTCTAGTGTCTGAAGGCTCTGGTTCACTTGCAACGCTGCAGCCAATTCACAAGCACCTTCATCTGAGATCTGGTTCCAACTGAGGCTGCAGAATGTCAGAGAACAAGAGATGAGAGGTGGTTCAACAAACCTCTTCATTTTGTGTAAGGTATATTTGGTCTCGGTACCTCACTACTGACACACAGTATCAGACACTGTGTGTCAGCTAGTCAAGTAGAGGAGTACTCCCTGTGTTACAGTCACTGGTGATTTTAGTGTGAATTAATATAAGCAGAGGGCGGGGTCTAACCATACGGGAAGATAAGTCAGTGCTCCACCGGACACTGTAGACACAGATAACTCACTTGGAGTGCTCCACTATAGTAACAGTATCATGGTATATATGATGTCATGTCACAGAGAGGATGCAACAATTAGAATAATGCAGGACCTAGCTATGTGTATGTGTGCACACATGTAATCACAATGGTAACAGAGGAACTTGTGCACTCCTAGCCACACTCTTAAAATTACCAGTGCTCACAGTCTCAAGAAAGAGGGAGTGGTG
Source organism: Agelas oroides (assembly GCA_949130485.1). Lineage (NCBI taxonomy): Eukaryota > Metazoa > Porifera > Demospongiae > Agelasida > Agelasidae > Agelas > Agelas oroides. Next base: position 895,185 of record OX422191.1, on the reverse strand, counting down.
GGGGGACAAGAATATTGTCCAGAGGAAGTAACCAGAAAATGCTGCATCACTAAGATGGCTGTTCCTCCCTCAATCAAAAGAGTTTCATCATTGGTCAGAAAATGTGTGGGCGGTGTAGTAGTAAGTACATCATGAAAGTCACGGTTGTACAGATATAACACGATAGCTTCCGATCTCTCAAGATTTCAGGGAAATTAAGTGCATGTACAAACAGTGGATACCAGGCTCTTATTTTTCCCACCCACCGAGAACCTTGGTACGAGGCTAAACTGTACCATGCATTTCAATAGCTTCAACCAAAACCAACCATGTACTGCACTGGTACTGCTACACCAGTTGAGAGTGTACACAACCATTGCTGCAGTACCAGTGTACACCTCTTAAGGAGTAGGACATGAAGGGTTGGACTCACTCTAGAGTCTGAAGGCTCTGGTTCACTCGCAAAGTTGCGGCTAATTCACAAGCACCTTTGGCTGAGATCTGGTTCCAACTGAGGCTGCAGAATGCCAGAGAACAAGAGATGAGAGGTGGTTCAACAAACCTCTTCATTTTGTGTAAGGTATATTTGGTCTCGCGGTACCTCACTACTGACACACAGTATCAGACACTGTGTGTCAGCTAGTCAAGTAGAGGAGTACTCCCTGTGTCACAGTCACTGCTGATTTTAGCGTGAATTAATATGAGCAGAGGGCGGGGTCTAACCACATGGGAAGTTAAGTCAGTGCTCCACCGGACACTGTAGACACAGATAACTCACTTGGGGTGCTCCACTATAGTAACAGTATCATGGTATATATGATGTCATGTCACAGAGAGGATGCAACAATTGGAATAATGCAGGACCTAGCTATGTGTACGTGTGCACACATATAATCACAATGGTAACAGGGGAACTTGTGCACTCCTAGCCCCACCCTTAAAATTACCGGTGCTCACAGTCTCAAGAAAGAGGGAGTGGTGGGGGGACAAGAATATTGTCCAGAGGAAGTAACCAGACAATGCTGCATCACTAAGATGGCTGTCACTCCCTCAATCAAAAGAGCTTCATCATTGGTCAGAAAATGTGCGGATGGTGTAGCATTAAGTACATGTTATGAAAGTCACGGTTGTACAGATATAACACGGAAGTTCCCGATTTCCCAAGATTTCTGAGAAATTAAGCGCATGCGCAAACAGTTGATACCAGGCTCTTATTTTACCCGCCCACTGAGAACCTTGGTACGAGGCTAAACTGTACCATGCATTTCAATAGCTTCAACCAAAACCAACCATGTACTGCACTGGTACTGCTACACCAGTTAAGAGTGTACATAACCATTGCTGCAGTCCCAGTGTACACCTCTTAAGAAGTAGGAGATGAAGGGTTGGACTCACTCTAGTGTCTGAAGGCTCTGGTTCACTTGCAACGCTGCAGCCAATTCATGAGCACCTTCATCTGAGATCTGGTTCTGACTGAGGCTGCATAATGTCAGAGAACAAGAGATGAGAGGTGGTTCAACAAACCTTTTCATTTTGTGTAAGGTATATTTGGTCTCGATACCTCACTACTGACACATAGTATCAGACACTGTGTGTCAGCTAGTCAAGTAGAGGAGTACTCCCTGTGTTACAGTCACTGGTGATTTTAATATAAGCAGAGGGGCGGGTCTAACCACACAGGAAGGGTTGGGGTTCAACCAGCCGGGGAGTTCAGTCAGGCACTCTACCGGATAGTGTACACACTAATAAGTCACCTGGGGTGCTCCACTAGTGGCCGTACATGGGCATATGTGAATGCACGCAGGAGAGGCTTGTGGGAAGCGAAATATTGATTGAGGTACTTTGTGTGCCTACGTTGGTCAGCCTGTCGTCATTGCTGCCTCCTGGAATCATCTTCTGCTCAATGGTGTCACTGTACTCGTAGATTAACCAGGATACGGGTGCAGTGACACTGTTGAGAAGAGGATGATTCCCGGAGGAAGCAACAACGAGAGGCTGACCAACAGAGGTACGAATGAGGTTGTGCCTATGTTGTTCAGCCTCTTGCTGCACTCGAACCCTGGTTAATCTCCTCCTCTTCTCTGCATTTCTACCTCATGACCACACATGCCGGAGATAGTTGGACCATTCAAGCACCTCCTTCGTGTAACCGCCCACCCTCAATTTTGGTGCTTGAGCTGCGAGCGCCCATGGGCACTTGCCCGGGACAATATGGTATCAGCACAGGCCTGAGAATGACACTACAGTCTAAGTATACACCTCGTAGGATATAATTTTAAAGCCCCCTTTAGATCATCTCAAACTTTGCTGTGACATTTTTTACCTCACTTGTAATTCAAAATTTTAATCCATCGGCAATTTCAACTGTAGTGTTGGAGACTTTCAACTAAAACCAAACAACACTGTACCGCACCTTGTAGTAATTAACCTTGCGCAGCAAGGGTTACAGTACTTGGTCTGTGTGTGTGTGTGTGTGTCTGTTACTCAACATCTCACTTTTCACGTGATTATTCGTGCCACAAATGATACTAACCTTCTCAGCGGCGGATGAAGGTCGGAAAGTTTAAGCGATTTTCTCTGAAAATGCTTCGTTGCGAAGCTAGAGCATTTCCTGTTGGTATGGCTACATGATAAGTCGGCCATTTTTTACTCCGCAGAAAACGCGCATGCGTATGAATCTGGACCATGTGGCTAGTGGCCATTTTGTTCTTGGGAGAGATGTTCTTTGCGAGTTCGATTATTGGCCATTGGCAGTAAGTATGCCTCCAACAAAGGTATGCCCGCAGTGTAAAGCTGCTGTACCTGTAATTTATCGTTACGGTTTTGGATGCTACGAATGAATTGATATCGAAAGGCATGCCATATCAACTCGAGAGCAAACGTCATGATACTATTGTTCACAAGACAGTGATCGATTCTAGTTAACACACAAGTACAATCACTTGCACTGCTGCGCCGAGGGTTTGGCACTTCAGTGCCTTTCATTTGACTCCTGTAATGCTACACTAGTTGAGATATAGCTACAAAAAAGGTTCGTGGACACAATTATACTTAACAACAGTATGCAAGGAAGATTCAAAAACCAAGGGTCATGATTCGTTGAGGTCATAACAAGGGTGTAGGCAAGGGGCTGGGGGGCTGAAGCTCCCCCAGATTTTAAGCTCATGTTACTATGTGTACAAGCAGTTACCACAAAAGGACGTCCAAAATTTAGAAAAGTAAGAGAGGAAAAAACAGCTTTCAGGTTATAAGCAGTGTTACACATACAAAAATCAAAGCTTAGAAGTGCCCAAATATATGAATTCGACTCTCGTTTACGTGCAACAAACTCGATCCTAGAGGCTAAGCCCCCCCACTTCTCAAAAGTTGTCTACGCCCCTGCATAAACAATATAATTTGATATGCACACTCAGTTGTTGGTCACAAATGATGAACTCTTATTCCAGTTGTGATCATGATCAGGGAAGCACACAACCATCGATCCATGCTAGTACACACAAATGTTTTGCAAGTGTCCCATGCCCTCCCTACTATTGCTGCCCAGGCCCAGAAATAACCTTAGGCCTACAGGCTCTGTGTATACCTATTGAAAGTATACTACATGGATGGCTGAACTTACTTTAGGTTAAGCTTCTGATGGCTTTGGTTCACTTGTAAAGCTTCAACCAGTACACACACACGTTCATCTGAGATTCCATTGTTACTGAGGCTGCAGAATGTTAGAGAACAAAAATGCCAGGGACATAGTTAAAAAATCATAATATTATAAACTTATATATGAGGAAGAATCAAAAACAAAGGAACCACTAACTCATGACTAGGTATATACGCATTTGCAGATGAAGTCACTACTCGTGTTGAGAGTGTGCACACACAGGTACAGGAACCACCAAATTGAAGAAGGGCTCAAAACAGGCAGTGTACGTTATTGTTTTATGTATGCATTGTAGTACATTTTCTCTAAAATATTGGACAGCAAAATATAATTCAAAATGGGAGTGTCCGGAAAATTTTAGAGAGTTATTAATTTTTTAACAGAAGTGTCTGGTGTGAACTAGAGAGTTTTATAGTGCCAGTTTCAGCATGCTTTTTTTGTGAGTTACCATGTCCAACTATTGTCACCTTCTGTGTGCATCGGTCAGGACCCACAAAGACACATACTGAGCATCACCTTTCGAAGTGGTGAAGCATAGCGACCGAAGCCAAGGTCACTGTCAATCACCTTGATCATAAAAACAACTTATTGGGGGTGTTTCAACACCAATAAACAGAAGCACAACACTAACAGGTACAGCGGTACTTGGGCTTCATAAATGTCAGAGTTGCGCCTTGCTATCAACGAAAGATATGGTGTGTACCTATGTCAAAGAGACTCCCGTGTATGCCTCTCCCTGTTTTATAGCTAAAGATACTGAGATCACCATATGCTAGTCTCTTGGTGAACCACACTCCTAGCTCCTCTTCCCTGCCTCTACCTGCCTCTTTCGAGCTCTCTCTTCTTCACTTCCTGTACCACTGTGTGTGTCTCCACTAAGTTACCTCCTACAATATGAATCCAATTCAGAGTGTATGTGCGTGTGCACAGTCTATGCATATAAACATATGTCATATACTGACAAATCTTCAATTCCTAAAGCATTACATATATGTATGCATGTGATCTCACCACTGCACGATTACTTGCCTCATGTTAAGGGGCTCGGCAAATAATGTTTCCATGTGGTCAAACACATAATACTTTGACATACACATTCAGTTGTTGGTCACAAATAGAGAGCTCCTATTAGAATCATGATCATGGGACAGGGTACATGGAACCATCCATGTGCCTGTAGTACATAAGTAGCCGGACTCACTCTAGTTTAAGGTTCTTGTTCACTATCAAAGCTCCAGCCAGTACCAACACACCATCAGCTGAGATCTCATTGTTCCTGAGGCTGCAGAACGTCAGAGAACAAAAAAGAAAGGCAAGTGGTTCCATGACTGTATACACAAACAACGAGGAAGAATCAAAACACAAGAAACAGATTATAGATTAATTGTGATCAATATTTTGATATGCACATTTAGTTTTGGTCACAAATGATGAGCTCTTAATTGGGGCAAGCATGAGCGAGAGGACTTTTACTCAAATATTAAATCAGTCTCAACTGACACCCCCTGGTTCAATGTGGGGTCAACTAATTATATTCACAATGATTTTGTCATCCTGCAACATTGCCGGTCATGTACCACAATAAATTTCCAGTGTCTGTTGGTACTTCCTACACTACTGAAACTTGCATCTTCAGTGGTAATGTAAGACAATCCTTAAGTTTCATACTGCAAGTAACAAATATCTGGGTGGTGGCCTGGGAATGAGGCTAGTGGTTCCATGTGAGTATATGAAAATGATAACTGTGTTCACTTAACTAAAAGCTTCAAACCAGCTTTCCTGACGTGAAGCCACATCATATCATGCGAGATATTGTAGAAGATAAACCCACCATGGAAATGAAAATAGGGAGTAAAACAGTGTTAGGTGTTTACACAAAAACCAGCATACTAGTGAGTGTCTGTGGCATCATCAAGTCCTCAATGTTTTAACACAAGTCTAGGAATGGCTCGACTCACTTTAGTGTCTGAAGGCTCTGGTTCACTTGCAAAGCTGCAGCCAATTCACGAGCACCTTCGTCTGAGATCTGGTTCCAACTGAGGCTGCATAATGTCAGAAAACAAGATATGAGAGGTGGTTCAACAAACCTTTTCATTTTGTGTGTAAAAGATGCATACAATCTAGCCTCATTCCAAGGTTGATATAAGGTTCTCGTTTTCCCCGCCCAAACAGTTGATACAAATCATTGTGAATGCGTGCAAGAAGAGCGTGCAACAATTTTCCGTAGTTATATCTAGCTGGGCACAAGACTAGGGATGCAGACAATTAATCATCCACGCAAGTATATAGTACATACCAAAACACATGCAAACATACGGTATTTTACGGTACTCTATAGAGAACTTGCTGTCGTATAAGCTTGATGCTCTTCGTACTACCATATAGCGGGAAATTTTCGAGGGGTCCAATTTTCGCGGAAGGGGAATCTTCAAAGATTTCTCGGTCTAATTTTCGCGGATGGCCGTTCCAGAACTGCTCCGCCCACAATACCTGGTTGACTCCGCCTCTTACCGCATGCGCAAGCGGACTCGAACCGGCCGAAAAACTTATGAAAGATCGGCTATAGATAGTAGGAGAAATGGCACGCGACGCATATGATCGAGGCTATGGTCCGTGGTTATCACATGTACAAGGAAATTTGGTGTGCTGCTGTTGGAGAAGAGCTATCTTGCATGAGAGAAGTGGAGAACTATCGTGATGCGTTCGCTGTAGCGGCTTCGATCACTCGCTTCACTTCTGCATTAGCTGAAGCTTGGTAGTATCGCTAGACGCTTTAAAATAGCGTAACAGAGACATTCCTGTAGAAGTTCAACAACAACGAACTGGTGTGAAGTAGACCAGCTGACCGATTGAGCAGCATGCAAATCACAATGGCCACGCCCCCTCTTAATCACGTGCGAGAACTTACGTACAGGTTTTTATTTCGCAGGTTTAATTTTCGTGGTTTGCCAATCAACCGCGAAAACCATGAAAATTGGACCCCTCGAAAATTTCCCGCTATACGGTATTTCATCATCTTTCACTCCATCTGCTGTTCTGCCAACCGTAATACCTTCTTGTAGAAAATCGATGTAGTACCGTAAAATTGGGTTATCAGGCGCACATCATTATTTAGTGCACACTGCTTATTAGGCACATGCTGTCTTATTGACAAAATGTGTCTAGACCCTCGATAAGAAGCGCACTACTCTAATTAAACAAAAATTTGGAGTGGGCAAGGCGAAATATTCCACAAGTGGACAAGTTAGAGCAAGCACGCGAAGGTAGTGCGAACGAGGATCACTTTGCAAATAACCAATGGGGATCACTTTTGCAAATAACAAATCAAAAGTGCGCTAGAAATGTGAAAAGGACTATTAAAACAATAAACCATATGGCACTGCTTCTCATAGAGTTGGTTGAAACATTCGTCATCGCCATTCGCCATCCTCAACGCACTCATCGACTGTGAATTCCGTTGACTCACTGCTCTCTACCTCAAAACCTGCATCTCACTCTCAGCTTACACTCACTGGAACTCCTGTGGAAGACATAGGAAGAGCTACCTAGAGAGTTCAAGTTGTCCTTCCATTCTTAAAGAATAACTTGCGTACACGACTCCATTCATCTTTTATAGCCGCCTCACAAGCGCCTCGTAAACCGGTTCTGACCTCAATCGCCAATGATGTCATACTTTTAGAGGCGTGGTCAACCTTCAACCCTTGCTATTTGGCACACTTTGATATGTAGCGCATATTATTTTACTGTTATCCCATTAAGCGCATGCGCCTAATAACCCGATTCTACAGTATTGCATCCAAAAATTGCTCTGAGATTGCTTCTGTCCCAAAATGGCCTCAGAAGCAGTCTCAGAGCATCTAATTTCTAAAAATTTTCTGGGGGAGCATGCCCTGAGGCCCACCTAGCCTTGCATGTTTATGTATACATACGTATGCACATCCACATAACCCCCCCTTCTGAAAATCCTGGCTGGACTCACTTTAGCTCCTGAAGGCTCTGATTCACCTGCAAAGCTGCACTAAGTGCACAAGCTCCTTTATCCGAGATCTTTTTGTAACTGAGGCTGCAGAATGACCGACAACAAAAGAAGGAAGGAGTCAAGAAATGTTCATGAATCCACTTTATGTAAAATTTATCCATACTTAGAGTATAGTTAGTGAGAATACTAAACATTTGATTCGTCAACACCAAGTAACCAAATCTCATTGAGGGAAAGCATATATGATAGATGCTTCCCCTCTAGCTATATACAGTTACTATGCAACCGACAGTATGGTATACAACAGTAACCAAGGATTATATTAATTTTAGAAAAATGGAGATTGATATCCGTGACTTTCTGTCTTGTTTGTTTAAATTGCTGTGAAGTCTGTGAGATGAAGCTTCATTTAATAGTCCTTACCACGAATGGCACCTATGGGAGTGGCAGTTTAGCTAATTCACTGGGCGGAGCAAGCGAGCTATGCACCCTCACACACATGCTACCACAGCAGCGAGCAGCCGTCAATAGTAGTCTGTCATTTACAGGCGTCTTGTTACAAATTCACAGCAGTCCAGCAACAAAAACAGGTAGCAAGTCGCCGATAAATCGACTCGAATAAAAAATGCGTCGTTGCCAACGGTCATTCTCTAAATAAGTTAGATGCTTTGTCCAACGGGATCTACGCTCTTTAGAAACCGTCTGGCCCTTAGTAGCAACCTTGCTGTGCTCAGGTTGCTACAGCCTCGAGCCCTCAGGTTTCTAAATCATGAAAATCCCTCAAACTCACCATCTATTATTTAAACAACAGTGCACAAGGGTGAATCATAAATCAAGCAGCAAAAAATTTGTTCATTGTGGTCAAACAAAATATACTTTGATACTGCCCATCAAATTGTTGGCCACAAATAGCCAACTCTTATTAGATTGTGATCACAGGTCAGGGATGTGCGCAACCATCCATGCATGTGTGTAGTGACAATATGACAATGTTTGCAAGTGTCACCATGCATGCAGGTCCTCCCTCATATTTCAGTGCACAGGCATGGGAATGACACTACAGTCTCAGCAAGCACCTCTTGAAAAGTCGGACATGAATGGCTAGACTCACTCTAGCTTCTGATGACTCTGGTTCACTTGCAACTCTCTAACCAGTGCACACACAAGTTCATCTGTGATCTCGTCTTTACTGAGGCTGCAGAATGTAAGAACAAAAGAGAGAGAGGTGGTTCATGACATTTTCCTAAACATACACTGTATTGCCTCATCCAATCTCCTATGGCACTGTAGCTCACTTGTATGGAGGAAGCACTTGAATGGTTTAACTACCTCTGTGCAAGCTCCACCCCTAATCCAAATCCACAAAGTGCTAGCATATATAATCAACTCCATGTTCTTGGATTTCCGTGCCACATGCTAGTGATTTACCAGAAGCATAGGTGAATGTATGATGTGGGTAGATTTGGTAACTGCTGGCAAATTTGCACAGCTTTTGAAAAAGCCTTGCGTCCAAGACCAAAAAATGACTGGTGCATGTGAACCTGTGAAATGTCATGATGCAAACTAGGAGAACTTGAAGCTCATGCAAAAAGTATTATCGTGTGACTAGCCTGTCATTTTGGAAATGCTTGGTGGTTACACAGAGGACCTCACTAAACCACAGAACTGTCAAAATGGAGGGCATGGGGCATGCACAGGAATGGGCTCTTGCTTGTATATACATTTACAGTAGTATACAAGGAAATATATACCGTCATTATTCTAAAATCTGGCTTCCGCTACAATAGATTCACAAAAAACTCTAAGAACCGAATCTCTTCCACTACATCAGATTCATCGATGCAATGGAAGCACATCTTCTAAGAAAATCACTCCACGCACGGAGGCCTCCTTACCTCAGTGTTTCAACTGCTTGCAGTACTAAGACACTTCCCCTGAAGTGTGCAAGTGCAGAGTGCAGGGGACTTCCACCCTCTGCTGTCTTTTCTTCCTACTTGTTTTGATAAGAACGCCGCCTGGGTGCACTATACAATGCCTCTGCCAGTGACTTCAGGAGTGTTGTTTTGATAAGAACGTTTCACGGTACCTACTCTTTCACTAAATTGGATTCACTCGAAAATACTAGTACAGCAGCCTTCCGTATAATTGGATTAGCAAAAATCCCAAGAATTGAATTTCTTCCGCTCAATTGGATATACTGTTCTATTAGAATAATGACGGTATTTAAAAAAAAAAACAATGAACACAATTGATTCCTTGTTGTCAAACACAATATATTTTGATCAGTCGTTGGTCACAAATGGGGAGCTCTTATTAGAGCTGTGATCTTGAGTCAGGAATGCACACAACCATCCATGCAAATGTTTCCAAGTGTCTCCTAATATTTCAACATAGGACTGGTAATGACACTATGGTTTCATGTGTATATGCATTTCTTAAAAACAAGACCTGAATGGCTGAACTCACCCTAGCTTAAGCTTCTGTAGGCTCTGGTTCACTTGGAAAACTCTTACCAGTGCACACACACCTTCAGCTGAAATCATGTTGTCCATGAGGCTACAGAAGGTACCACAACAAAATAGGGGAGCTGTTCAAACTTCACTGTAAATGTATTATATGCTTACCTAAACTTATATTATGTGAGAAAGAATTAAGGACTCCTTGTCAGGCCTTGAACTGACACACACTGTACACCCCGTACGAAGTTGCCTCTAACACTTAAAGTGTGCTTTTGGTTATATCAGCACTGCACAGTGTGTAGAAAGAGTGGAACAGGGAGGAGGTGGGTGGGGTTATCGATAGGGTGACAAGTACATGGCTGCTGCTGGCTTTGCTGTAGAAATGCTTTGGATGGCACCGGGTGGGTCAGGTCCCTCTTTCTTTGTTAGCCTTGAAAACACTATTTCTCACCTTGTAAGGACGTGATTTGTGGTACTAAAGGCAGTTTGGGATCTGAACCAACGTTTGCGATATAGCCAAAATCCGAAGTGTTACAACCTTGTTAATGAGTGCAGTTATAGGGTCGTAAGTGTGTTCAGGATGGCTACAAGTGACTTGGGTTCAGTTCTGAAGTCAAATTTAGCTCCCACAGAAATATATATGGTACGTATGTTGATAGGGATTAATAGGCTAGCAGAAATCTCCAATGACTAAAATTCAAGTGTTGATGAAAAGCATGAATATGGGCTGGACTCATCTTAGCTCCTTGAATTGTGATCTTGTTCAAACTAAGGCCATAGAATGCCAAAGAACAACAAAAAGGAAGGTCAATCATAAATCTCCATGAAAGTATGTGCTGCAATCCAACCCCCCCAGGGAAGTTAAGTCAGTGCTCCACCGGACACTGTAGACACAGATAACTCACTTCGGGTGCTCCACTATAGTAACAGTATCATGGTATATATGATGTCATGTCACAGAGAGGATGCAACAATTAGAATAATGCAGGACCTAGCTGTGTGTACGTGTGCACACATGTAATCACAATGGTAACAGGGGAACTGGCTCTCCTAGCCCCACCCTTAAAATTACCAGTGCTCACAGTCTCAAGAAAGAGGGAGTGGTGGGGGGACAAGAATATTGTCCAGAGGAAGTAACCAGAAAATGCTGCATCACTAAGATGGCTGTTCCTCCCTTAATCAAAAAGCTTCATCATTGGTCAGACAATGTGTGGGCGGTGTAGTAGTAACTACACGTTATGAAAGTCACGGTTGTACAGATACAACGCGATAGTTCCCGATCTCCCAAGATTTCTGAGAAATTAAGCGCATGCGCAAACAGTGGATACCAGGCTGTTGTTTTCCCCACCCACTGAGAACCTTGGTACGAGGCTAAACTATACCATGCATTTCAATAGCTTCAACCAAAACCAACCATGTACTGCACTGGTACTGCTACACCAGTTGAGAGTGTACACAACCATTGCTGCAGTACCAGTGTACACCTCTTAAGAAGTAGGACATGAAGGGTTAGACTCACTCTAGTGTCTGAAGGCTCTGGTTCACTTGCAACGCTGCAGCCAATTCACAAGCACCTTTGGCTGAGATCTGGTTCCGACTGAGGCTGCAGAATGTCAGAGAACAAGAGATGAGAGGTGGTTCAACAAACCTTTCCATTTTGTGTGTAAATGATGCATACAATCTAGTCTCATTCCAAGGTTGATATAAGATTCTTGTTTTCCCCACCCAAACAGTTGATACAAATCATTGTGAATGCGTGCTTGAGCAGTCTAAGTGCTAATGTGGTGAGAGACTTAAGTTAGTGCAGGTCATATTCAAATCATTGTGAATGCGTGCAAGAAGAGCGTGCAACAATTTTCCGTAGTTATATCTAGCTGGGCACAAGACTAGGGATGCAGATAATTAATCATCCACACAAGTATATAGCACATACCAAAACACATGCAAACATACGGTATTTTACGGTACTCTATAGAGAACTTGCTGTCGTATAAGCTTGATGCTCTTCGTACTACTGTATAGCGGGAAATTTTCGAGGGGTCCAATTTTCGCGGAAGGGGAATCTTCAAAGATTTCTCTGTCTAATTTTCGCAGATGGCCGTTCCAGAACTGCTCCGCCCACAATACCTGGTTGACTCCGCCTCTTACCGCATCCGCACGTGGGCTCGAACCGGCCGAAAAACTTCGGCTATAGATAGTAGGAGAAATGGCACGTGACGCATATGATCGAGGGTATGGTCCGTGGTTATCACATGTACAAGGAAATTTGGTGTGCTGCTGTTGGAGAAGAGCTATCTTGCATGAGAGAAGTGGAGAACTATCGTGATGCGTTCGTTGTAGCGGCTTCGATCACTCGCTTCACTTCTGCGTTAGCTGAAGCTTGGTAGTATCGCTAGACGCTTTAAAATAGCGTAACAGAGACATTCCTGTAGAAATTCAACAACAACGAACTGGTGTGAAGTAGACCAGCTGATCGATTGAGCAGCATGCAAATCACAATGGCCACGCCCCCTCTTAATCACGTGCGAGAACTTACGTACAGGTTTTTATTTCGCAGGTTTAATTTTCGTGGTTTGCCAATCAACCGCGAAAACCGCGAAAATTGGACCCCTCAAAAATTTCCCGCTATACGGTATTTCATCATCTTGCACCCCATCTACTGTTCTGCCAACCGTAATACCTTCTTGTAGAAAATCGATGTAGTACCGTAGAATCAAGTTATCAGGCACACATCATTATTTAGTGCACACCGCTTATTAGGCGCATGCTGTCTTATTGACAAAATGTGTCTAGACCCTCGATAAGAAGCGCACTACTCTAATTAAACAAAAATTTGGAGTGGGCGAGGCGAAATATTCCACAAGTGGACAAGTTAGAGCAAGCACGCGAAGGTGGTGCGAACGAGGATCACTTTGCAAATAACCAATGGGGATCACTTTTGCAAATAACAAATCAAAAGTGTGCTAGAAATGTGAAAAGGACTATTAAAACAATAAACTATATGGCACTGCTTCTCATAGAGTTGGTTGAAACATTCGTCATCGCCATTCGCCATCCTCGACGCGCTCATCGACTGTGAATTCCGTTGACTCACTACTCTCTACCTCAAAACCTGCATCTCACTCTCAGCTTACACTCACTGGAACTCTTGTGGAAAATACACATAGGAAGAGCTACACTAGAGAGTTCAAGTTGCCCTTCCATTCTTAAAGAATAACTTGCGTACACGACTCCATTCATCTTTTATAGCCGCCTGACAAGCGCCTCGTAAACCGGTTCTGACCTCAATCGCCAATGATGTCATACTTTTAGAGGCGTGGTCAACCTTCAACTCTTGCTATTTGGCACACTTTGATATGTAGCGCATATTATTTTACTGCTATCCCATTAAGCGCATGCGCCTAATAACCCAATTCTACAGTATTGCATCCAAAAATTGCTCTGAGATTGCTTCTGTCCCAAAATGGCCTCAGAAGCAGTCTCAGAGCATCTAATTTCTAAAAATTTTCTGGGGGAGCATGCCCCCAGGCCCACCTAGCCTTGCATGTTTATCCATACATATGTATGCACATCCACATAACCCCCCCTTCAGAAAATCCTGGCTGGACTCACTTTAGCTCCTGAAGACTCTGGTTCACTTGCAAAGCTGCACTAAGTGCACAAGCTCCTTTATCTGAGATCTCTTTGTTACTGAGGCTGCAGAATGACCGACAACAAAAGAAGGAAGGAGTCAAGAAATGTTCATGAACCCACTTTGTGTAAAATTTATCTATACTTAGAGTATAGTTAGTGAGAATACTAAAAATTTGATTCGTCAATACTAAATCTAATTGAGGCTTGAGGGAAAGCATATATGATAGATGCTTCCCATCTAGCTATATACAGTTACTATGCAACCAATAGTATGGTATACAACAGTAACCAAGGATTATATTAATTTTAGAAAAATGGAGATTGATATCCGTGACTTTCTGTCTTGCTTGTTTAAATTGCTGTGAAGTCTGTGAGATGAAGCTTCATTTAATAGTCCGTACCACTAATGGCACCTATGGGAGTGGCGGTTTAGCTAATTCACTGGGCGGAGCAAGCGAACTACGCGCCCTCACACGCATGCTACCACAGCAGCGAGCAGCCGTCAATAGTAGTCTGTCATTTACACGCATCTTGTTACAAATTCACAGCAGTCCAGCAACAAAAAAAGGCAGCAAGTCGCCGATAAATCAACTCGAATAAAAAATGCGTCATTGCCAACGGTCATTGTTGCTATTCTCTAAATAAGTTAGACGCTTCGTCCAACTGGATCTATGCATGTTCTTTAGAAACCTTCTGGCCCTTGGTAGCAACCTTGCTATGCTCAGGTTGCTACAGCCTCAAGCCCTCAGGTTTCTAAATCACGTAAATCCCTCAGACTCAGCATCTATTATTTAAACAACAGTGCACAAGGGTGAATCATAAATCAAGCAGCATAAAATTTATTCATTGTGGTCAAACAAAATATACTTTGATACTGCCCATCAAGTTGTTGGCCACAAAGAGCCAACTCTTATTAGATTGTGATCACAGGTCAGGGATGTGCACAACCATCCATGCATGTGTGTAGTGACAACAGGACAATGTTTGCAAGTGTCACCACGCATGCAGGTCCTCCCTCATATTTCAGTGCACAGGCATGGGAATGACACTACAGTCTCAGCAAGCACCTCTTGAAAAGTCGGACATGAATGGCTAGACTCACTCTAGCTTCTGATGACTCTGGTTCACTTGCAACTCTCTAACCAGTGCACACACAAGTTCATCTGTGATCTCGTCTTTACTGAGGCTGCAGAATGTAAGAACAAAAGAGAGAGAGGTGGTTCATGACATTTTCATAAAAGTACACTATATTGCCTCATCCAATCTCCTATGGCACTGTAGCCCACTTGTATGGAGGAAGCACTTGAATGGTTTAACTACGTCCGTGCAAGCTCCACCCCTAATCCAAATCCACAAAGTGCTAGCATATATAATCAACCCCACGTTCTTGGATTTCCGTGTCACATGCTAGTGATTTACCAGAAGCATAGGTGAATGCATGATGTGGGTAGATTCAGTAATTGCTGGCAAATTTGCACAGCTGTGGAGAAAAGCCTTGTATCCAAGACCAAAAAATGACTGGTGCATGTGAACCTGTGAAATGTCATGATGCAAACTAGGAGAACTTGAAGCTCATGCAAAAAGTAGTATCATGTGTGACTGATCTTAGAAATGGTTGGTGGTTACATGGAGGACCTCACTAAACCACAGAATTGTCAAAATGGAGGGCATGGGGCATGCACAGGAATGGGCACTTGCTTGTATATACATTTACAGTAGTATACAAGGAAATATATACCGTCATTATTCTAAAATCTGGCTTCCGCTAGAATAGATTCACAAAAAACTCTAAGAACCGAATTTCTTCCACTAGATCAGATTCATCGCTGCAATGGAAGCACATCTTCTAAGAAAATCACTTGCCATGCACGGAGGCCTCCTTACCTCAGTGTTTCAACTGCTTGCAGTACTAAGACACTTCCCCTGAAGTGTGCAAGTGCAGAGTGCAGGGAACTTCCACCCTCTGCGGTCTTTTCTTCATACTTGTTTTGATAAGAACGCCGCCTGGGTGCACTATACAATCAATGCCTCTGCCAGTGACTTCAGGAGTGTTGTTTTGATAAGAACGTTTCCTGGTGCACTAAACAGCTTCTGTCTGCCCATGACTTCGCTGGTTTTTTTTGTTGTTGTTGTTGCTGTTGAGAACGCTTCATGGTACCTACTCTTTCGCTAAATTGGATTCACTCGAAAGTACTAGTGCAGCAGCCTTCCGCATAATTGGATTAGCAAAAATCCCAAGAATGGAATTTCTTCCGCTCGATTGGATCTACTGTTCTATTAGAATAATGACGGTATTTTATAAAAAACAATGAACACAATTGATTCCTTGTTGTCAAAAACAATATATTTTGATATTCACATTCAGTCGTTGGTCACAAATGGGGAGCTCTTATTAGAGCTGTGATCTTGAGTCAGGAATGCACACAAACATCCATGCAAATGTTTCCAAGTGTCTCCTAATATTTCAACATAGGACTGGTAATGACACTATGGTTTCATGTGTATATGCATTTCTTAAAAACAAGACCTGAATGGCTGACTCACCTGCTTAGCTTAAGCTTCTGTAGGCTCTGGTTCACCTGGAAAACTCTTACCAGTGCACACACACCTTCAGCTGAGATCTTGTTGTCCTTGAGGCTGAAGAAGGTCAGGCAACAGAAATAGGGGAGCTGCTTCATGTAATATATGCTTATCTAAACTTACATTATGTGAGAAAGAATTAAATTAAGAACTCCCTGTCAGGCTTGAACTGACACACTCTATATACAGTCTCACTGTACACCTATTAAGTTGCCTCTAACACTTAAAGTGCGCTTTTGGTTATATCAGCACTGCACAGTGTGTAGAAAGAGTGGAACAGGGAGGAGGTGGGTGGGGTATTGATGGGTGACAAGCACATGGCTGCTGCCAGCTTTGCTGTAGGAATGCTTTGGATGGCACTGGGTAGGCCAGTTCTCTCTTTATGTTAGCTTTGAAAACACTATTTCTCACCTTGTAAGGACTTGATTTGTGGTACTGAAGGCAGTTTGGGATCTGAACCAATGTTTGCGATATAGCCAAAATCCCAAGTGTTACAACAATGTTAATTAGTAGGGTCACGAGTATGTTCAGGATGGCTATAAGTGACTTGCGTTCAGTTCTGAAGTCAAATTTAGCTCCCACAGAAATATATATGGTACGTATGTTGATAAGGATCCATAGGCTAACAGAAATCTCCAACGAATAAAATTCAGGTGTTGATGAAAAGCATGAATATGGCTAGACTCATTTTATCTCCTTGAATTGTGATCTTGTTCAAACTAAGGCCGTAGAATGTCAAAGAACAATAAAAGGAAGGTCAATCATAAATCTCCAGGAATGTATGTGCTGTAATCTCCCCGCAGAAACTCACTTTAGCTAATCGATGGAATGCTAGTAAGCAAAGTACAGTAGCTAGCACTTTCCTAGGTAGTGAACAAAAGTTGACCAGATAGCCACTTAGCAGATCTGCACTCCCAAAAAGAGTACACTGGTATGGTAGTGCAATCCATTTCTATGGGTTCTGTATACTTTCTACATTAAAATGGTGATAGCACAAACATAAACTTGACAAACACTCTCAAAGGGATGAAAGGCACACCAGTTTGTAGCTACTATTCGTAGTAAGTTGTAAATCAACAGTATTATAAAGCTAGAGAGCTCAGCCTAAGGCCTCATGCGACTTGTTCACAAGATAAGCAGTACAGCAGGGACAGTACTACAATAGAGTGAATGCCTGACCATAAGCTCTAATCTTTGGAGGTCTTGTCAATAGCCATCTTGATTTTGACCTAAAATTGTTTGCAAACCGTTGTTCAAATGCTACGGAAAGTAATTTTGATGCATTCTAATCAATGCTGAATAGTCCCAAAAACAATTACTTTTGGCCATTCCATAAATCAGAGCGACTATGGTATGTTTCCAAGCGTCATCTGCAGGCCCTCCCTATTATTTCAGCACAGACCTGGGAACAACACTACAGTCTACACTTCTTAAGAAGCAGCAGGACATGAATTACTGGACTCACTCTAGCTCTTGAATGCTCTGGTTCACTTGCAAAGCTCCAACCAATTCATGGGCCCCTATGCTTGTGATCTGGTTGCCACTGAGGCTGCAGAATGTCAGACAACAAGAGATGGGAGGTGGTTCAGCAAACTTTTTCATTTTGTGTAAGGTATATTTGGTCTCGGTACCTCACTACTGACACACAGTATCAGAGACTGTGGGTCAGCTAGTCAAGTAGAGGAGTACTCCCTGTGTTACAGTCACTGGTGATTTTAGCGTGAATTAATATAAGCAGAGGGCGGGGTCTAACCACACGGGAAGTTAAGTCAGTGCTTCACCGGACACTGTAGACACAGATAACTCACTTGGGGTGCTCCACTATAGTAACAGTATCATGGTGTATATGATGTCATGTCACAGAGAGGATGCAACAATTAGAATAATGCAGGACCTAGCTATGTGTACCTGTGCACACATGTAATCACAATGGTAACAGGGAACTTGTGCACTCCTAGCCCCACCCTTAAAATTACCAGTGCTCACAGTCTCAAGAAAGAGGGAGTGGTGGGGGGGACAAGAATATTGTCCAGAGGAAGTAACCAGAAAATGCTGCATCACTAAGATGGCTGTCCCTCCCTCAATCAAAACAGCTTCATCATTGGTTAGAAAATGTGCGGACGGTGTAGTAGTAAGTACACGTTATGAAAGTCACGGTTGTACAGATATAACACGATAGTTCCCGATCTCTTGAGATTTCTGGGAAATTAAGTGCATGCGCAAACAATGGATACCAGGCTCTTATTTTCCCCGCCCACTGAGAACCCTGGTACGAGGCTAAACTGTACCATGCATTTCAATAGCTTCAACCGAAACCAACCATGTACTGCACTGGTACTGCTACACCAGTTGAGAGTGTACACAACCATTGCTGCAGTCCCAGTGTACACCTCTTAAGAAGTAGGACATGAAGAGCTGGACTCACTCTAGTGTCTGAAGGCTCTGGTTCACTTGCAACGCTGCAGCTAATTGACGAGCACCTTCGTCTGAGATCTGGTTCTGACTGAGGCTGCATAATGTCAGAGAACAAGAGATGAGAGGTGGTTCAACAAACCTCTTCATTTTGTGTAAGGTATATTTGGTCTCGATACCTCACTACTGAGACACAGTATCAGACACTGTGTGTCAGCTAGTCAAGTAGAGGAGTACTCCCTGTGTCACAGTCACTGGTGATTTAAATATAAGCAGAGGGCGGGTCTAACTACACGGGAAGTTAAGTCAGTTGGGGTTCAACCAGCCACTCTACTGGTCACATTTTTAGTGATTTGGGTTATGCAGAAGTCTGGATTTTACCCATCCTCATACATAGCTATCATGATTATTATGATGCACACCGACTACGGATTGGGAATAAAGGAGACTCAAACCTATAAACTAATATACGTATGTTACCCCTGGCAATTTGCTTAAAATTACCAACAATCAAATGACACAGAACCTTTATCATTGCAGATAGTAGCTCTTCCTTTACTTGACCTCTACTGCCCTGGTTACTGAAGACAGCAGACCATTAGCCAAATTGTGGATTCAAAATTTTGTACCATTTCGAAAGTCGAAAAACCAACTACCAAAAGTTATACTACACAGGTACTATCGTGTGATTCTTGAAGTAATGCTACACCATGCCTGCTGAGTTGTATAAGGAGTATCCACAACCATCACTGAACTATCAGTGCATATCGTTTAAGAAGTGGGACATGAATGGCTGGACTCACTCTAGCTCCTGAAGGCTCTGGTTCACTCGTACAGCTCCACTAAGTGCATAAACTCCTTTACCTGTGATATGATTCTTACTGAGGCTGCAGAATGGCAAATAACACACACAAAAAAAAACAGGATGGATGTGTATAGCTATATTTTGATATGTTGTTGGTCCCAAATGGGGAGCTGTTATTAGAACCATGATCACAAGTCAGGAATGCATGACACCATCCAAACAAGTATATAGCATCATTTAAATGAATAGAAAGTGTTTAAAAGTACAGAAATGGCTGCACTCACTCTAGCTTCTGAACACTCGGGTTCTCTTGTAAAGCTACAAACACTGCATACACACCTTCAGCTGAGCTCTCATTCTCACTGAGACTGTGAATATCAGAAAATCAACAAACTTAAGAAGCTGATTTACAGTTAATGTTTTGTTGAGGTGAAATATACTTTGACGTACACATTCAGATGTTGGTCACAAATGGTGAGCTCTTATTAGAGTCATGATCATGAATCAGGCATGTACACATTTGTCAACCATTCATGAAAGTATATTAATGTTTGCAAGTATCATTCCTAGGCCTCCACTAATCAGTATGGCCTGTGAATGACACTATACAGCTCAGTCTACATACTCCTCTTAACAACAAATGGCTGGACTCACTCTAGCTTAAGTTTCTGAAGGCTCTTGTTCACTAGCAATGCTCCGACTAGTGCACACACACCATCAGCTGAGATCTTGTTATTGCTGAGGCTGAAGAATATTAGAGAACAAAAAAAGTAGATAGTTAAAAAAGTCTTCACAACAGCATTTAGTATGCGAGAAATAATCAAAGACCAAGGAACACAGTGTAGTTTGATATATGCTCTTGCAGTTCTTGGTCACAAATGGGGAGCTCTCCTCAGATCCGTCATCATACGTCAATAATGCATGTGATCAGAGGTGTACACTACAATCTCAGTGTACACCAGTACATGAACATGTGTAGCACATGAGCAGTTGGACTCACTTTAGCTCCTGAAGGCTCTGGTTCACTTGTAAAGCTCCTGCCAATGCACACATACCTTCATCGGAGACCTTGTTCTCACTGAGGCTGCAGAACGAAAAATAAAAGGTGGTTTAAAAACTCTCCACACATAAATTCAAACACCATATGAGAGATAATCAAAAACCAGTGTAGTTGCCGAGCACAGCGAAGTGGAGTGAGGTTTGGTAATTGTCACGTAACATAGGAGGTGTGACATAGTGTAGGCGGTTTTGGCCAGACCACTTTTTCGGTGATTTAATGAAATTCATAGTAGGTGTTCCTGCCGTACCCACGTGTGCATCTTCAGTCTCATGCCCAGACCCCACCCTCTCACAAGGAAAAGGGTCTGGTGACCATTGAGCAATTTCTTGGTTGTGCCGAGTCTGCAGTCTTGATACTGAACAACCCAATGAAATAGCGCCACGTCATGCAACCATGTGCGCGATCGACCAACCGACGTATTCATAGTCTCGTGCCCAGACCCCACCCTCGCTTCTGTTGCGCTACTCAAGTCACATGACTAATGGCATTTTGCTGACTCGGCACAACCAAGAAATCGCTCAATGGTCACCAGACCCTTTTCCTCATGAGAGGGGGTCTGGGCACGAGACTAGTCACAGAGAGGATGCAACAATTAGAATAATGCAGGACCTAGCTATGTGTACGTGTGCACACATGTAATCACAATGGTAAGAGGGGAACTGGTGCACCCCTAGCTTCACCCTTAAAATTACCTGTGCTCACAGTCTCAAGAAAGAGGGAGTGGTGGGGGGACAAGAATATTGTCCAGAGGAAGTAACCAGAAAATGCTGCATCACTAAGATGGCTGTCCCTCCCTCAATCAAAAGAGTTTCAATATTGGTCAGAAAATGTGCGGGTGGTGTAGTAGTAAGTACATGTTATGAAAGTGACGGTTGTACAGATACAACACGATAGTTCCCTATCTCCCGAGATTTCTGAGAAATTAAGCGCATGCGCAAACAGTGGATACCAGGCTCTTATTTTCCCCACCCACTGAGAACCTTGGTACGAGGCTAAACTGTACCATGCATTTCAATAGCTTCAACCAAAACCAACCATGTACTGCACTGGTACTGCTACACCAGTTGAGAGTGTACACAATCATTGCTGCAGTCACAGTGTACACCTCTTAAGAAGTAGGACATGAACGGTTTGACTCACTCTAGTGTCTGAAGGCTCTGGTTCACTTGCAAAGCTGCAGCCAATTCACGAGCACCTTTGGCTGAGATCTGGTTCCGACTGAGGCTGCAGAATGTCAGAGAACAAGAGATGAGAGGTGGTTCAACAAACCTTTCCATTTTGTGTGTAAAAGATGCATACAATCTAGTCTCATTCCAAGGTTGATATAAGATTCTTGTTTTCCCCGCCCAAACAGTTGATACAAATCATTGTGAATGCGTGCTTGAGCAGTCTAAGTGCTAATGTGGTGAGAGACTTAAGTTAGTGCAGGTCATATTCAAATCATTGTGAATGCGTGCAAGAAGAGCGTGCAACAATTTTCCGTAGTTATATCTAGCTGGGCACAAGACTAGGGATGCAGATAATTAATCATCCACACAAGTATATAGTACATACCAAAACACATGCAAACATACGATATTTTACGGTACTCTATAGAGAACTTGCTGTCGTATAAGCTTGATGCTCTTCGTACTACTGTATAGTGGGAAATTTTCGAGGGGTCCAATTTTCGCGGAAGGGGAATCTTCAAAGATTTCTCTGTCTAATTTTCGCAGATGGCCGTTCCAGAACTGCTCCGCCCACATTACCTGGTTGACTCTGCCTCTTACCGCATCCGCACGTGGGCTCGAACCGGCCGAAAAACTTCGGCTATAGATAGTAGGAGAAATGGCACGCGACGCATATGATCGAGGCTATGGTCCGTGGTTATCACATGTACAAGGAAATTTGGTGTGCTGCTGTTGGAGAAGAGCTATCTTGCATGAGAGAAGTGGAGAACTATCGTGATGCGTTCGCTGTAGCGGCTTCGATCACTCGCTTCACTTCTGCGATAGCTGAAGCTTGGTAGTATCACTAGACGCTTTAAAATAGCGTAACAGAGACATTCCTGTAGAAGTTCAACAACAACGAACTGGTGTGAAGTAGACCAGCTGATCGATCGAGCAGCATGCAAATCACAATGGCCACGCCCCCTCTTAATCACATGCGAGAACTTACGTACAGGTTTTTATTTCGCAGGTTTAATTTTCGTGGTTTGCCAATCAACCACGAAAACCACGAAAATTGGACCCCTCGAAAATTTCCCGCTATACGGTAGTTCATCATCTTTCACCCCATCTGCTGTTCTGCCAACCGTAATACCCTCTTGTAGAAAATCGATGCAGTGCCGTAGAATCAGGCTATCAGGCGCACATCATTATTTAGTGCACACCGCTTATTAGGCACATGCTGTCTTATTGACAAAATGTGTCTAGACCCTCGATAAGAAGTGCACTACTCTAATTAAACAAAAATTTGGAGTGGGCGAGGCAAAATATTCCACAAGTGGACAAGTTAGAGCAAGCACGCGAAGGTAGTGCGAACGAGGATCACTTTTGCAAATAACAAATCAAAAGTGCGCTAGAAATGTGAAAAGGACTATTAAAACAATAAACTATATGGCACTGCTTCTCATAGAGTTGGTTGAAACATTCGTCATCGCCATTCGCCATCCTCGATGCGCTCATCGACTGTGAATTCCGTTGACTCACTGCTCACTACCTCAAAACCTGCATCTCACTCTCAGCTTACACTCACTGGAACTCTTGTGGAAAATACACAATTCATAGGAAGAGCTACACTAGAGAGTTCAAGTTGCCCTTCCATTCTTAAAGAATAACTTGCGTACACGACTCCATTCATCTTTTATAGCCGCCTGAAAAGCGCCTCGTAAACCGGTTCTGACCTCAATCGCCAATGATGTCATACTTTTAGAGGCGTGGTCAACCTTCAACCCTTGCTATTTGGCACACTTTGATATGTAGCGCATATTATTTTACTGCTATCCCATTAAGCGCATGCGCCTAATAACCCGATTCTACAGTATTGCATCCAAAAATTGCTCTGAGATTGCTTCTGTCCCAAAATGGCCTCAGAAGAAGTCTCAGAGCATCTAATTTCTAAAAATTTTCTGGGGGAGCATGCCCCCAGGCCCACCTAGCCTCATGTTTATGCATACATACGTATGCACATCCACATAACCTCCCCTTCTGAAAATCCTGGCTGGACTCACTTTAGCTCCTGAAGACTCTGGTTCACTTGCAAAGCTGCACTAAGTGCACAAGCTCCTTTGTCTGAGATCGTTTTGTAACTGAGGCTGCATAATGACCGACAACAAAAGAAGGAAGGAGTCAAGAAATGTTCATGAACCCACTTTATGTAAAATTTATCTATACTTAGAGTATAGTTAGTGAGAATACTAAAAATTTGATTCGTCAATACCAAGTAACTAAATCTCATTGAGGCTTGAGGGAAAGCATATATGATAGATGCTTCCCCTCTAGCTATATACAGTTACTATGCAACCGACAGTATGGTATACAACAGTAACCAAAGATTATACTAGGCCTACGCATGCGCATGATGCCTCGCGCCGCTCCAAGCGCCATGCGCGGATGGGGCGCGTGGCGCAGGTGTTAAGCGTTGCTCGTTTAATATAGTGAAGTCCAAAGAACAACGGTAACGTGAAGAGTGAGCCTAAATACCTGGCTTGTGAAGAATCTCCAGTACGTGCTTTCTACTTTTGAACTCTTTCTTGTTCTTCTGTCGCCCTCTTGGCTTTCTACGGTGGGCTGACTTCTTTGCCGGAGTCAGCAGCCGTCGGCTGCGTTCAGCACTCGTTTATGCACTTCGCTCCGCAAATACGTACGTTGCGAAGGGCCAGTTGCGCTGTTCTCCCCGTCCTCCGTCAGCAAGAAATGTCGTCCCGGCTTCGTCGTGTAATGTACGAAACCAATATCCTGCCTGGGCGTGAGTGCAAATTGACATTCCGAGCGTGACCTCAAATTGACATTCCTAAGCGATACCGCAAATTGACATTCCTAAGCGTGACCGACATGTACGTACGTACGTACGCACGTACATTGCGAGAATAGATCCCTCATTCAGAGCCTCGCGCTAATGCGCTCGGCAATTAATTTTAGAAAAATGGAGATTGATATCCGTGACTTTCTGTCTTGTTTGTTTAAATTGCTGTGAAGTCTGTGAGATGAAGCTTCATTTAATTACGAATGGCGCCTATGGGAGTGGCAGTTTAGCTAATTCACTGGGCGGAGCAAGCGAGCTATGCATCCTCACACGCATGCTACCACAGCAGCGAGCAGCCGTCAATAGTAGTCTGTCATTTACATGCGTCTTGTTACAAATTCACAGTAGTCCAGCAACAAAAACAGGTAGCAAGTCGCCGATAAATCGACTCGAATAAAAAAAAGATGCGTCGTTGCCAACGGTCATACTCTAAATAAGTTAGATGCTTCGTCCAACGGGATCTACGCTCTTTAGAAACCTTCTTGCCCTTAGTAGCAACCTTGCTGTGTTCAGGTTGCTACAGCCTCGAGCCCTCAGGTTTGTAAATCATGTAAATCCCTCAGACTCACCATCTATTATTTAAATAACAGTGCACAAGAGTGAATCATAAATCAAGCAGCATAAAATTTATTCATTGTGGTCAAACAAAATATACTTTGATACTGCGCATCAAGTTGTTGGCCACAAATAGCCAACTCTTATTAGATTGTGATCACAGGTCAGGGATGTGCGCAACCATCCATGCATGTGTGTAGTGACAAATGTATAGGACAATGTTTGCAAGTGTCACCATGCATGCAGGTCCTCCCTCATATTTCAGTGCACAGGCATGGAATGACATACAGTCTCAGCAAGCACCTCTTGAAAAGTCGGACATGAATGGCTAGACTCACTCTAGCTTCTGATGACTCTGGTTCACTTGCAACTCTCTAACCAGTGCACACACAAGTTCATCTGTGATCTCGTCTTTACTGAGGCTGCAGAATGTAAAAACAAAAGAGAGAGGTGGTTCATGACATTTTCATAAACGTACACTGTATTGCCTCATCCAATCTCCTATGGCACTGTAGTTCACTTGTATGGAGGAAGCACTTGAATGGTTTAACTACCTCTGTGCAAGCTCCACCCCTAATCCAAATCCACAAAGTGCTAGCATATATAATCAACTCCATGTTCTTGGATTTCCGCGCCACATGCTAGTGATTTACCAGAAGCATAGGTGAATGTATGATGTGGGTAGATTTGGTAATTGCTGGCAAATTTGCACAACTTTTGATAAAGCCTTGCGTCCAAGACCAAAAAATGACTGGTGCATGTGAACCTGTGAAGTGCCATGATGCAATCTAAGAGAACTTGAAGTTCATGCAAAAAGTAGTACTAGAAAGATGCTGAATCATCCTGGGGCGAGCCTGAGCGAGTAGCAAATTGCATTTGGAATGCCCACACAGACATGCAGCTATTTGTCCAGCCGCACTACTATGGCTACACGGGCATGGGGTAAGCTTCAAAGTCAAAACAATATGCTAGCAGGGGAATCCGTGCTATGTATGAGCGGACGTACCTGAAGCCAGCGTACATCCTGCTGTCTGTTACCCGCAGCCTGCCTTGTCACGCGATCGTCAGGGTTGTACCATAGTTCAGAAAGTAAGATGCCATGCGTGCTGCCAATGCATTCAACTTGAATCATCTTCACTCTCGCTCTCTTTCACGCCGACCCTGCAGTCTGGCAGTAGCCCTTCACGCTCATTCTCAATGGCTTAGCTGAAGTCCACGCCAGCGTGCATGGACATTCAACCATCGTGAAATATTTGAATGCGCTCATTTAAAATTTACGGTAAGTGGTCGGTCCAAACAAACCAACAAACCAACAAACCAACAAGCAAGCATACACACACGTGTGCGCAATGCAGTCACGCTAGTGTGTGGCTCGCTCAGGCTCGCCCCAATCATGTGTGACTAGCCTGCCACCTTAGAAATGCTTGGTGGTTACACAGAGGACCTCACTAAACCACAGAACTGTCAAAATGGAGGGCATGGGGCATGCACAGGAATGGGCACTTGCTTGTATACACATTTACAGTAGTATACAAGGAAAATATACCATCACTATTCTAAAATCTGGCTTCTGCTAGAATTGATTCACAAAGAAACTCTAAGAATCGAATCTCTTCCACTACATCAGATTCATCGCTGCAATGGAAGCACATCTTCTAAGAAAATCACTCCACCCACGGAGGCCTCCTTACCTCAGTGTTTCAACTGCTTGCAGTACTAAGACACTTTCCCTGAAGTGTGCAAGTGCAGAGTGCAGGGGACTTCCACCCTCTGCGGTCTTTTCTTCATACTTGTTTTGATAAGAACGTTTCCTGGTGCACTAAACAGCTTCTGTCTGCCCATGACTTCGCTGTTTTTTTTTTTTGTTGTTGTTGCTGTTGAGAACGCTTCATGGTACCTACTCTTTCGCTAAATTGGATTCACTCAAAAATACTAGTGCAGCAGCCTTCTGCATAATTGGATTAGCAAAAATCCCAAGAATTGAATTTCTTCTGCTAGATTGGATCTACTGCTCTATTAGAATAATGACGGTATTTAAAATAAATAAACAATGAACACAATTGATTCCTTGTTGTCAAACACGATATTCACATTCAGTCGTTGGTCACAAATGGGGAGCTCTTATTAGAGCTGTGATCTTGAGTCAGGAATGCACACAACCATCCATGCAAATGTTTCCAAGTGTCTCCTAATATTTCAACATAGGACTGGTAATGACAATATGGTTTCATGGGTATATGCATTTCTTAAAAACAAGACCTGAATGGCTGACTCACCTGCTTAGCTTAAGCTTCTGTAGGCTCTGGTTCACCTGGAAAACTCTTACCAGTGCAAACACACCTTCAGCTGAGATCTGGTTCCAACTGAGGCTGCATAATGTCAGAGAACAAGAGATGATAGGTGGTTCAACAAACCTCTTCACTTTGTGTAAGGTATACTTGGTCTCGTGGTACCTCACTACTGACACACAGTATCAGACACTGTGTGTCAGCTAGTCAAGTAGAGGAGTACTCCCTGTGTTCCAGTCACTGGTGATTTTAGTGTAAATTAATATAAGCAGAGGGCGGGGTCTAACCACACGGGAAGTTAAGTCAGTGCTCCACCGGACACTGTGGACACAGATAACTCACTTGCATGGGGTGCTCCACTATAGTAACAGTATCACAGTATATATGATGTCATGTCACAGAGAGGATGCAACAATTAGAATAATGCAGGACCTAGCTATGTGTACGTGTGCACACATGTAATCACCAATGGTAACAGGGGAATTTGTGTACCAGGGGGCTGCACCCATAAAATTACCAGTGCTCACAGTCTCAAGAAAGAGGGAGTGGTGGGGGGACAAGAATATTGTCCAGAGGAAGTAACCAGAAAACGCTGCATCACTAAGATGGCTGTCCCTCCCTCAATCAAAAGAGCTTCATCATTGATCAGAAAATGTGTGGGCGGTGTAGTAGTTAGTACATGTTATGAAAGTCACGGTTGTACAGATATAACTCGATAGTTCCCTATCTCCCAAGATTTCTGAGAAATTAAGTGCATGCACAAACAGTGGATACCAGGCTCTTATTTTCCCCGCCCACTGAGAACCTGGGTACGAGGCTAAACTGTACCATGCATTTCAATAGCTTCAACCAAAACCAACCATGTACTGCACTGGTACTGCTACACCAGTTGAGGGTGTACACAACCATTGCTGCAGTCCCAGTGTACACCTCTTAAGAAGTAGGACATGAAGGGTTGGACTCACTCTAGTGTCTGAAGGCTCTGGTTCACTTGCAACGCTGCAGCCAATTGACGAGCACCTTCATCTGAGATCTGGTTCCGACTGAGGCTGCAGAATGTCGGAGAACAAGAGATGAGAGGTGGTTCAACAAACTTCTTCACTTTGTGTAAGATATATTTGGTCAAGATACCTCACTACTGACACACAGTATCAGACACTGTGTGTCAGCTAGTCAAGTAGAGGAGTACTCCCTGTGTCACAGTAACTGGTGATTTTAGCGTGAATTAATATAAGCAGAGGGCGGGGTCTAACCACACGGGAAGTTAAGTCAGTGCTCCACCAGACACTGTAGACACAGATAACTCACTTGGGGTGCTCCACTATAGTAACAGTATCATGGTATATATGATGTCATGTCACAGAGAGGATGCAGCATTTTCTGGTTACTTCCTCTGGACAATATTCTTGTCCCCCCACCACTCCCTCTTTCTTGAGACTGTGAGCACTGGTAATTTTAAGGGTGGGGCTAGGAGAGCCAGTTCCCCTGTTACCATTGTGATTACATGTGTGCACACATACACATAGCTAGGTCCTGCATTAGTCTAATTGTTGCATCACTAAGATGGCTGTTCCTCCCTTAATCAAAAAGCTTCATCATTGGTCAGACAATGTGTGGGCGGTGTAGTAGTAACTACACGTTATGAAAGTCACGGTTGTACAGATACAACGCGATAGTTCCCGATCTCCCAAGATTTCTGAGAAATTAAGAGCATGCACAAACAGTGGATACCAGGCTCTTATTTTCCCCACCCACTGAGAACCTTGGTACGAGGCTAAACTATACCATGCATTTCAATAGCTTCAACCAAAACCAACCATGTACTGCACTGGTACTGCTACACCAGTTGAGAGTGTACACAACCATTGCTGCAGTACCAGTGTACACCTCTTAAGAAGTAGGACATGAAGGGTTCGACTCACTCTAGTGTCTGAAGGCTCTGGTTCACTTGCAACGCTGCAGCCAATTCACGAGCACCTTTGGCTGAGATCTGGTTACGACTGAGGCTGCAGAATGTCAGAGAACAAGAGATGAGAGGTGGTTCAACAAACATCTTCATTTTGTGTAAGGTATATTTGGTCTCGATACCTCACTACTGAGACACAGTATCTGACACTGTGAGTCAGCTAGTCAAGTAGAGGAGTACTCCCTGTGTTACAGTCACGGATGATTTTAGCGTGAATTAATATAAGCAGAGGGCGGGGTCTAACCACACAGGAAGTTAAGTCAGTGTTCCACTGGACACTGTAGACACAGATAACTCACTTGGGGTGCTTCACTATAGTAACAGTATCATGGTATATATGATGTCATGTCACAGAGAGGATGCAACAATTAGAATAATGCTATGTGTACGTGTGCACACATGTAATAACAATGGTAACAGGGGAACTGGTGCACTCCTAGCCCCACCCTTAAAATTACCAGCGCTCACAGTCTCAAGAAAGAGGGAGTGGTGGGGGGACAAGAATATTGTCCAGAGGAATTAACCTGAAAATGCTGCATCACTAAGATGGCTGTCCCTCCCTCAATCAAAAGAGCTTCATCATTGGTCAGAAAATGTGTGGGCGGTGTAGCAGTAAGTACATGTTTTGAAAGTCACGGTTGTACAGATATAACACGATACTTCCAGATCTCCCAAGATTTCTTGGAAATTAAGCACATGCGCAAACAGTGGATACCAGGCTCTTATTTTCCCTGCCCACTGAGAACCTTGGTACGAGGCTAAACTGTACCATGCATTTCAATAGCTTCAACCAAAACCAACCATGTACTGCACTGGTACTGCTACACCAGTTAAGCGTGTACATAACCATTGCTGCAGTCCCAGTGTACACCTCTTAAGAAGTAGGACATGAAGGGTTGGACTCACTCTAGTGTCTGAAGGCTCTGGTTCACTTGCAACGCTGCAGCCAATTGACGAGCACCTTCATCTGAGATCTGGTTCAAACTGAGGCTGCAGAATGTCGGAGAACAAGAGATGAGAGGTGGTTCAACAAACCTCTTCACTTTGTGGAAGGTATATTTGGTCTCGATACCTCACTACTGACACACAGTATCAGACACTGTGTGTCAGCTAGTCAAGTAGAGGAGTACTCCCTGTGTCACAGTAACTGGTGAATTTAGCATGAATTAATATAAGCAGAGGGCGGGGTCTAACCACACGGGAAGTTAAGTCAGTGCTCCACCGGACACTGTAGACACAGATAACTCACTTGGGGTGCTCCACTATAGTAACAGTATCATGGTATATATGATGTCATGTCACAGAGAGTATGCAACAATTAGAATAATGCAGGACCTAGCTATGTGTATGTGTGCACACATGTAATCACAATGGTAACAGGGGAACTGGCTCTCCTAGCCCCACCCTTAAAATTACCAGTGCTCACAGTCTCAAGAAAGAGGGAGTGGTGGGGGGACAAGAATATTGTCCAGAGGAAGTAACCAGAAAATGCTGCATCACTAAGATGGCTGTTCCTCCCTTAATCAAAAAGCTTCATCATTGGTCAGACAATGTGTGGGCGGTGTAGTAGTAACTACACGTTATGAAAGTCACGGTTGTACAGATACAACGCGATAGTTCCCGATCTCCCAAGATTTCTGAGAAATTAAGAGCATGCGCAAACAGTGGATACCAGGCTCTTATTTTCCCCACCCACTGAGAACCTTGGTACGAGGCTAAACTGTACCATGCATTTCAATAGCTTCAACCAAAACCAACCATGTACTGCACTGGTACTGCTACACCAGTTGAGAGTGTACACAACCATTGCTGCAGTCCCAGTGTACACCTCTTAAGAAGTAGGACATGAAGGGTTGGACTCACTCTAGTGTCTGAAGGCTCTGGTTCACTTGCAACGCTGCAGCCAATTGACGAGCACCTTCATCTGAGATCTGGTTCAAACTGAGGCTGCAGAATGTCGGAGAACAAGAGATGAGAGGTGGTTCAACAAACCTCTTCACTTTGTGGAAGGTATATTTGGTCTCGATACCTCACTACTGACACACAGTATCAGACACTGTGTGTCAGCTAGTCAAGTAGAGGAGTACTCCCTGTGTCACAGTAACTGGTGAATTTAGCATGAATTAATATAAGCAGAGGGCGGGGTCTAACCACACGGGAAGTTAAGTCAGTGCTCCACCGGACACTGTAGACACAGATAACTCACTTGGGGTGCTCCACTATAGTAACAGTATCATGGTATATATGATGTCATGTCACAGAGAGTATGCAACAATTAGAATAATGCAGGACCTAGCTATGTGTATGTGTGCACACATGTAATCACAATGGTAACAGGGGAACTGGCTCTCCTAGCCCCACCCTTAAAATTACCAGTGCTCACAGTCTCAAGAAAGAGGGAGTGGTGGGGGGACAAGAATATTGTCCAGAGGAAGTAACCAGAAAATGCTGCATCACTAAAATGGTTGTTCCTCCCTTAATCAAAAAGCTTCATCATTGGTCAGACAATGTGTGGGCGGTGTAGTAGTAACTACACGTTATGAAAGTCACGGTTGTACAGATACAACGCGATAGTTCCCGATCTCCCAAGATTTCTGAGAAATTAAGAGCATGCGCAAACAGTGGATACCAGGCTCTTATTTTCCCCACCCACTGAGAACCTTGGTACGAGGCTAAACTATACCATGCATTTCAATAGCTTCAACCAAAACCAACCATGTACTGCACTGGTACTGCTACACCAGTTGAGAGTGTACACAACCATTGCTGCAGTCCCAGTGTACACCTCTTAAGAAGTAGGACATGAAGGGTTGGACTCACTTTAGTGTCTGAAGGCTCTGGTTCACTTGCAAAGCTGAAGCCAATCCACAAGCACCTTCATCTGAGATCTGGTTGTTCCAGAGGCTGCAGAATGTCAGAGAACAAGAGATGAGAGGTGGTTCAACAAACCTCTTCACTTTGTGGAAGGTATATTTGGTGTCGATACTTCACTACTGAGACACAGTATCAGACACTGTGTGTCAGCTAGTCAAGTAGAGGAGTACTCCCTGTGTCACAGTCACTGGTGATTTTAGGGTGAATTAATATAAGCTAAGGGCGGAATTAATATAAGCAAAGGGCGGGGTCTAACCACACGGGAAGTTAAGTCAGTGCTCCACCGGACACTGTAGACACAGATAACTCACTTGGGGTGCTCCACTATAGTAACAGTATCATGGTATATATGATGTCATGTCACAGAGTAGTCTCATGCCCAGACCCCACACTCTCACAAGGAAAAGGGTCTGGTGACCATTGAGCAATTTCTTGGTTATGCCGAGTCTGCAGTCTTGATACTGAACAACCCAATGAAATAGCGCCACGTCATGCAACCATGTGCGCGATCGACCGACGTATTCATAGTCTCGTGCCCAGACCCCACCCTCGCTTCTGTTGCGCTACTCAAGTCACATGACTAATGGCACTTTGGTGACTCGGCACAACCAAGAAATCGCTCAATGGTCACCAGACACTTTTCCTCATGAGAGGGTGGGGTCTGGGCACGAGACTAGTCACAGAGAGGATGCAACAATTAGAATAATGCAGGACCTAGCTATGTGTACGTGTGCACACATGTAATCACAATGGTAAGAGGGGAACTGGTGCACCCCTAGCTTCACCCTTAAAATTACCTGTGCTCACAGTCTCAAGAAAGAGGGAGTGGTGGGGGGACAAGAATATTGTCCAGAGGAAGTAACCAGAAAATGCTGCATCACTAAGATGGCTGTCCCTCCCTCAATCAAAAGAGTTTCAATATTGGTCAGAAAATGTGCGGGTGGTGTAGTAGTAAGTACATGTTATGAAAGTGACGGTTGTACAGATATAACACGATAGTTCCCTATCTCCCGAGATTTCTGAGAAATTAAGCGCATGCGCAAACAGTGGATACCAGGCTCTTATTTTCCCCACCCACTGAGAACCTTGGTACGAGGCTAAACTGTACCATGCATTTCAATAGCTTCAACCAAAACCAACCATGTACTGCACTGGTACTGCTACACCAGTTGAGAGTGTACACAACCATTGCTGCAGTACCAGTGTACACCTCTTAAGAAGTAGGACATGAAGGGTTGGACTCACTCTAGTGTCTGAAGGCTCTGGTTCACTTGCAACGCTGCAGCCAATTGACGAGCACCTTCATCTGAGATCTGGTTCAAACTGAGGCTGCAGAATGTCGGAGAACAAGAGATGAGAGGTGGCTCAACAAACCTCTTCACTTTGTGTAAGGTATATTTGGTCTCGATACCTCACTACTGACACACAGTATCAGACACTGTGTGTCAGCTAATCAAGTAGAGGAGTACTCCCTGTGTCACAGTAACTGGTGATTTTAGCATGAATTAATATAAGCAGAGGGCGGGGTCTAACCACACGGGAAGTTAAGTCAGTGCTCCACCGGACACTGTAGACACAGATAACTCACTTGGGGTGCTCCACTATAGTAACAGTATCATGGTATACATGATGTCATGTCACAGAGTGGATGCAACAATTAGAATAATGCAGGACCTAGCTATGTGTATGTGTGCACACATGTAATCACAATGGTAACAGGGGAACTGGCTCTCCTAGCCCCACCCTTAAAATTACCAGTGCTCACAGTCTCAAGAAAAGAGGGAGTGGTGGGGGGACAAGAATATTGTCCAGAGGAAGTAACCAGAAAATGCTGCATCACTAAGATGGCTGTTCCTCCCTTAATCAAAAAGCTTCATCATTGGTCAGACAATGTGTGGGCGGTGTAGTAGTAACTACACGTTATGAAAGTCACGGTTGTACAGATACAACGCGATAGTTCCCGATCTCCCAAGATTTCTGAGAAATTAAGAGCATGCGCAAACAGTGGATACCAGGCTCTTATTTTCCCCACCCACTGAGAACCTTGGTACGAGGCTAAACTATACCATGCATTTCAATAGCTTCAACCAAAACCAACCATGTACTGCACTGGTACTGCTACACCAGTTGAGAGTGTACACAACCATTGCTGCAGTACCAGTGTACACCTCTTAAGAAGTAGGACATGAAGGGTTGGACTCACTTTAGTGTCTGAAGGCTCTGGTTCACTTGCAAAGCTGAAGCCAATCCACAAGCACCTTCATCTGAGATCTGGTTGTTCCAGAGGCTGCAGAATGTCAGAGAACAAGAGATGAGAGGTGGTTCAACAAACCTCTTCACTTTGTGGAAGGTATATTTGGTGTCGATACTTCACTACTGAGACACAGTATCAGACACTGTGTGTCAGCTAGTCAAGTAGAGGAGTACTCCCTGTGTCACAGTCACTGCTGATTTTAGCGTGAATTAATGTAAGCTAAGGGCGGAATTAATATAAGCAAAGGGCGGGGTCTAACCACATGGGAAGTTAAGTCAGTGCTCCACCAGACACTGTAGACACAGATAACTCACTTGGGGTGCTCCACTATAGTAACAGTATCATGGTATATATGATGTCATGCCACAGAGAGGATGCAACAATTAAAATAATGCAGGACCTAGCTATGTGTATGTGTGCACACATGTAATCACAATGGTAACAGGGGAACTGGCTCTCCTAGCCCCACCCTTAAAGTTACCAGTGCTCACAGTCTCAAGAAAGAGGGAGTGGTGGGGGGACAAGAATATTGTCCAGAGGAAGTAACCAGAAAATGCTGCATCACTAAAATGGCTGTTCCTCCCTTAATCAAAAAGCTTCATCATTGGTCAGACAATGTGTGGGCGGTGTAGTAGTAACTACACGTTATGAAAGTCACGGTTGTACAGATACAACGCGATAGTTCCCGATCTCCCAAGATTTCTGAGAAATTAAGAGCATGCGCAAACAGTGGATACTAGGCTCTTATTTTCCCCACCCACTGAGAACCTTGGTACGAGGCTAAACTATACCATGCATTTCAATACCTTCAACCAAAACCAACCATGTACTGCACTGGTACTGCTACACCAGTTGAGAGTGTACACAACCATTGCTGCAGTACCAGTGTACACCTCTTAAGAAGTAGGACATGAAGGGTTAGACTCACTGCAGTGTCTGAAGGTTCTGGTTCACTTGCAACGCTGCAGCCAATTCACGAGCACCTTTGGCTGAGATCTGGTTCCGACTGAGGCTGCAGAATGTCAGAGAACAAGAGATGAGAGGTGGTTCAACAAACCTCTTCACTTTGTGGAAGGTATATTTGGTGTCGATACTTCACTACTGAGACACAGTATCAGACACTGTGTGTCAGCTAGTCAAGTAGAGGAGTACTCCCTGTGTCACAGTAACTGGTGATTTTAGCATGAATTAATATAAGCAGAGGGCGGGGTCTAACAACACGGGAAGTTAAGTCAGTGCTCCACCGGACACTGTAGACACAGATAACTCACTTGGGGTGCTCCACTATAGTAACAGTATCATGGTATATATGATGTCATGTCACAGAGTGGATGCAACAATTAGAATAATGCAGGACCTAGCTATGTGTATGTGTGCACACATGTAATCACAATGGTAACAGGGGAACTGGCTCTCCTAGCCCCACCCTTAAAATTACCAGTGCTCACAGTCTCAAGAAAAGAGGGAGTGGTGGGGGGACAAGAATATTGTCCAGAGGAAGTAACCAGAAAATGCTGCATCACTAAGATGGCTGTTCCTCCCTTAATCAAAAAGCTTCATCATTGGTCAGACAATGTGTGGGCGGTGTAGTAGTAACTACACGTTATGAAAGTCACGGTTGTACAGATACAACGCGATAGTTCCCGATCTCCCAAGATTTCTGAGAAATTAAGAGCATGCGCAAACAGTGGATACCAGGCTCTTATTTTCCCCACCCACTGAGAACCTTGGTACGAGGCTAAACTATACCATGCATTTCAATAGCTTCAACCAAAACCAACCATGTACTGCACTGGTACTGCTACACCAGTTGAGAGTGTACACAACCATTGCTGCAGTACCAGTGTACACCTCTTAAGAAGTAGGACATGAAGGGTTGGACTCACTTTAGTGTCTGAAGGCTCTGGTTCACTTGCAAAGCTGAAGCCAATCCACAAGCACCTTCATCTGAGATCTGGTTGTTCCAGAGGCTGCAGAATGTCAGAGAACAAGAGATGAGAGGTGGTTCAACAAACCTCTTCACTTTGTGGAAGGTATATTTGGTGTCGATACTTCACTACTGAGACACAGTATCAGACACTGTGTGTCAGCTAGTCAAGTAGAGGAGTACTCCCTGTGTCACAGTCACTGCTGATTTTAGCGTGAATTAATGTAAGCTAAGGGCGGAATTAATATAAGCAAAGGGCGGGATCTAACCACACGGGAAGTTAAGTCAGTGCTCCACCGGACACTGTAGACACAGATAACTCACTTGGGGTGCTCCACTATAGTAACAGTATCATGGTATATATGATGTCATGCCACAGAGAGGATGCAACAATTAGAATAATGCAGGACCTAGCTATGTGTATGTGTGCACACATGTAATCACAATGGTAACAGGGGAACTGGCTCTCCTAGCCCCACCCTTAAAATTACCAGTGCTCACAGTCTCAAGAAAGAGGGAGTGGTGGGGGGACAAGAATATTGTCCAGAGGAAGTAACCAGAAAATGCTGCATCACTAAGATGGCTGTCCCTCCCTCAATCAAAAGAGTTTCAATATTGGTCAGAAAATGTGCGGGTGGTGTAGTAGTAAGTACATGTTATGAAAGTGACGGTTGTACAGATATAACACGATAGTTCCATATCTCCCGAGATTTCTGAGAAATTAAGCGCATGCGCAAACAGTGGATACCAGGCTCTTATTTTCACCACCCACTGAGAACCTTGGTACGAGGCTAAACTGTACCATGCATTTCAATAGCTTCAACCAAAACCAACCATGTACTGCACTGGTACTGCTACACCAGTTGAGAGTGTACACAACCATTGCTGCAGTACCAGTGTACACCTCTTAAGAAGTAGGACATGAAGGGTTAGACTCACTCTAGTGTCTGAAGGCTCTGGTTCACTTGCAACGCTGCAGCCAATTCACGAGCACCTTTGGCTGAGATCTGGTTCCGACTGAGGCTGCAGAATGTCAGAGAACAAGAGATGAGAGGTGGTTCAACAAACCTCTTCACTTTGTGGAAGGTATATTTGGTGTCGATACTTCACTACTGAGACACAGTATCAGACACTGTGTGTCAGCTAGTCAAGTAGAGGAGTACTCCCTGTGTCACAGTCACTGCTGATTTTAGCGTGAATTAATGTAAGCTAAGGGCGGAATTAATATAAGCAAAGGGCGGGGTCTAACCACACGGGAAGTTAAGTCAGTGCTCCACCAGACACTGTAGACACAGATAACTCACTTGGGGTGCTCCACTATAGTAACAGTATCATGGTATATATGATGTCATGCCACAGAGAGGATGCAACAATTAGAATAATGCAGGACCTAGCTATGTGTATGTGTGCACACATGTAATCACAATGGTAACAGGGGAACTGGCTCTCCTAGCCCCACCCTTAAAATTACCAGTGCTCACAGTCTCAAGAAAGAGGGAGTGGTGGGGGACAAGAATATTGTCCAGAGGAAGTAACCAGAAAATGCTGCATCACTAAGATGGCTGTTCCTCCCTTAATCAAAAAGCTTCATCATTGGTCAGACAATGTGTGGGCGGTGTAGTAGTAACTACACGTTATGAAAGTCACGGTTGTACAGATACAACGCGATAGTTCCCGATCTCCCAAGATTTCTGAGAAATTAAGCGCATGCGCAAACAGTGGATACCAGGCTGTTGTTTTCCCCACCCACTGAGAACCTTGGTACGAGGCTAAACTATACCATGCATTTCAATAGCTTCAACCAAAACCAACCATGTACTGCACTGGTACTGCTACACCAGTTGAGAGTGTACACAACCATTGCTGCAGTACCAGTGTACACCTCTTAAGAAGTAGGACATGAAGGGTTAGACTCACTCTAGTGTCTGAAGGCTCTGGTTCACTTGCAACGCTGCAGCCAATTCACAAGCACCTTTGGCTGAGATCTGGTTCCGACTGAGGCTGCAGAATGTCAGAGAACAAGAGATGAGAGGTGGTTCAACAAACCTTTCCATTTTGTGTGTAAATGATGCATACAATCTAGTCTCATTCCAAGGTTGATATAAGATTCTTGTTTTCCCCGCCCAAACAGTTGATACAAATCATTGTGAATGCGTGCTTGAGCAGTCTAAGTGCTAATGTGGTGATAGACTTAAGTTAGTGCAGGTCATATTCAAATCATTGTGAATGCGTGCAAGAAGAGCGTGCAACAATTTTCCGTAGTTATATCTAGCTGGGCACAAGACTAGGGATGCAGATAATTAATCATCCACACAAGTATATAGCACATACCAAAACACATGCAAACATACGGTATTTTACGGTACTCTATAGAGAACTTGCTGTCGTATAAGCTTGATGCTCTTCGTACTACTGTATAGCGGGAAATTTTCGAGGGGTCCAATTTTCGCGGAAGGGGAATCTTCAAAGATTTCTCTGTCTAATTTTCGCAGATGGCCGTTCCAGAACTGTTCCGCCCACAATACCTGGTTGACTCCGCCTCTTACCGCATCCGCACGTGGGCTCGAACCGGCCGAAAAACTTCGGCTATAGATAGTAGGAGAAATGG
This sequence comes from Agelas oroides, assembly GCA_949130485.1. Taxonomy (NCBI): domain Eukaryota; kingdom Metazoa; phylum Porifera; class Demospongiae; order Agelasida; family Agelasidae; genus Agelas; species Agelas oroides. Next base: position 856,146 of record OX422191.1, on the reverse strand, counting down.
CACGCGACGCATATGATCGAGGGTATGGTCCGTGGTTATCACATGTACAAGGAAATTTGGTGTGCTGCTGTTGGAGAAGAGCTATCTTGCATGAGAGAAGTGGAGAACTATCGTGATGCGTTCGTTGTAGCGGCTTCGATCACTCGCTTCACTTCTGCGTTAGCTGAAGCTTGGTAGTATCGCTAGACGCTTTAAAATAGCGTAACAGAGACATTCCTGTAGAAATTCAACAACAACGAACTGGTGTGAAGTAGACCAGCTGATCGATTGAGCAGCATGCAAATCACAATGGCCACGCCCCCTCTTAATCACGTGCGAGAACTTACGTACAGGTTTTTATTTCGCAGGTTTAATTTTCGTGGTTTGCCAATCAACCGCGAAAACCGCGAAAATTGGACCCCTCAAAAATTTCCCGCTATACGGTATTTCATCATCTTGCACCCCATCTACTGTTCTGCCAACCGTAATACCTTCTTGTAGAAAATCGATGTAGTACCGTAGAATCAAGTTATCAGGCACACATCATTATTTAGTGCACACCGCTTATTAGGCGCATGCTGTCTTATTGACAAAATGTGTCTAGACCCTCGATAAGAAGCGCACTACTCTAATTAAACAAAAATTTGGAGTGGGCGAGGCGAAATATTCCACAAGTGGACAAGTTAGAGCAAGCACGCGAAGGTGGTGCGAACGAGGATCACTTTGCAAATAACCAATGGGGATCACTTTTGCAAATAACAAATCAAAAGTGTGCTAGAAATGTGAAAAGGACTATTAAAACAATAAACTATATGGCACTGCTTCTCATAGAGTTGGTTGAAACATTCGTCATCGCCATTCGCCATCCTCGACGCGCTCATCGACTGTGAATTCCGTTGACTCACTACTCTCTACCTCAAAACCTGCATCTCACTCTCAGCTTACACTCACTGGAACTCTTGTGGAAAATACACATAGGAAGAGCTACACTAGAGAGTTCAAGTTGCCCTTCCATTCTTAAAGAATAACTTGCGTACACGACTCCATTCATCTTTTATAGCCGCCTGACAAGCGCCTCGTAAACCGGTTCTGACCTCAATCGCCAATGATGTCATACTTTTAGAGGCGTGGTCAACCTTCAACTCTTGCTATTTGGCACACTTTGATATGTAGCGCATATTATTTTACTGCTATCCCATTAAGCGCATGCGCCTAATAACCCAATTCTACAGTATTGCATCCAAAAATTGCTCTGAGATTGCTTCTGTCCCAAAATGGCCTCAGAAGCAGTCTCAGAGCATCTAATTTCTAAAAATTTTCTGGGGGAGCATGCCCCCAGGCCCACTTAGCCTTGCATGTTTATCCATACATACATATGCACATCCACATAACCCCCCCTTCAGAAAATCCTGGCTGGACTCACTTTAGCTCCTGAAGACTCTGGTTCACTTGCAAAGCTGCACTAAGTGCACAAGCTCCTTTATCTGAGATCTCTTTGTTACTGAGGCTGCAGAATGACCGACAACAAAAGAAGGAAGGAGTCAAGAAATGTTCATGAACCCACTTTGTGTAAAATTTATCTATACTTAGAGTATAGTTAGTGAGAATACTAAAAATTTGATTCGTCAATACTAAATCTAATTGAGGCTTGAGGGAAAGCATATATGATAGATGCTTCCCCTCTAGCTATATACAGTTACTATGCAACCAATAGTATGGTATACAACAGTAACCAAGGATTATATTAATTTTAGAAAAATGGAGATTGATATCCGTGACTTTCTGTCTTGCTTGTTTAAATTGCTGTGAAGTCTGTGAGATGAAGCTTCATTTAATAGTCCGTACCACTAATGGCACCTATGGGAGTGGCGGTTTAGCTAATTCACTGGGCGGAGCAAGCGAACTACGCGCCCTCACACGCATGCTACCACAGCAGCGAGCAGCCGTCAATAGTAGTCTGTCATTTACACGCATCTTGTTACAAATTCACAGCAGTCCAGCAACAAAAACAGGCAGCAAGTCGCCGATAAATCAACTCGAATAAAAAATGCGTCATTGCCAACGGTCATTGTTGCTATTCTCTAAATAAGTTAGACGCTTCGTCCAACTGGATCTATGCATGCTCTTTAGAAACCTTCTGGCCCTTAGTAGCAACCTTGCTATGCTCAGGTTGCTACAGCCTCAAGCCCTCAGGTTTCTAAATCACGTAAATCCCTCAGACTCAGCATCTATTATTTAAACAACAGTGCACAAGGGTGAATCATAAATCAAGCAGCATAAAATTTATTCATTGTGGTCAAACAAAATATACTTTGATACTGCCCATCAAGTTCTTGGCCACAAAGAGCCAACTCTTATTAGATTGTGATCACAGGTCAGGGATGTGCACAACCATCCATGCATGTGTGTAGTGACAACAGGACAATGTTTGCAAGTGTCACCACGCATGCAGGTCCTCCCTCATATTTCAGTACACAGGCATGGGAATGACACTACAGTCTCAGCAAGCACCTCTTGAAAAGTCGGACATGAATGGCTAGACTCACTCTAGCTTCTGATGACTCTGGTTCACTTGCAACTCTCTAACCAGTGCACACACAATCTCGTCTTTACTGAGGCTGCAGAATGTAAGAACAAAAGAGAGAGAGGTGGTTCATGACATTTTCATAAAAGTACACTATATTGCCTCATCCAATCTCCTATGGCACTGTAGCCCACTTGTATGGAGGAAGCACTTGAATGGTTTAACTACGTCCGTGCAAGCTCCACCCCTAATCCAAATCCACAAAGTGCTAGCATATATAATCAACCCCACGTTCTTGGATTTCCGTGCCACATGCTAGTGATTTACCAGAAGCATAGGTGAATGCATGATGTGGGTAGATTCAGTAATTGCTGGCAAATTTGCACAGCTGTGGAGAAAAGCCTTGTATCCAAGACCAAAAAATGACTGGTGCATGTGAACCTGTGAAATGTCATGATGCAAACTAGGAGAACTTGAAGCTCATGCAAAAAGTAGTATCATGTGTGACTGATCTTAGAAATGGTTGGTGGTTACATGGAGGACCTCACTAAACCACAGAATTGTCAAAATGGAGGGCATGGGGCATGCACAGGAATGGGCACTTGCTTGTATATACATTTACAGTAGTATACAAGGAAATATATACCGTCATTATTCTAAAATCTGGCTTCCGCTAGAATAGATTCACAAAAAACTCTAAGAACCGAATTTCTTCCACTAGATCAGATTCATCGCTGCAATGGAAGCACATCTTCTAAGAAAATCACTTGCCATGCACGGAGGCCTCCTTACCTCAGTGTTTCAACTGCTTGCAGTACTAAGACACTTGCCCTGAAGTGTGCAAGTGCAGAGTGCAGGGAACTTCCACCCTCTGCGGTCTTTTCTTCATACTTGTTTTGATAAGAACGCCGCCTGGGTGCACTATACAATCAATGCCTCTGCCAGTGACTTCAGGAGTGTTGTTTTGATAAGAACGTTTCCTGGTGCACTAAACAGCTTCTGTCTGCCCATGACTTCGCTGGTTTTTTTTGTTGTTGTTGTTGCTGTTGAGAACGCTTCATGGTACCTACTCTTTCGCTAAATTGGATTCACTCGAAAGTACTAGTGCAGCAGCCTTCCGCATAATTGGATTAGCAAAAATCCCAAGAATGGAATTTCTTCCGCTCGATTGGATCTACTGTTCTATTAGAATAATGACGGTATTTTATAAAAAACAATGAACACAATTGATTCCTTGTTGTCAAAAACAATATATTTTGATATTCACATTCAGTCGTTGGTCACAAATGGGGAGCTCTTATTAGAGCTGTGATCTTGAGTCAGGAATGCACACAAACATCCATGCAAATGTTTCCAAGTGTCTCCTAATATTTCAACATAGGACTGGTAATGACACTATGGTTTCATGTGTATATGCATTTCTTAAAAACAAGACCTGAATGGCTGACTCACCTGCTTAGCTTAAGCTTCTGTAGGCTCTGGTTCACCTGGAAAACTCTTACCAGTGCACACACACCTTCAGCTGAGATCTTGTTGTCCTTGAGGCTGAAGAAGGTCAGGCAACAGAAATAGGGGAGCTGCTTCATGTAATATATGCTTATCTAAACTTACATTATGTGAGAAAGAATTAAATTAAGAACTCCCTGTCAGGCTTGAACTGACACACTCTATATACAGTCTCACTGTACACCTATTAAGTTGCCTCTAACACTTAAAGTGCGCTTTTGGTTATATCAGCACTGCACAGTGTGTAGAAAGAGTGGAACAGGGAGGAGGTGGGTGGGGTATTGATGGGTGACAAGCACATGGCTGCTGCCAGCTTTGCTGTAGGAATGCTTTGGATGGCACTGGGTAGGCCAGTTCTCTCTTTATGTTAGCTTTGAAAACACTATTTCTCACCTTGTAAGGACTTGATTTGTGGTACTGAAGGCAGTTTGGGATCTGAACCAATGTTTGCGATATAGCCAAAATCCCAAGTGTTACAACAATGTTAATTAGTAGGGTCACGAGTATGTTCAGGATGGCTATAAGTGACTTGCGTTCAGTTCTGAAGTCAAATTTAGCTCCCACAGAAATATATATGGTACGTATGTTGATAAGGATCCATAGGCTAACAGAAATCTCCAACGAATAAAATTCAGGTGTTGATGAAAAGCATGAATATGGCTAGACTCATTTTATCTCCTTGAATTGTGATCTTGTTCAAACTAAGGCCGTAGAATGTCAAAGAACAATAAAAGGAAGGTCAATCATAAATCTCCAGGAATGTATGTGCTGTAATCTCCCCGCAGAAACTCACTTTAGCTAATCGATGGAATGCTAGTAAGCAAAGTACAGTAGCTAGCACTTTCCTAGGTAGTGAACAAAAGTTGACCAGATAGCCACTTAGCAGATCTGCACTCCCAAAAAGAGTACACTGGTATGGTAGTGCAATCCATTTCTATGGGTTCTGTACACTTTCTACATTAAAATGGTGATAGCACAAACATAAACTTGACAAACACTCTCAAAGGGATGAAAGGCACACCAGTTTGTAGCTACTATTCGTAGTAAGTTGTAAATCAACAGTATTATAAAGCTAGAGAGCTCAGCCTAAGGCCTCATGCGACTTGTTCACAAGATAAGCAGTACAGCAGGGACAGTACTACAATAGAGTGAATGCCTGACCATAAGCTCTAATCTTTGGAGGTCTTGTCAATAGCCATCTTGATTTTGACCTAAAATTGTTTGCAAACCGTTGTTCAAATGCTACGGAAAGTAATTTTGATGCATTCTAATCAATGCTGAATAGTCCCAAAAACAATTACTTTTGGCCATTCCATAAATCAGAGCGACTATGGTATGTTTCCAAGCATCATCTGCAGGCCCTCCCTATTATTTCAGCACAGACCTGGGAACAACACTACAGTCTACACTTCTTAAGAAGCAGCAGGACATGAATTACTGGACTCACTCTAGCTCTTGAAGGCTCTGGTTCACTTGCAAAGCTCCAACCAATTCATGGGCCCCTATGCTTGTGATCTGGTTGCCACTGAGGCTGCAGAATGTCAGACAACAAGAGATGGGAGGTGGTTCAGCAAACTTTTTCACTTTGTGTAAGGTATATCTGGTCTCGGTACCTCACTACTGACATACAGTATCAGACACTGTGGGTCAGCTAGTCAAGTAGAGGAGTACTCCCTGTGTTACAGTCACTGGTGATTTTAGCGTGAATTAATATAAGCAGAGGGCGGGGTCTAACCACACGGGAAGTTAAGTCAGTGCTTCACCGGACACTGTAGACACAGATAACTCACTTGGGGTGCTCCACTATAGTAACAGTATCATGGTGTATATGATGTCATGTCACAGAGAGGATGCAACAATTAGAATAATGCAGGACCTAGCTATGTGTACGTGTGCACACATGTAATCACAATGGTAACAGGGAACTTGTGCACTCCTAGCCCCACCCTTAAAATTACCAGTGCTCACAGTCTCAAGAAAGAGGGAGTGGTGGGGGGGACAAGAATATTGTCCAGAGGAAGTAACCAGAAAATGCTGCATCACTAAGATGGCTGTCCCTCCCTCAATCAAAACAGCTTCATCATTGGTTAGAAAATGTGCGGACGGTGTAGTAGTAAGTACACGTTATGAAAGTCACGGTTGTACAGATATAACACGATAGTTCCCGATCTCTTGAGATTTCTGGGAAATTAAGTGCATGCGCAAACAATGGATACCAGGCTCTTATTTTCCCCGCCCACTGAGAACCCTGGTACGAGGCTAAAATGTACCATGCATTTCAATAGCTTCAACCGAAACCAACCATGTACTGCACTGGTACTGCTACACCAGTTGAGAGTGTAAACAACCATTGCTGCAGTCCCAGTGTACACCTCTTAAGAAGTAGGACATGAAGAGCTGGACTCACTCTAGTGTCTGAAGGCTCTGGTTCACTTGCAACGCTGCAGCTAATTGACGAGCACCTTCGTCTGAGATCTTGTTCCGACTGAGGCTGCAGAATGTCGGAGAACAAGAGATGAGAGGTGGTTCAACAAACCTCTTCACTTTGTGTAAGGTATATTTGGTCTCGATACCTCACTACTGAGACACAGTATCAGACACTGTGGGTCAGCTAGTCAAGTAGAGGAGTACTCCCTGTGTTACAGTCACTGGTGATTTTAGCGTGAATTAATATAAGCAGAGGGCGGGGTCTAACCACACGGGAAGTTAAGTCAGTGCTTCACCGGACACTGTAGACACAGATAACTCACTTGGGGTGCTCCACTATAGTAACAGTATCATGGTGTATATGATGTCATGTCACAGAGAGGATGCAACAATTAGAATAATGCAGGACCTAGCTATGTGTACCTGTGCACACATGTAATCACAATGGTAACAGGGAACTTGTGCACTCCTAGCCCCACCCTTAAAATTACCAGTGCTCACAGTCTCAAGAAAGAGGGAGTGGTGGGGGGGACAAGAATATTGTCCAGAGGAAGTAACAAGAAAATGCTGCATCACTAAGATGGCTGTCCCTCCCTCAATCAAAACAGCTTCATCATTGGTTAGAAAATGTGCGGACGGTGTAGTAGTAAGTACACGTTATGAAAGTCACGGTTGTACAGATATAACACGATAGTTCCCGATCTCTTGAGATTTCTGGGAAATTAAGTGCATGCGCAAACAATGGATACCAGGCTCTTATTTTCCCCGCCCACTGAGAACCCTGGTACGAGGCTAAACTGTACCATGCATTTCAATAGCTTCAACCGAAACCAACCATGTACTGCACTGGTACTGCTACACCAGTTGAGAGTGTACACAACCATTGCTGCAGTCCCAGTGTACACCTCTTAAGAAGTAGGACATGAAGAGCTGGACTCACTCTAGTGTCTGAAGGCTCTGGTTCACTTGCAACGCTGCAGCTAATTGACGAGCACCTTCGTCTGAGATCTGGTTCTGACTGAGGCTGCATAATGTCAGAGAACAAGAGATGAGAGGTGGTTCAACAAACCTCTTCATTTTGTGTAAGGTATATTTGGTCTCGATACCTCACTACTGAGACACAGTATCAGACACTGTGTGTCAGCTAGTCAAGTAGAGGAGTACTCCCTGTGTCACAGTCACTGGTGATTTAAATATAAGCAGAGGGCGGGTCTAACTACACGGGAAGTTAAGTCAGTTGGGGTTCAACCAGCCACTCTACTGGTCACATTTTTAGTGATTTGGGTTATGCAGAAGTCTGGATTTTACCCATCCTCATACATAGCTATCATGATTATTATGATGCACACCGACTACGGATTGGGAATAAAGGAGACTCAAACCTATAAACTAATATACGTATGTTACCCCTGGCAATTTGCTTAAAATTACCAACAATCAAATGACACAGAACCTTTATCATTGCAGATAGTAGCTCTTCCTTTACTTGACCTCTACTGCCCTGGTTACTGAAGACAGCAGACCATTAGCCAAATTGTGGATTCAAAATTTTGTACCATTTCGAAAGTCGAAAAACCAACTACCAAAAGTTATACTACACAGGTACTATCGTGTGATTCTTGAAGTAATGCTACACCATGCCTGCTGAGTTGTATAAGGAGTATCCACAACCATCACTGAACTATCAGTGCATATCGTTTAAGAAGTGGGACATGAATGGCTGGACTCACTCTAGCTCCTGAAGGCTCTGGTTCACTCGTACAGCTCCACTAAGTGCATAAACTCCTTTACCTGAGATATGATTCTTACTGAGGCTGCAGAATGGCAAATAACACACACAAAAAAAAACAGGATGGATGTGTATAGCTATATTTTGATATGTTGTTGGTCCCAAATGGGGAGCTGTTATTAGAACCATGATCACAAGTCAGGAATGCATGACACCATCCAAACAAGTATATAGCATCATTTAAATGAATAGAAAGTGTTTAAAAGTACAGAAATGGCTGCACTCACTCTAGCTTCTGAACACTCGGGTTCTCTTGTAAAGCTACAAACACTGCATACACACCTTCAGCTGAGCTCTCATTCTCACTGAGACTGTGAATATCAGAAAATCAACAAACTTAAGAAGCTGATTTACAGTTAATGTTTTGTTGAGGTGAAATATACTTTGACGTACACATTCAGATGTTGGTCACAAATGGTGAGCTCTTATTAGAGTCATGATCATGAATCAGGCATGTACACATTTGTCAACCATTCATGAAAGTATATTAATGTTTGCAAGTATCATTCCTAGGCCTCCACTAATCAGTATGGCCTGTGAATGACACTATACAGCTCAGTCTACATACTCCTCTTAACAACAAATGGCTGGACTCACTCTAGCTTAAGTTTCTGAAGGCTCTTGTTCACTAGCAATGCTCCGACTAGTGCACACACACCATCAGCTGAGATCTTGTTATTGCTGAGGCTGAAGAATATTAGAGAACAAAAAAAGTAGATAGTTAAAAAAGTCTTCACAACAGCATTTAGTATGCGAGAAATAATCAAAGACCAAGGAACACAGTGTAGTTTGATATATGCTCTTGCAGTTCTTGGTCACAAATGGGGAGCTCTCCTCAGATCCGTCATCATACGTCAATAATGCATGTGATCAGAGGTGTACACTACAATCTCAGTGTACACCAGTACATGAACATGTGTAGCACATGAGCAGTTGGACTCACTTTAGCTCCTGAAGGCTCTGGTTCACTTGTAAAGCTCCTGCCAATGCACACATACCTTCATCGGAGACCTTGTTCTCACTGAGGCTGCAGAACGAAAAATAAAAGGTGGTTTAAAAACTCTCCACACATAAATTCAAACACCATATGAGAGATAATCAAAAACCAGTGTAGTTGCCGAGCACAGCGAAGTGGAGTGAGGTTTGGTAATTGTCACGTAACATAGGAGGTGTGACATAGTGTAGGCGGTTTTGGCCAGACCACTTTTTCGGTGATTTAATGAAATTCATAGTAGGTGTTCCTGCCGTACCCACGTGTGCATCTTCAGTCTCATGCCCAGACCCCACCCTCTCACAAGGAAAAGGGTCTGGTGACCATTGAGCAATTTCTTGGTTGTGCCGAGTCTGCAGTCTTGATACTGAACAACCCAATGAAATAGCGCCACGTCATGCAACCATGTGCACGATCGACCAACCGACGTATTCATAGTCTCGTGCCCAGACCCCACCCTCGCTTCTGTTGCGCTACTCAAGTCACATGACTAATGGCATTTTGCTGACTCGGCACAACCAAGAAATCGCTCAATGGTCACCAGACCCTTTTCCTCATGAGAGGGTGGGGTCTGGGCACGAGACTAGTCACAGAGAGGATGCAACAATTAGAATAATGCAGGACCTAGCTATGTGTACGTGTGCACACATGTAATCACAATGGTAAGAGGGGAACTGGTGCACCCCTAGCTTCACCCTTAAAATTACCTGTGCTCACAGTCTCAAGAAAGAGGGAGTGGTGGGGGGACAAGAATATTGTCCAGAGGAAGTAACCAGAAAATGCTGCATCACTAAGATGGCTGTCCCTCCCTCAATCAAAAGAGTTTCAATATTGGTCAGAAAATGTGCGGGTGGTGTAGTAGTAAGTACATGTTATGAAAGTGACGGTTGTACAGATATAACACGATAGTTCCCTATCTCCCGAGATTTCTGAGAAATTAAGCGCATGCGCAAACAGTGGATACCAGGCTCTTATTTTCCCCACCCACTGAGAACCTTGGTACGAGGCTAAACTGTACCATGCATTTCAATAGCTTCAACCAAAACCAACCATGTACTGCACTGGTACTGCTACACCAGTTGAGAGGGTACACAATCATTGCTGCAGTCACAGTGTACACCTCTTAAGAAGTAGGACATGAACGGTTTGACTCACTCTAGTGTCTGAAGGCTCTGGTTCACTTGCAAAGCTGCAGCCAATTCACGAGCACCTTTGGCTGAGATCTGGTTCCGACTGAGGCTGCAGAATGTCAGAGAACAAGAGATGAGAGGTGGTTCAACAAACCTTTCCATTTTGTGTGTAAAAGATGCATACAATCTAGTCTCATTCCAAGGTTGATATAAGATTCTTGTTTTCCCCGCCCAAACAGTTGATACAAATCATTGTGAATGCGTGCTTGAGCAGTCTAAGTGCTAATGTGGTGAGAGACTTAAGTTAGTGCAGGTCATATTCAAATCATTGTGAATGCGTGCAAGAAGAGCGTGCAACAATTTTCCGTAGTTATATCTAGCTGGGCACAAGACTAGGGATGCAGATAATTAATCATCCACACAAGTATATAGCACATACCAAAACACATGCAAACATACGGTATTTTACGGTACTCTATAGAGAACTTGCTGTCGTATAAGCTTGATGCTCTTCGTACTACTGTATAGCGGGAAATTTTCGAGGGGTCCAATTTTCGCGGAAGGGGAATCTTCAAAGATTTCTCTGTCTAATTTTCGCAGATGGCCGTTCCAGAACTGCTCCGCCCACATTACCTGGTTGACTCTGCTTCTTACCGCATCCGCACGTGGGCTCGAACCGGCCGAAAAACTTCGGCTATAGATAGTAGGAGAAATGGCACGCGACGCATATGATCGAGGGTATGGTCCGTGGTTATCACATGTACAAGGAAATTTGGTGTGCTGCTGTTGGAGAAGAGCTATCTTGCATGAGAGAAGTGGAGAACTATCGTGATGCGTTCGCTGTAGCGGCTTCGATCACTCGCTTCACTTCTGCGATAGCTGAAGCTTGGTAGTATCACTAGACGCTTTAAAATAGCGTAACAGAGACATTCCTGTAGAAGTTCAACAACAACGAACTGGTGTGAAGTAGACCAGCTGATCGATCGAGCAGCATGCAAATCACAATGGCCACGCCCCCTCTTAATCACATGCGAGAACTTACGTACAGGTTTTTATTTCGCAGGTTTAATTTTCGTGGTTTGCCAATCAACCACGAAAACCACGAAAATTGGACCCCTCGAAAATTTCCCGCTATACGGTAGTTCATCATCTTTCACCCCATCTGCTGTTCTGCCAACCGTAATACCCTCTTGTAGAAAATCGATGCAGTGCCGTAGAATCAGGCTATCAGGCGCACATCATTATTTAGTGCACACCGCTTATTAGGCACATGCTGTCTTATTGACAAAATGTGTCTAGACCCTCGATAAGAAGTGCACTACTCTAATTAAACAAAAATTTGGAGTGGGCGAGGCAAAATATTCCACAAGTGGACAAGTTAGAGCAAGCACGCGAAGGTAGTGCGAACGAGGATCACTTTTGCAAATAACAAATCAAAAGTGCGCTAGAAATGTGAAAAGGACTATTAAAACAATAAACTATATGGCACTGCTTCTCATAGAGTTGGTTGAAACATTCGTCATCGCCATTCGCCATCCTCGATGCGCTCATCGACTTGAATTCCGTTGACTCACTGCTCACTACCTCAAAACCTGCATCTCACTCTCAGCTTACACTCACTGGAACTCTTGTGGAAAATACACAATTCATAGGAAGAGCTACACTAGAGAGTTCAAGTTGCCCTTCCATTCTTAAAGAATAACTTGCGTACACGACTCCATTCATCTTTTATAGCCGCCTGACAAGCGCCTCGTAAACCGGTTCTGACCTCAATCGCCAATGATGTCATACTTTTAGAGGCGTGGTCAACCTTCAACCCTTGCTATTTGGCACACTTTGATATGTAGCGCATATTATTTTACTGCTATCCCATTAAGCGCATGCGCCTAATAACCCGATTCTACAGTATTGCATCCAAAAATTGCTCTGAGATTGCTTCTGTCCCAAAATGGCCTCAGAAGAAGTCTCAGAGCATCTAATTTCTAAAAATTTTCTGGGGGAGCATGCCCCCAGGCCCACCTAGCCTCATGTTTATGCATACATACGTATGCACATCCACATAACCTCCCCTTCTGAAAATCCTGGCTGGACTCACTTTAGCTCCTGAAGACTCTGGTTCACTTGCAAAGCTGCACTAAGTGCACAAGCTCCTTTGTCTGAGATCGTTTTGTAACTGAGGCTGCATAATGACCGACAACAAAAGAAGGAAGGAGTCAAGAAATGTTCATGAACCCACTTTATGTAAAATTTATCTATACTTAGAGTATAGTTAGTGAGAATACTAAAAATTTGATTCGTCAATACCAAGTAACTAAATCTCATTGAGGCTTGAGGGAAAGCATATATGATAGATGCTTCCCCTCTAGCTATATACAGTTACTATGCAACCGACAGTATGGTATACAACAGTAACCAAAGATTATACTAGGCCTACGCATGCGCATGATGCCTCGCGCCGCTCCAAGCGCCATGCGCGGATGGGGCGCGCGGCGCAGGTGTTAAGCGTTGCTCGTTTAATATAGTGAAGTCCAAAGAACAACGGTAACGTGAAGAGTGAGCCTAAATACCTGGCTTGTGAAGAATCTCCAGTACGTGCTTTCTACTTTTGAACTCTTTCTTGTTCTTCTGTCGCCCTCTTGGCTTTCTACGGTGGTCTGACTTCTTTGCTTTTTTGTTTTTTCTCAGCCGGAGTCAGCAGCCGTCGGCTGCGTTCAGCACTCGTTTATGCACTTCGCTCCGCAAATACGTACGTTGCGAAGGGCCAGTTGCGCTGTTCTCCCCGTCCTCCGTCAGCAAGAAATGTCGTCCCGGCTTCGTCGTGTAATGTACGAAACCAATATCCTGCCTGGGCGTGAGCGCAAATTGACATTCCGAGCGTGACCTCAAATTGACATTCCTAAGCGATACCGCAAATTGACATTCCTAAGCGTGACCGACATGTACGTACGTACGTACGCACGTACATTGCGAGAATAGATCCCTCATTCAGAGCCTCGCGCTAATGCGCTCGGCAATTAATTTTAGAAAAATGGAGATTGATATCCGTGACTTTCTGTCTTGTTTGTTTAAATTGCTGTGAAGTCTGTGAGATGAAGCTTCATTTAATTACGAATGGCGCCTATGGGAGTGGCAGTTTAGCTAATTCACTGGGCGGAGCAAGCGAGCTATGCATCCTCACACGCATGCTACCACAGCAGCGAGCAGCCGTCAATAGTAGTCTGTCATTTACATGCGTCTTGTTACAAATTCACAGCAGTCCAGCAACAAAAACAGGTAGCAAGTCGCCGATAAATCGACTCGAATAAAAAAAAGATGCGTCGTTGCCAACGGTCATACTCTAAATAAGTTAGATGCTTCGTCCAACGGGATCTACGCTCTTTAGAAACCTTCTTGCCCTTAGTAGCAACCTTGCTGTGTTCAGGTTGCTACAGCCTCGAGCCCTCAGGTTTGTAAATCATGTAAATCCCTCAGACTCACCATCTATTATTTAAATAACAGTGCACAAGAGTGAATCATAAATCAAGCAGCATAAAATTGCTTCATTGTGGTCAAACAAAATATACTTTGATACTGCGCATCAAGTTGTTGGCCACAAATAGCCAACTCTTATTAGATTGTGATCACAGGTCAGGGATGTGCGCAACCATCCATGCATGTGTGTAGTGACAAATGTATAGGACAATGTTTGCAAGGGTCACCATGCATGCAGGTCCTCCCTCATATTTCAGTGCACAGGCATGGAATGACATACAGTCTCAGCAAGCACCTCTTGAAAAGTCGGACATGAATGGCTAGACTCACTCTAGCTTCTGATGACTCTGGTTCACTTGCAACTCTCTAACCAGTGCACACACAAGTTCATCTGTGATCTCGTCTTTACTGAGGCTGCAGAATGTAAAAACAAAAGAGAGAGGTGGTTCATGACATTTTCATAAACGTACACTGTATTGCCTCATCCAATCTCCTATGGCACTGTAGTTCACTTGTATGGAGGAAGCACTTGAATGGTTTAACTACCTCTGTGCAAGCTCCACCCCTAATCCAAATCCACAAAGTGCTAGCATATATAATCAACTCCATGTTCTTGGATTTCCGCGCCACATGCTAGTGATTTACCAGAAGCATAGGTGAATGTATGATGTGGGTAGATTTGGTAATTGCTGGCAAATTTGCACAACTTTTGATAAAGCCTTGCGTCCAAGACCAAAAAATGACTGGTGCATGTGAACCTGTGAAGTGCCATGATGCAATCTAAGAGAACTTGAAGTTCATGCAAAAAGTAGTACTAGAAAGATGCTGAATCATCCTGGGGCGAGCCTGAGCGAGTAGCAAATTGCATTTGGAATGCCCACACAGACATGCAGCTATTTGTCCAGCCGCACTACTATGGCTACACGGGCATGGGGTAAGCTTCAAAGTCAAAACAATATGCTAGCAGGGGAATCCGTGCTATGTATGAGCGGACGTACCTGAAGCCAGCGTACATCCTGCTGTCTGTTACCCGCAGCCTGCCTTGTCACGCGATCGTCAGGGTTGTACCATAGTTCAGAAAGTAAGATGCCATGCGTGCTGCCAATGCATTCAACTTGAATCATCTTCACTCTCGCTCTCTTTCACGCCGACCCTGCAGTCTGGCAGTAGCCCTTCACGCTCATTCTCAATGGCTTAGCTGAAGTCCACGCCAGCGTGCATGGACATTCAACCATCGTGAAATATTTGAATGCGCTCATTTAAAATTTACGGTAAGTGGTCGGTCCAAACAAACCAACAAACCAACAAACCAACAAGCAAGCATACACACACGTGTGCGCAATGCAGTCACGCTAGTGTGTGGCTCGCTCAGGCTCGCCCCAATCATGTGTGACTAGCCTGCCACCTTAGAAATGCTTGGTGGTTACACAGAGGACCTCACTAAACCACAGAACTGTCAAAATGGAGGGCATGGGGCATGCACAGGAATGGGCACTTGCTTGTATACACATTTACAGTAGTATACAAGGAAAATATACCATCACTATTCTAAAATCTGGCTTCTGCTAGAATTGATTCACAAAGAAACTCTAAGAATCGAATCTCTTCCACTACATCAGATTCATCGCTGCAATGGAAGCACATCTTCTAAGAAAATCACTCCACCCACGGAGGCCTCCTTACCTCAGTGTTTCAACTGCTTGCAGTACTAAGACACTTTCCCTGAAGTGTGCAAGTGCAGAGTGCAGGGGACTTCCACCCTCTGCGGTCTTTTCTTCATACTTGTTTTGATAAGAACGTTTCCTGGTGCACTAAACAGCTTCTGTCTGCCCATGACTTCGCTGTTTTTTTTTTTGTTGTTGTTGCTGTTGAGAACGCTTCATGGTACCTACTCTTTCGCTAAATTGGATTCACTCAAAAATACTAGTGCAGCAGCCTTCTGCATAATTGGATTAGCAAAAATCCCAAGAATTGAATTTCTTCTGCTAGATTGGATCTACTGCTCTATTAGAATAATGACGGTATTTAAAATAAATAAACAATGAACACAATTGATTCCTTGTTGTCAAACACGATATTCACATTCAGTCGTTGGTCACAAATGGGGAGCTCTTATTAGAGCTGTGATCTTGAGTCAGGAATGCACACAACCATCCATGCAAATGTTTCCAAGTGTCTCCTAATATTTCAACATAGGACTGGAAATGACAATATGGTTTCATGGGTATATGCATTTCTTAAAAACAAGACCTGAATGGCTGACTCACCTGCTTAGCTTAAGCTTCTGTAGGCTCTGGTTCAACTGGAAAACTCTTACCAGTGCACACACACCTTCAGCTGAGATCTGGTTCCAACTGAGGCTGCATAATGTCAGAGAACAAGAGATGATAGGTGGTTCAACAAACCTCTTCACTTTGTGTAAGGTATACTTGGTCTCGTGGTACCTCACTACTGACACACAGTATCAGACACTGTGTGTCAGCTAGTCAAGTAGAGGAGTACTCCCTGTGTTCCAGTCACTGGTGATTTTAGCGTAAATTAATATAAGCAGAGGGCGGGGTCTAACCACACGGGAAGTTAAGTCAGTGCTCCACCGGACACTGTGGACACAGATAACTCACTTGGGGTGCTCCACTATAGTAACAGTATCACAGTATATATGATGTCATGTCACAGAGAGGATGCAACAATTAGAATAATGCAGGACCTAGCTATGTGTACGTGTGCACACATGTAATCACCAATGGTAACAGGGGAATTTGTGTACCAGGGGGCCGCACCCATAAAATTACCAGTGCACACAGTCTCAAGAAAGAGGGAGTGGTGGGGGGACAAGAATATTGTCCAGAGGAAGTAACCAGAAAACGCTGCATCACTAAGATGGCTGTCCCTCCCTCAATCAAAAGAGCTTCATCATTGATCAGAAAATGTGTGGGCGGTGTAGTAGTTAGTACATGTTATGAAAGTCACGGTTGTACAGATATAACTCGATAGTTCCCTATCTCCCAAGATTTCTGAGAAATTAAGTGCATGCACAAACAGTGGATACCAGGCTCTTATTTTCCCCGCCCACTGAGAACCTGGGTACGAGGCTAAACTGTACCATGCATTTCAATAGCTTCAACCAAAACCAACCATGTACTGCACTGGTTCTGCTACACAAGTTGATGGTGTACACAACCATTGCTGCAGTCCCAGTGTACACCTCTTAAGAAGTAGGACATGAAGGGTTGGACTCACTCTAGTGTCTGAAGGCTCTGGTTCACTTGCAACGCTGCAGCCAATTGACGAGCACCTTCATCTGAGATCTGGTTCCGACTGAGGCTGCAGAATGTCGGAGAACAAGAGATGAGAGGTGGTTCAACAAACTTCTTCACTTTGTGTAAGATATATTTGGTCAAGATACCTCACTACTGACACACAGTATCAGACACTGTGTGTCAGCTAGTCAAGTAGAGGAGTACTCCCTGTGTCACAGTAACTGGTGATTTTAGCGTGAATTAATATAAGCAGAGGGCGGGGTCTAACCACACGGGAAGTTAAGTCAGAGCTCCACCAGACACTGTAGACACAGATAACTCACTTGGGGTGCTCCACTATAGTAACAGTATCATGGTATATATGATGTCATGTCACAGAGAGGATGCAGCATTTTCTGGTTACTTCCTCTGGACAATATTCTTGTCCCCCCACCACTCCCTCTTTCTTGAGACTGTGAGCACTGGTAATTTTAAGGGTGGGGCTAGGAGAGCCAGTTCCCCTGTTACCATTGTGATTACATGTGTGCACACATACACATAGCTAGGTCCTGCATTATTCTAATTGTTGCATCACTAAGATGGCTGTTCCTCCCTTAATCAAAAAGCTTCATCATTGGTCAGACAATGTGTGGGCGGTGTAGTAGTAACTACACGTTATGAAAGTCACGGTTGTACAGATACAACGCGATAGTTCCCGATCTCCCAAGATTTCTGAGAAATTAAGAGCATGCGCAAACAGTGGATACCAGGCTCTTATTTTCCCCACCCACTGAGAACCTTGGTACGAGGCTAAACTATACCATGCATTTCAATAGCTTCAACCAAAACCAACCATGTACTGCACTGGTACTGCTACACCAGTTGAGAGTGTACACAACCATTGCTGCAGTACCAGTGTACACCTCTTAAGAAGTAGGACATGAAGGGTTCGACTCACTCTAGTGTATGAAGGCTCTGGTTCACTTGCAACGCTGCAGCCAATTCACGAGCACCTTTGGCTGAGATCTGGTTACGACTGAGGCTGCAGAATGTCAGAGAACAAGAGATGAGAGGTGGTTCAACAAACATCTTCATTTTGTGTAAGGTATATTTGGTCTCGATACCTCACTACTGAGACACAGTATCTGACACTGTGAGTCAGCTAGTCAAGTAGAGGAGTACTCCCTGTGTTACAGTCACGGATGATTTTAGCGTGAATTAATATAAGCAGAGGGCGGGGTCTAACCACACAGGAAGTTAAGTCAGTGTTCCACTGGACACTGTAGACAAAGATAACTCACTTGGGGTGCTTCACTATAGTAACAGTATCATGGTATATATGATGTCATGTCACAGAGAGGATGCAACAATTAGAATAATGCTATGTGTACGTGTGCACACATGTAATAACAATGGTAACAGGGGAACTGGTGCACTCCTAGCCCCACCCTTAAAATTACCAGCGCTCACAGTCTCAAGAAAGAGGGAGTGGTGGGGGGACAAGAATATTGTCCAGAGGAATTAACCTGAAAATGCTGCATCACTAAGATGGCTGTCCCTCCCTCAATCAAAAGAGCTTCATCATTGGTCAGAAAATGTGTGGGCGGTGTAGCAGTAAGTACATGTTTTGAAAGTCACGGTTGTACAGATATAACACGATACTTCCAGATCTCCCAAGATTTCTGGGAAATTAAGCACATGCGCAAACAGTGGATACCAGGCTCTTATTTTCCCTGCCCACTGAGAACCTTGGTACGAGGCTAAACTGTACCATGCATTTCAATAGCTTCAACCAAAACCAACCATGTACTGCACTGGTACTGCTACACCAGTTAAGCGTGTACATAACCATTGCTGCAGTCCCAGTGTACACCTCTTAAGAAGTAGGACATGAAGGGTTGGACTCACTCTAGTGTCTGAAGGCTCTGGTTCACTTGCAACGCTGCAGCCAATTGACGAGCACCTTCATCTGAGATCTGGTTCAAACTGAGGCTGCAGAATGTCGGAGAACAAGAGATGAGAGGTGGTTCAACAAACCTCTTCACTTTGTGTAAGGTATATTTGGCCTCGATACCTCACTACTGACACACAGTATCAGACACTGTGTGTCAGCTAGTCAAGTAGAGGAGTACTCCCTGTGTCACAGTAACTGGTGAATTTAGCGTGAATTAATATAAGCAGAGGGCGGGGTCTAACCACACGGGAAGTTAAGTCAGTGCTCCACCGGATACTGTAGACACAGATAACTCACTTGGGGTGCTCCACTATAGTAACAGTATCATGGTATATATGATGTCATGTCACAGAGAGGATGCAACAATTAGAATAATGCAGTACCTAGCTATGTGTATGTGTGCACACATGTAATCACAATGGTAACAGGGGAACTGGCTCTCCTAGCCCCACCCTTAAAATTACCAGTGCTCACAGTCTCAAGAAAGAGGGAGTGGTGGGGGGACAAGAATATTGTCCAGAGGAAGTAACCAGAAAATGCTGCATCACTAAGATGGCTGTTCCTCCCTTAATCAAAAAGCTTCATCATTGGTCAGACAATGTGTGGGCGGTGTAGTAGTAACTACACGTTATGAAAGTCACGGTTGTACAGATACAACGCGATAGTTCCCGATCTCCCAAGATTTCTGAGAAATTAAGAGCATGCGCAAACAGTGGATACCAGGCTCTTATTTTCCCCACCCACTGAGAACCTTGGTACGAGGCTAAACTATACCATGCATTTCAATAGCTTCAACCAAAACCAACCATGTACTGCACTGGTACTGCTACACCAGTTGAGAGTGTACACAACCATTGCTGCAGTACCAGTGTACACCTCTTAAGAAGTAGGACATGAAGGGTTAGACTCACTGCAGTGTCTGAAGGTTCTGGTTCACTTGCAACGCTGCAGCCAATTCACGAGCACCTTTGGCTGAGATCTGGTTCCGACTGAGGCTGCAGAATGTCAGAGAACAAGAGATGAGAGGTGGTTCAACAAACCTCTTCACTTTGTGGAAGGTATATTTGGTGTCGATACTTCACTACTGAGACACAGTATCAGACACTGTGTGTCAGCTAGTCAAGTAGAGGAGTACTCCTTGTGTCACAGTCACTGGTGATTTTAGCGTGAATTAATGTAAGCTAAGGGCGGAATTAATATAAGCAAAGGGCGGGGTCTAACCACACGGGAAGTTAAGTCAGTGCTCCACCGGATACTGTAGACACAGATAACTCACTTGGGGTGCTCCACTTTAGTAACAGTATCATGGTATATATGATGTCATGCCACAGAGAGGATGCAACAATTAGAATAATGCAGGACCTAGCTATGTGTATGTGTGCACACATGTAATCACAATGGTAACAGGGGAACTGGCTCTCCTAGCCCCACCCTTAAAATTACCAGTGCTCACAGTCTCAAGAAAGAGGGAGTGGTGGGGGGACAAGAATATTGTCCAGAGGAAGTAACCAGAAAATGCTGCATCACTAAGATGGCTGTTCCTCCCTTAATCAAAAAGCTTCATCATTGGTCAGACAATGTGTGGGCGGTGTATAACTACACGTTATGAAAGTCACGGTTGTACAGATACAACGCGATAGTTCCCGATCTCCCAAGATTTCTGAGAAATTAAGCGCATGCGCAAACAGTGGATACCAGGCTGTTGTTTTCCCCACCCACTGAGAACCTTGGTACGAGGCTAAACTATACCATGCATTTCAATAGCTTCAACCAAAACCAACCATGTACTGCACTGGTACTGCTACACCAGTTGAGAGTGTACACAACCATTGCTGCAGTACCAGTGTACACCTCTTAAGAAGTAGGACATGAAGGGTTAGACTCACTCTAGTGTCTGAAGGCTCTGGTGCATTTGCAACGCTGCAGCCAATTCACGAGCACCTTTGGCTGAGATCTGGTTCCGACTGAGGCTGCAGAATGTCAGAGAACAAGAGATGAGAGGTGGTTCAACAAACCTCTTCACTTTGTGGAAGGTATATTTGGTGTCGATACTTCACTACTGAGACACAGTATCAGACACTGTGTGTCAGCTAGTCAAGTAGAGGAGTACTCCCTGTGTCACAGTCACTGCTGATTTTAGCGTGAATTAATATAAGCTAAGGGCGGAATTAATATAAGCAAAGGGCGGGGTCTAACCACACGGGAAGTTAAGTCAGTGCTCCACCGGACACTGTAGACACAGATAACTCACTTGGGGTGCTCCACTATAGTAACAGTATCATGGTATATATGATGTCATGTCACAGAGTAGTCTCATGCCCAGACCCCACCCTCTCACAAGGAAAAGGGTCTGGTGACCATTGAGCAATTTCTTGGTTGTGCCGAGTCTGCAGTCTTGATACTGAACAACCCAATGAAATAGCGCCACGTCATGCAACCATGTGCGCGATCGACCAACCGACGTATTCATAGTCTCGTGCCCAGACCCCACCCTCGCTTCTGTTGCGCTACTCAAGTCACATGACTAATGGCACTTTGCTGACTCGGCACAAGCAAGAAATCGCTCAATGGTCACCAGACCCTTTTCCTCATGAGAGGGTGGGGTCTGGGCACGAGACTAGTCACAGAGAGGATGCAACAATTAGAATAATGCAGGACCTAGCTATGTGTACGTGTGCACACATGTAATCACAATGGTAAGAGGGGAACTGGTGCACCCCTAGCTTCACCCTTAAAATTACCTGTGCTCACAGTCTCAAGAAAGAGGGAGTGGTGGGGGGACAAGAATATTGTCCAGAGGAAGTAACCAGAAAATGCTGCATCACTAAGATGGCTGTCCCTCCCTCAATCAAAAGAGTTTCAATATTGGTTAGAAAATGTGCGGGTGGTGTAGTAGTAAGTACATGTTATGAAAGTGACGGTTGTACAGATATAACACGATAGTTCCCTATCTCCCGAGATTTCTGAGAAATTAAGCGCATGCGCAAACAGTGGATACCAGGCTCTTATTTTCACCACCCACTGAGAACCTTGGTACGAGGCTAAACTGTACCATGCATTTCAATAGCTTCAACCAAAACCAACCATGTACTGCACTGGTACTGCTACACCAGTTGAGAGTGTACACAACCATTGCTGCAGTACCAGTGTACACCTCTTAAGAAGTAGGACATGAAGGGTTGGACTCACTCTAGTGTCTGAAGGCTCTGGTTCACTTGCAACGCTGCAGCCAATTGACGAGCACCTTCATCTGAGATCTGGTTCAAACTGAGGCTGCACAATGTCGGAGAACAAGAGATGAGAGGTGGCTCAACAAACCTCTTCACTTTGTGTAAGGTATATTTGGTCTCGATACCTCACTACTGACACACAGTATCAGACACTGTGTGTCAGCTAGTCAAGTAGAGGAGTACTCCCTGTGTCACAGTAACTGGTGATTTTAGCATGAATTAATATAAGCAGAGGGCGGGGTCTAACCACACGGGAAGTTAAGTCAGTGCTCCACCGGATACTGTAGACACAGATAACTCACTTGGGGTGCTCCACTATAGTAACAGTATCATGGTATATATGATGTCATGTCACAGAGAGGATGCAACAATTAGAATAATGCAGGACCTAGCTATGTGTATGTGTGCACACATGTAATCACAATGGTAACAGGGGAACTGGCTCTCCTAGCCCCACCCTTAAAATTACCAGTGCTCACAGTCTCAAGAAAAGAGGGAGTGGTGGGGGGACAAGAATATTGTCCAGAGGAAGTAACCAGAAAATGCTGCATCACTAAGATGGCTGTTCCTCCCTTAATCAAAAAGCTTCATCATTGGTCAGACAATGTGTGGGCGGTGTAGTAGTAACTACACGTTATGAAAGTCACGGTTGTACAGATACAACGCGATAGTTCCCGATCTCCCAAGATTTCTGAGAAATTAAGAGCATGCGCAAACAGTGGATACCAGGCTCTTATTTTCCCCACCCACTGAGAACCTTGGTACGAGGCTAAACTATACCATGCATTTCAATAGCTTCAACCAAAACCAACCATGTACTGCACTGGTACTGCTACACCAGTTGAGAGTGTACACAACCATTGCTGCAGTACCAGTGTACACCTCTTAAGAAGTAGGACATGAAGGGTTGGACTCACTTTAGTGTCTGAAGGCTCTGGTTCACTTGCAAAGCTGAAGCCAATCCACAAGCACCTTCATCTGAGATCTGGTTGTTCCAGAGGCTGCAGAATGTCAGAGAACAAGAGATGAGAGGTGGTTCAACAAACCTCTTCACTTTGTGGAAGGTATATTTGGTGTCGATACTTCACTACTGAGACACAGTATCAGACACTGTGTGTCAGCTAGTCAAGTAGAGGAGTACTCCCTGTGTCACAGTCACTGCTGATTTTAGCGTGAATTAATGTAAGCTAAGGGCGGAATTAATATAAGCAAAGGGCGGGGTCTAACCACACGGGAAGTTAAGTCAGTGCTCCACCGGACACTGTAGACACAGATAACTCACTTGGGGTGCTCCACTATAGTAACAGTATCATGGTATATATGATGTCATGCCACAAAGAGGATGCAACAATTAGAATAATGCAGGACCTAGCTATGTGTATGTGTGCACACATGTAATCACAATGGTAACAGGGGAACTGGCTCTCCTAGCCCCACCCTTAAAATTACCAGTGCTCACAGTCTCAAGAAAGAGGGAGTGGTGGGGGGACAAGAATATTGTCCAGAGGAAGTAACCAGAAAATGCTGCATCACTAAGATGGCTGTTCCTCCCTTAATCAAAAAGCTTCATCATTGGTCAGACAATGTGTGGGCGGTGTAGTAGTAACTACACGTTATGAAAGTCACGGTTGTACAGATACAACGCGATAGTTCCCGATCTCCCAAGATTTCTGAGAAATTAAGAGCATGCGCAAACAGTGGATACCAGGCTCTTATTTTCCCCACCCAATGAGAACCTTGGTACGAGGCTAAACTATACCATGCATTTCAATAGCTTCAACCAAAACCAACCATGTACTGCACTGGTACTGCTACACCAGTTGAGAGTGTACACAACCATTGCTGCAGTACCAGTGTACACCTCTTAAGAAGTAGGACATGAAGGGTTGGGCTCACTTTAGTGTCTGAAGGCTCTGGTTCACTTGCAAAGCTGAAGCCAATCCATAAGCACCTTCATCTGAGATCTGGTTCCGACTGAGGCTGCAGAATGTCAGAGAACAAGAGATGAGAGGTAGTTCAACAAACCTCTTCACTTTGTGGAAGGTATATTTGGTGTCGATACTTCACTACTGAGACACAGTATCAGACACTGTGTGTCAGCTAGTCAAGTAGAGGAGTACTCCCTGTGTCACAGTCACTGGTGATTTTAGCGTGAATTAATATAAGCTAAGGGCGGAATTAATATAAGCAAAGGGCGGGGTCTAACCACACGGGAAGTTAAGTCAGTGCTCCACCGGACACTGTAGACACAGATAACTCACTTGGGGTGCTCCACTATAGTAACAGTATCATGGTATATATGATGTCATGTCACAGAGTAGTCTCATGCCCAGACCCCACCCTCTCACAAGGAAAAGGGTCTGGTGACCATTGAGCAATTTCTTGGTTGTGCCGAGTCTGCAGTCTTGATACTGAACAACCCAATGAAATAGCGCCACGTCATGCAACCATGTGCGCGATCGACCAACCGACGTATTCATAGTCTCGTGCCCAGACCCCACCCTCGCTTCTGTTGCGCTACTCAAGTCACATGACTAATGGCACTTTGCTGACTCGGCACAAGCAAGAAATCGCTCAATGGTCACCAGACCCTTTTCCTCATGAGAAGGTGGGCTCTGGGCACGAGACTAGTCACAGAGAGGATGCAACAATTAGAATAATGCAGGACCTAGCTATGTGTACGTGTGCACACATGTAATCACAATGGTAAGAGGGGAACTGGTGCACCCCTAGCTTCACCCTTAAAATTACCTGTGCTCACAGTCTCAAGAAAGAGGGAGTGGTGGGGGGACAAGAATATTGTCCAGAGGAAGTAACCAGAAAATGCTGCATCACTAAGATGGCTGTCCCTCCCTCAATCAAAAGAGTTTCAATATTGGTCAGAAAATGTGCGGGTGGTGTAGTAGTAAGTACATGTTATGAAAGTGACGGTTGTACAGATATAACACGATAGTTCCCGATCTCACAAGATTTCTGAGAAATTAAGAGCATGCGCAAACAGTGGATACCAGGCTCTTATTTTCCCCACCCACTGAGAACCTTGGTACGAGGCTAAACTATACCATGCATTTCAATAGCTTCAACCAAAACCAACCATGTACTGCACTGGTACTGCTACACCAGTTGAGAGTGTACACAACCATTGCTGCAGTACCAGTGTACACCTCTTAAGAAGTAGGACATGAAGGGTTGGACTCACTTTAGTGTCTGAAGGCTCTGGTTCACTTGCAAAGCTGAAGCCAATCCACAAGCACCTTCATCTGAGATCTGGTTGTTCCAGAGGCTGCAGAATGTCAGAGAACAAGAGATGAGAGGTGGTTCAACAAACCTCTTCACTTTGTGGAAGGTATATTTGGTGTCGATACTTCACTACTGAGACACAGTATCAGACACTGTGTGTCAGCTAGTCAAGTAGAGGAGTACTCCCTGTGTCACAGTCACTGCTGATTTTAGCGTGAATTAATGTAAGCTAAGGGCGGAATTAATATAAGCAAAGGGCGGGGTCTAACCACACGGGAAGTTAAGTCAGTGCTCCACCGGACACTGTAGACACAGATAACTCACTTGGGGTGCTCCACTATAGTAACAGTATCATGGTATATATGATGTCATGCAACAAAGAGGATGCAACAATTAGAATAATGCAGGACCTAGCTATGTGTATGTGTGCACACATGTAATCACAATGGTAACAGGGGAACTGGCTCTCCTAGCCCCACCCTTAAAATTACCAGTGCTCACAGTCTCAAGAAAGAGGGAGTGTTGGGGGGACAAGAATATTGTCCAGAGGAAGTAACCAGAAAATGCTGCATCACTAAGATGGCTGTTCCTCCCTTAATCAAAAAGCTTCATCATTGGTCAGACAATGTGTGGGCGGTGTAGTAGTAACTACACGTTATGAAAGTCACGGTTGTACAGATACAACGCGATAGTTCCCGATCTCCCAAGATTTCTGAGAAATTAAGAGCATGCGCAAACAGTGGATACCAGGCTCTTATTTTCCCCACCCACTGAGAACCTTGGTACGAGGCTAAACTATACCATGCATTTCAATAGCTTCAACCAAAACCAACCATGTACTGCACTGGTACTGCTACACCAGTTGAGAGTGTACACAACCATTGCTGCAGTACCAGTGTACACCTCTTAAGAAGTAGGACATGAAGGGTTGGACTCACTTTAGTGTCTGAAGGCTCTGGTTCACTTGCAAAGCTGAAGCCAATCCATAAGCACCTTCATCTGAGATCTGGTTCCGACTGAGGCTGCAGAATGTCAGAGAACAAGAGATGAGAGGTGGTTCAACAAACCTCTTCACTTTGTGGAAGGTATATTTGGTGTCGATACTTCACTACTGAGACACAGTATCAGACACTGTGTGTCAGCTAGTCAAGTAGAGGAGTACTCCTTGTGTCACAGTCACTGGTGATTTTAGCGTGAATTAATATAAGCTAAGGGCGGAATTAATATAAGCAAAGGGCGGGGTCTAACCACACGGGAAGTTAAGTCAGTGCTCCACCGGACACTGTAGACACAGATAACTCACTTGGGGTGCTCCACTATAGTAACAGTATCATGGTATATATGATGTCATGTCACAGAGTAGTCTCATGCCCAGACCCCACCCTCTCACAAGGAAAAGGGTCTGGTGACCATTGAGCAATTTCTTGGTTGTGCCGAGTCTGCAGTCTTGATACTGAACAACCCAATGAAATAGCGCCACGTCATGCAACCATGTGCGCGATCGACCAACCGACGTATTCATAGTCTCGTGCCCAGACCCCACCCTCGCTTCTGTTGCGCTACTCAAGTCACATGACTAATGGCACTTTGCTGACTCGGCACAAGCAAGAAATCGCTCAATGGTCACCAGACCCTTTTCCTCATGAGAGGGTGGGGTCTGGGCACGAGACTAGTCACAGAGAGGATGCAACAATTAGAATAATGCAGGACCTAGCTATGTGTACGTGTGCACACATGTAATCACAATGGTAAGAGGGGAACTGGTGCACCCCTAGCTTCACCCTTAAAATTACCTGTGCTCACAGTCTCAAGAAAGAGGGAGTGGTGGGGGGACAAGAATATTGTCCAGAGGAAGTAACCAGAAAATGCTGCATCACTAAGATGGCTGTCCCTCCCTCAATCAAAAGAGTTTCAATATTGGTCAGAAAATGTGCGGGTGGTGTAGTAGTAAGTACATGTTATGAAAGTGACGGTTGTACAGATATAACACGATAGTTCCCTATCTCCCGAGATTTCTGAGAAATTAAGAGCATGCGCAAACAGTGGATACCAGGCTCTTATTTTCCCCACCCACTGAGAACCTTGGTACGAGGCTAAACTGTACCATGCATTTCAATAGCTTCAACCAAAACCAACCATGTACTGCACTGGTACTGCTACACCAGTTGAGAGTGTACACAACCATTGCTGCAGTACCAGTGTACACCTCTTAAGAAGTAGGACATGAAGGGTTGGACTCACTCTAGTGTCTGAAGGCTCTGGTTCACTTGCAACGCTGCAGCCAATTGACGAGCACCTTCATCTGCGATCTGGTTCAAACTGAGGCTGCAGAATGTCGGAGAACAAGAGATGAGAGGTGGCTCAACAAACCTCTTCACTTTGTGTAAGGTATATTTGGTCTCGATACCTCACTACTGACACACAGTATCAGACACTGTGTGTCAGCTAGTCAAGTAGAGGAGTACTCCCTATGTCACAGTAACTGGTGATTTTAGCATGAATTAATATAAGCAGAGGGCGGGGTCTAACCACACAGGAAGTTAAGTCAGTGCTCCACTGGACACTGTAGACACAGATAACTCACTTGGGGTGCTCCACTATAGTAACAGTATCATGGTATATATGATGTCATGTCACAGAGTGGATGCAACAATTAGAATAATGCAGGACCTAGCTATGTGTATGTGTGCACACATGTAATCACAATGGTAACAGGGGAACTGGCTCTCCTAGCCCCACCCTTAAAATTACCAGTGCTCACAGTCTCAAGAAAAGAGGGAGTGGTGGGGGGACAAGAATATTGTCCAGAGGAAGTAACCAGAAAATGCTGCATCACTAAGATGGCTGTTCCTCCCTTAATCAAAAAGCTTCATCATTGGTCAGACAATGTGTGGGCGGTGTAGTAGTAACTACACGTTATGAAAGTCACGGTTGTACAGATACAACGCGATAGTTCCCGATCTCCCAAGATTTCTGAGAAATTAAGAGCATGCGCAAACAGTGGATACCAGGCTCTTATTTTCCCCACCCACTGAGAACCTTGGTACGAGGCTAAACTATACCATGCATTTCAATAGCTTCAACCAAAACCAACCATGTACTGCACTGGTACTGCTACACCAGTTGAGAGTGTACACAACCATTGCTGCAGTACCAGTGTACACCTCTTAAGAAGTAGGACATGAAGGGTTGGACTCACTTTAGTGTCTGAAGGCTCTGGTTCACTTGCAAAGCTGAAGCCAATCCACAAGCACCTTCATCTGAGATCTGGTTGTTCCAGAGGCTGCAGAATGTCAGAGAACAAGAGATGAGAGGTGGTTCAACAAACCTCTTCACTTTGTGGAAGGTATATTTGGTGTCGATACTTCACTACTGAGACACAGTATCAGACACTGTGTGTCAGCTAGTCAAGTAGAGGAGTACTCCCTGTGTCACAGTCACTGCTGATTTTAGCGTGAATTAATGTAAGCTAAGGGCGGAATTAATATAAGCAAAGGGCGGGGTCTAACCACACGGGAAGTTAAGTCAGTGCTCCACTGGACACTGTAGACACAGATAACTCACTTGGGGTGCTCCACTATAGTAACAGTATCATGGTATATATGATGTCATGCCACAGAGAGGATGCAACAATTAGAATAATGCAGGACCTAGCTATGTGTATGTGTGCACACATGTAATCACAATGGTAACAGGGGAACTGGATCTCCTAGCCCCACCCTTAAAATTACCAGTGCTCACAGTCTCAAGAAAGAGGAAGTGGTGGGGGGACAAGAATATTGTCCAGAGGAAGTAACCAGAAAATGCTGCATCACTAAGATGGCTGTCCCTCCCTCAATCAAAAGAGTTTCAATATTGGTCAGAAAATGTGCGGGTGGTGTAGTAGTAAGTACATGTTAAGAAAGTGACGGTTGTACAGATATAACACGATAGTTCCATATCTCCCGAGATTTCTGAGAAATTAAGCGCATGCGCAAACAGTGGATACCAGGCTCTTATTTTCACCACCCACTGAGAACCTTGGTACGAGGCTAAACTGTACCATGCATTTCAATAGCTTCAACCAAAACCAACCATGTACTGCACTGGTACTGCTACACCAGTTGAGAGTGTACACAACCATTGCTGCAGTACCAGTGTACACCTCTTAAGAAGTAGGACATGAAGGGTTGGACTCACTCTAGTGTCTGAAGGCTCTGGTTCACTTGCAACGCTGCAGCCAATTGACGAGCACCTTCATCTGAGATCTGGTTCAAACTGAGGCTGCACAATGTCGGAGAACAAGAGATGAGAGGTGGCTCAACAAACCTCTTCACTTTGTGTAAGGTATATTTGGTCTCGATACCTCACTACTGACACACAGTATCAGACACTGTGTGTCAGCTAGTCAAGTAGAGGAGTACTCCCTGTGTCACAGTAACTGGTGATTTTAGCATGAATTAATATAAGCAGAGGGCGGGGTCTAACCACACGGGAAGTTAAGTCAGTGTTCCACCGGACACTGTAGACACAGATAACTCACTTGGGGTTCTCCACTATAGTAACAGTATCATGGTATATATGATGTCATGTCACAGAGTGGATGCAACAATTAGAATAATGCAGGACCTAGCTATGTGTATGTGTGCACACATGTAATCACAATGGTAACAGGGGAACTGGCTCTCCTAGCCCCACCCTTAAAATTACCAGTGCTCACAGTCTCAAGAAAGAGGGAGTGGTGGGGGGACAAGAATATTGTCCAGAGGAAGTAACCAGAAAATGCTGCATCACTAAGATGGCTGTTCCTCCCTTAATCAAAAAGCTTCATCATTGGTCAGACAATGTGTGGGCGGTGTAGTAGTAACTACACGTTATGAAAGTCACGGTTGTACAGATACAACGCGATAGTTCCCGATCTCCCAAGATTTCTGAGAAATTAAGAGCATGCGCAAACAGTGGATACCAGGCTCTTATTTTCCCCACCCACTGAGAACCTTGGTACGAGGCTAAACTATACCATGCATTTCAATAGCTTCAACCAAAACCAACCATGTACTGCACTGGTACTGCTACACCAGTTGAGAGTGTACACAACCATTGCTGCAGTACCAGTGTACACCTCTTAAGAAGTAGGACATGAAGGGTTAGACTCACTGTAGTGTCTGAAGGCTCTGGTTCACTTGCAACGCTGCAGCCAATTCACGAGCACCTTTGGCTGAGATCTGGTTCCGACTGAGGCTGCAGAATGTCAGAGAACAAGAGATTAGAGGTGGTTCAACAAACCTCTTCACTTTGTGGAAGGTATATTTGGTGTCGATACTTCACTACTGAGACACAGTATCAGACACTGTGTGTCAGCTAGTCAAGTAGAGGAGTACTCCCTGTGTCACAGTCACTGCTGATTTTAGCGTGAATTAATGTAAGCTAAGGGCGGAATTAATATAAGCAAAGGGCGGGGTCTAACCACACGGGAAGTTAAGTCAGTGCTCCACCAGACACTGTAGACACAGATAACTCACTTGGGGTGCTCCACTATAGTAACAGTATCATGGTATATATGATGTCATGCCACAGAGAGGGTGCAACAATTAGAATAATGCAGGACCTAGCTATGTGTATGTGTGCACACATGTAATCACAATGGTAACAGGGGAACTGGCTCTCCTAGCCCCACCCTTAAAATTACCAGTGCTCACAGTCTCAAGAAAGAGGGAGTGGTGGGGGGACAAGAATATTATCCAGAGGAAGTAACCAGAAAATGCTGCATCACTAAGATGGCTGTTCCTCCCTTAATCAAAAAGCTTCATCATTGGTCAGACAATGTGTGGGCGGTGTAGTAGTAACTACACGTTATGAAAGTCACGGTTGTACAGATACAACGCGATAGTTCCCGATCTCCCAAGATTTCTGAGAAATTAAGCGCATGCGCAAACAGTGGATACCAGGCTGTTGTTTTCCCCACCCACTGAGAACCTTGGTACGAGGCTAAACTATACCATGCATTTCAATAGCTTCAACCAAAACCAACCATGTACTGCACTGGTACTGCTACACCAGTTGAGAGTGTACACAACCATTGCTGCAGTACCAGTGTACACCTCTTAAGAAGTAGGACATGAAGGGTTAGACTCACTCTAGTGTCTGAAGGCTCTGGTTCACTTGCAACGCTGCAGCCAATTCACAAGCACCTTTGGCTGAGATCTGGTTCCGACTGAGGCTGCAGAATGTCAGAGAACAAGAGATGAGAGGTGGTTCAACAAACCTTTCCATTTTGTGTGTAAATGATGCATACAATCTAGTCTCATTCCAAGGTTGATATAAGATTCTTGTTTTCCCCACCCAAACAGTTGATACAAATCATTGTGAATGCGTGCTTGAGCAGTCTAAGTGCTAATGTGGTGATAGACTTAAGTTAGTGCAGGTCATATTCAAATCATTGTGAATGCGTGCAAGAAGAGCGTGCAACAATTTTCCGTAGTTATATCTAGCTGGGCACAAGACTAGGGATGCAGATAATTAATCATCCACACAAGTATATAGCACATACCAAAACACATGCAAACATACGGTATTTTACGGTACTCTATAGAGAACTTGCTGTCGTATAAGCTTGATGCTCTTCGTACTACTGTATAGCGGGAAATTTTCGAGGGGTCCAATTTTCGCGGAAGGGGAATCTTCAAAGATTTCTCTGTCTAATTTTCGCAGATGGCCGTTCCAGAACTGCTCCGCCCACAATACCTGGTTGACTCCGCCTCTTACCGCATCCGCACGTGGGCTCGAACCGGCCGAAAAACTTCGGCTATAGATAGTAGGAGAAATGGCACGCGACGCATATGATCGAGGGTATGGTCCGTGGTTATCACATGTACAAGGAAATTTGGTGTGCTGCTGTTGGAGAAGAGCTATCTTGCATGAGAGAAGTGGAGAACTATCGTGATGCGTTCGTTGTAGCGGCTTCGATCACTCGCTTCACTTCTGCGTTAGCTGAAGCTTGGTAGTATCGCTAGACGCTTTAAAATAGCGTAACAGAGACATTCCTGTAGAAATTCAACAACAACGAACTGGTGTGAAGTAGACCAGCTGATCGATTGAGCAGCATGCAAATCACAATGGCCACGCCCCCTCTTAATCACGTGCGAGAACTTACGTACAGGTTTTTATTTCGCAGGTTTAATTTTCGTGGTTTGCCAATCAACCGCGAAAACCGCGAAAATTGGACCCCTCAAAAATTTCCCGCTATACGGTATTTCATCATCTTGCACCCCATCTACTGTTCTGCCAACCGTAATACCTTCTTGTAGAAAATCGATGTAGTACCGTAGAATCAAGTTATCAGGCACACATCATTATTTAGTGCACACCGCTTATTAGGCGCATGCTGTCTTATTGACAAAATGTGTCTAGACCCTCGATAAGAAGCGCACTACTCTAATTAAACAAAAATTTGGAGTGGGCGAGGCGAAATATTCCACAAGTGGACAAGTTAGAGCAAGCACGCGAAGGTGGTGCGAACGAGGATCACTTTGCAAATAACCAATGGGGATCACTTTTGCAAATAACAAATCAAAAGTGTGCTAGAAATGTGAAAAGGACTATTAAAACAATAAACTATATGGCACTGCTTCTCATAGAGTTGGTTGAAACATTCGTCATCGCCATTCGCCATCCTCGACGCGCTCATCGACTGTGAATTCCGTTGACTCACTGCTCTCTACCTCAAAACCTGCATCTCACTCTCAGCTTACACTCACTGGAACTCTTGTGGAAAATACACATAGGAAGAGCTACACTAGAGAGTTCAAGTTGCCCTTCCATTCTTAAAGAATAACTTGCGTACACGACTCCATTCATCTTTTATAGCCGCCTGACAAGCGCCTCGTAAACCGGTTCTGACCTCAATCGCCAATGATGTCATACTTTTAGAGGCGTGGTCAACCTTCAACTCTTGCTATTTGGCACACTTTGATATGTAGCGCATATTATTTTACTGCTATCCCATTAAGCGCATGCGCCTAATAACCCAATTCTACAGTATTGCATCCAAAAATTGCTCTGAGATTGCTTCTGTCCCAAAATGGCCTCAGAAGCAGTCTCAGAGCATCTAATTTCTAAAAATTTTCTGGGGGAGCATGCCCCCAGGCCCACCTAGCCTTGCATGTTTATCCATAC
Organism: Agelas oroides; assembly: GCA_949130485.1. Taxonomy (NCBI): domain Eukaryota; kingdom Metazoa; phylum Porifera; class Demospongiae; order Agelasida; family Agelasidae; genus Agelas; species Agelas oroides. The sequence continues at coordinate 822,512 of OX422191.1, read as the reverse complement.
ATACGTATGCACATCCACATAACCCCCCCTTCAGAAAATCCTGGCTGGACTCACTTTAGCTCCTGAAGACTCTGGTTCACTTGCAAAGCTGCACTAAGTGCACAAGCTCCTTTATCTGAGATCTCTTTGTTACTGAGGCTGCAGAATGACCGACAACAAAAGAAGGAAGGAGTCAAGAAATGTTCATGAACCCACTTTGTGTAAAATTTATCTATACTTAGAGTATAGTTAGTGAGAATACTAAAAATTTGATTCGTCAATACTAAATCTAATTGAGGCTTGAGGGAAAGCATATATGATAGATGCTTCCCCTCTAGCTATATACAGTTACTATGCAACCAATAGTATGGTATACAACAGTAACCAAGGATTATATTAATTTTAGAAAAATGGAGATTGATATCCGTGACTTTCTGTCTTGCTTGTTTAAATTGCTGTGAAGTCTGTGAGATGAAGCTTCATTTAATAGTCCGTACCACTAATGGCACCTATGGGAGTGGCGGTTTAGCTAATTCACTGGGCGGAGCAAGCGAACTACGCGCCCTCACACGCATGCTACCACAGCAGCGAGCAGCCGTCAATAGTAGTCTGTCATTTACACGCATCTTGTTACAAATTCACAGCAGTCCAGCAACAAAAACAGGCAGCAAGTCGCCGATAAATCAACTCGAATAAAAAATGCGTCATTGCCAACGGTCATTGTTGCTATTCTCTAAATAAGTTAGACGCTTCGTCCAACTGGATCTATGCATGCTCTTTAGAAACCTTCTGGCCCTTAGTAGCAACCTTGCTATGCTCAGGTTGCTACAGCCTCAAGCCCTCAGGTTTCTAAATCACGTAAATCCCTCAGACTCAGCATCTATTATTTAAACAACAGTGCACAAGGGTGAATCATAAATCAAGCAGCATAAAATTTATTCATTGTGGTCAAACAAAATATACTTTGATACTGCCCATCAAGTTGTTGGCCACAAAGAGCCAACTCTTATTAGATTGTGATCACAGGTCAGGGATGTGCACAACCATCCATGCATGTGTGTAGTGACAACAGGACAATGTTTGCAAGTGTCACCACGCATGCAGGTCCTCCCTCATATTTCAGTGCACAGGCATGGGAATGACACTACAGTCTCAGCAAGCACCTCTTGAAAAGTCGGACATGAATGGCTAGACTCACTCTAGCTTCTGATGACTCTGGTTCACTTGCAACTCTCTAACCAGCGCACACACAAGTTCATCTGTGATCTCGTCTTTACTGAGGCTGCAGAATGTAAGAACAAAAGAGAGAGAGGTGGTTCATGACATTTTCATAAAAGTACACTATATTGCCTCATCCAATCTCCTATGGCACTGTAGCCCACTTGTATGGAGGAAGCACTTGAATGGTTTAACTACGTCCGTGCAAGCTCCACCCCTAATCCAAATCCACAAAGTGCTAGCATATATAATCAACCCCACGTTCTTGGATTTCCGTGCCACATGCTAGTGATTTACCAGAAGCATAGGTGAATGCATGATGTGGGTAGATTCAGTAATTGCTGGCAAATTTGCACAGCTGTGGAGAAAAGCCTTGTATCCAAGACCAAAAAATGACTGGTGCATGTGAACCTGTGAAATGTCATGATGCAAACTAGGAGAACTTGAAGCTCATGCAAAAAGTAGTATCATGTGTGACTGATCTTAGAAATGGTTGGTGGTTACATGGAGGACCTCACTAAACCACAGAATTGTCAAAATGGAGGGCATGGGGCATGCACAGGAATGGGCACTTGCTTGTATATACATTTACAGTAGTATACAAGGAAATATATACCGTCATTATTCTAAAATCTGGCTTCCGCTAGAATAGATTCACAAAAAACTCTAAGAACCGAATTTCTTCCACTAGATCAGATTCATCGCTGCAATGGAAGCACATCTTCTAAGAAAATCACTTGCCATGCACGGAGGCCTCCTTACCTCAGTGTTTCAACTGCTTGCAGTACTAAGACACTTCCCCTGAAGTGTGCAAGTGCAGAGTGCAGGGAACTTCCACCCTCTGCGGTCTTTTCTTCATACTTGTTTTGATAAGAACGCCGCCTGGGTGCACTATACAATCAATGCCTCTGCCAGTGACTTCAGGAGTGTTGTTTTGATAAGAACGTTTCCTGGTGCACTAAACAGCTTCTGTCTGCCCATGACTTCGCTGGTTTTTTTTGTTGTTGTTGTTGCTGTTGAGAACGCTTCATGGTACCTACTCTTTCGCTAAATTGGATTCACTCGAAAGTACTAGTGCAGCAGCCTTCCGCATAATTGGATTAGCAAAAATCCCAAGAATGGAATTTCTTCCGCTCGATTGGATCTACTGTTCTATTAGAATAATGACGGTATTTTATAAAAAACAATGAACACAATTGATTCCTTGTTGTCAAAAACAATATATTTTGATATTCACATTCAGTCGTTGGTCACAAATGGGGAGCTCTTATTAGAGCTGTGATCTTGAGTCAGGAATGCACACAAACATCCATGCAAATGTTTCCAAGTGTCTCCTAATATTTCAACATAGGACTGGTAATGACACTATGGTTTCATGTGTATATGCATTTCTTAAAAACAAGACCTGAATGGCTGACTCACCTGCTTAGCTTAAGCTTCTGTAGGCTCTGGTTCACCTGGAAAACTCTTACCAGTGCACACACACCTTCAGCTGAGATCTTGTTGTCCTTGAGGCTGAAGAAGGTCAGGCAACAGAAATAGGGGAGCTGCTTCATGTAATATATGCTTATCTAAACTTACATTATGTGAGAAAGAATTAAATTAAGAACTCCCTGTCAGGCTTGAACTGACACACTCTATATACAGTCTCACTGTACACCTATTAAGTTGCCTCTAACACTTAAAGTGCGCTTTTGGTTATATCAGCACTGCACAGTGTGTAGAAAGAGTGGAACAGGGAGGAGGTGGGTGGGGTATTGATGGGTGACAAGCACATGGCTGCTGCCAGCTTTGCTGTAGGAATGCTTTGGATGGCACTGGGTAGGCCAGTTCTCTCTTTATGTTAGCTTTGAAAACACTATTTCTCACCTTGTAAGGACTTGATTTGTGGTACTGAAGGCAGTTTGGGATCTGAACCAATGTTTGCGATATAGCCAAAATCCCAAGTGTTACAACAATGTTAATTAGTAGGGTCACGAGTATGTTCAGGATGGCTATAAGTGACTTGCGTTCAGTTCTGAAGTCAAATTTAGCTCCCACAGAAATATATATGGTACGTATGTTGATAAGGATCCATAGGCTAACAGAAATCTCCAACGAATAAAATTCAGGTGTTGATGAAAAGCATGAATATGGCTAGACTCATTTTATCTCCTTGAATTGTGATCTTGTTCAAACTAAGGCCGTAGAATGTCAAAGAACAATAAAAGGAAGGTCAATCATAAATCTCCAGGAATGTATGTGCTGTAATCTCCCCGCAGAAACTCACTTTAGCTAATCGATGGAATGCTAGTAAGCAAAGTACAGTAGCTAGCACTTTCCTAGGTAGTGAACAAAAGTTGACCAGATAGCCACTTAGCAGATCTGCACTCCCAAAAAGAGTACACTGGTATGGTAGTGCAATCCATTTCTATGGGTTCTGTACACTTTCTACATTAAAATGGTGATAGCACAAACATAAACTTGACAAACACTCTCAAAGGGATGAAAGGCACACCAGTTTGTAGCTACTATTCGTAGTAAGTTGTAAATCAACAGTATTATAAAGCTAGAGAGCTCAGCCTAAGGCCTCATGCGACTTGTTCACAAGATAAGCAGTACAGCAGGGACAGTACTACAATAGAGTGAATGCCTGACCATAAGCTCTAATCTTTGGAGGTCTTGTCAATAGCCATCTTGATTTTGACCTAAAATTGTTTGCAAACCGTGCTCAAATGCTACGGAAAGTAATTTTGATGCATTCTAATCAATGCTGAATAGTCCCAAAAACAATTACTTTTGGCCATTCCATAAATCAGAGCGACTATGGTATGTTTCCAAGCGTCATCTGCAGGCCCTCCCTATTATTTCAGCACAGACCTGGGAACAACACTACAGTCTACACTTCTTAAGAAGCAGCAGGACATGAATTACTGGACTCACTCTAGCTCTTGAAGGCTCTGGTTCACTTGCAAAGCTCCAACCAATTCATGGGCCCCTATGCTTGTGATCTGGTTGCCACTGAGGCTGCAGAATGTCAGACAACAAGAGATGGGAGGTGGTTCAGCAAACTTTTTCATTTTGTGTAAGGTATATTTGGTCTCGGTACCTCACTACTGACACACAGTACCAGAGACTGTGGGTCAGCTAGGCAAGTAGAGGAGTACTCCCTGTGTTACAGTCACTGCTGATTTTAGCGTGAATTAATATAAGCAGAGGGCGGGGTCTAACCACACGGGAAGTTAAGTCAGTGCTCCACCAGACACTGTAGACACAGATAACTCACTTGGGGTGCTCCACTATAGTAACAGTATCATGGTATATATGATGTCATGCCACAGAGAGGGTGCAACAATTAGAATAATGCAGGACCTAGCTATGTGTATGTGTGCACACATGTAATCACAATGGTAACAGGGGAACTGGCTCTCCTAGCCCCACCCTTAAAATTACCAGTGCTCACAGTCTCAAGAAAGAGGGAGTGGTGGGGGGACAAGAATATTGTCCAGAGGAAGTAACCAGAAAATGCTGCATCACTAAGATGGCTGTTCCTCCCTTAATCAAAAAGCTTCATCATTGGTCAGACAATGTGTGGGCGGTGTAGTAGTAACTACACGTTATGAAAGTCACGGTTGTACAGATACAACGCGATAGTTCCCGATCTCCCAAGATTTCTGAGAAATTAAGCGCATGCGCAAACAGTGGATACCAGGCTGTTGTTTTCCCCACCCACTGAGAACCTTGGTACGAGGCTAAACTATACCATGCATTTCAATAGCTTCAACCAAAACCAACCATGTACTGCACTGGTACTGCTACACCAGTTGAGAGTGTACACAACCATTGCTGCAGTACCAGTGTACACCTCTTAAGAAGTAGGACATGAAGGGTTAGACTCACTCTAGTGTCTGAAGGCTCTGGTTCACTTGCAACGCTGCAGCCAATTCACAAGCACCTTTGGCTGAGATCTGGTTCCGACTGAGGCTGCAGAATGTCAGAGAACAAGAGATGAGAGGTGGTTCAACAAACCTTTCCATTTTGTGTGTAAATGATGCATACAATCTAGTCTCATTCCAAGGTTGATATAAGATTCTTGTTTTCCCCACCCAAACAGTTGATACAAATCATTGTGAATGCGTGCTTGAGCAGTCTAAGTGCTAATGTGGTGATAGACTTAAGTTAGTGCAGGTCATATTCAAATCATTGTGAATGCGTGCAAGAAGAGCGTGCAACAATTTTCCGTAGTTATATCTAGCTGGGCACAAGACTAGGGATGCAGATAATTAATCATCCACACAAGTATATAGCACATACCAAAACACATGCAAACATACGGTATTTTACGGTACTCTATAGAGAACTTGCTGTCGTATAAGCTTGATGCTCTTCGTACTACTGTATAGCGGGAAATTTTCGAGGGGTCCAATTTTCGCGGAAGGGGAATCTTCAAAGATTTCTCTGTCTAATTTTCGCAGATGGCCGTTCCAGAACTGCTCCGCCCACAATACCTGGTTGACTCCGCCTCTTACCGCATCCGCACGTGGGCTCGAACCGGCCGAAAAACTTCGGCTATAGATAGTAGGAGAAATGGCACGCGACGCATATGATCGAGGGTATGGTCCGTGGTTATCACATGTACAAGGAAATTTGGTGTGCTGCTGTTGGAGAAGAGCTATCTTGCATGAGAGAAGTGGAGAACTATCGTGATGCGTTCGTTGTAGCGGCTTCGATCACTCGCTTCACTTCTGCGTTAGCTGAAGCTTGGTAGTATCGCTAGACGCTTTAAAATAGCGTAACAGAGACATTCCTGTAGAAATTCAACAACAACGAACTGGTGTGAAGTAGACCAGCTGATCGATTGAGCAGCATGCAAATCACAATGGCCACGCCCCCTCTTAATCACGTGCGAGAACTTACGTACAGGTTTTTATTTCGCAGGTTTAATTTTCGTGGTTTGCCAATCAACCGCGAAAACCGCGAAAATTGGACCCCTCAAAAATTTCCCGCTATACGGTATTTCATCATCTTGCACCCCATCTACTGTTCTGCCAACCGTAATACCTTCTTGTAGAAAATCGATGTAGTACCGTAGAATCAAGTTATCAGGCACACATCATTATTTAGTGCACACCGCTTATTAGGCGCATGCTGTCTTATTGACAAAATGTGTCTAGACCCTCGATAAGAAGCGCACTACTCTAATTAAACAAAAATTTGGAGTGGGCGAGGCGAAATATTCCACAAGTGGACAAGTTAGAGCAAGCACGCGAAGGTGGTGCGAACGAGGATCACTTTGCAAATAACCAATGGGGATCACTTTTGCAAATAACAAATCAAAAGTGTGCTAGAAATGTGAAAAGGACTATTAAAACAATAAACTATATGGCACTGCTTCTCATAGAGTTGGTTGAAACATTCGTCATCGCCATTCGCCATCCTCGACGCGCTCATCGACTGTGAATTCCGTTGACTCACTGCTCTCTACCTCAAAACCTGCATCTCACTCTCAGCTTACACTCACTGGAACTCTTGTGGAAAATACACATAGGAAGAGCTACACTAGAGAGTTCAAGTTGCCCTTCCATTCTTAAAGAATAACTTGCGTACACGACTCCATTCATCTTTTATAGCCGCCTGACAAGCGCCTCGTAAACCGGTTCTGACCTCAATCGCCAATGATGTCATACTTTTAGAGGCGTGGTCAACCTTCAACTCTTGCTATTTGGCACACTTTGATATGTAGCGCATATTATTTTACTGCTATCCCATTAAGCGCATGCGCCTAATAACCCAATTCTACAGTATTGCATCCAAAAATTGCTCTGAGATTGCTTCTGTCCCAAAATGGCCTCAGAAGCAGTCTCAGAGCATCTAATTTCTAAAAATTTTCTGGGGGAGCATGCCCCCAGGCCCACCTAGCCTTGCATGTTTATCCATACATACGTATGCACATCCACATAACCCCCCCTTCAGAAAATCCTGGCTGGACTCACTTTAGCTCCTGAAGACTCTGGTTCACTTGCAAAGCTGCACTAAGTGCACAAGCTCCTTTATCTGAGATCTCTTTGTTACTGAGGCTGCAGAATGACCGACAACAAAAGAAGGAAGGAGTCAAGAAATGTTCATGAACCCACTTTGTGTAAAATTTATCTATACTTAGAGTATAGTTAGTGAGAATACTAAAAATTTGATTCGTCAATACTAAATCTAATTGAGGCTTGAGGGAAAGCATATATGATAGATGCTTCCCCTCTAGCTATATACAGTTACTATGCAACCAATAGTATGGTATACAACAGTAACCAAGGATTATATTAATTTTAGAAAAATGGAGATTGATATCCGTGACTTTCTGTCTTGCTTGTTTAAATTGCTGTGAAGTCTGTGAGATGAAGCTTCATTTAATAGTCCGTACCACTAATGGCACCTATGGGAGTGGCGGTTTAGCTAATTCACTGGGCGGAGCAAGCGAACTACGCGCCCTCACACGCATGCTACCACAGCAGCGAGCAGCCGTCAATAGTAGTCTGTCATTTACACGCATCTTGTTACAAATTCACAGCAGTCCAGCAACAAAAACAGGCAGCAAGTCGCCGATAAATCAACTCGAATAAAAAATGCGTCATTGCCAACGGTCATTGTTGCTATTCTCTAAATAAGTTAGACGCTTCGTCCAACTGGATCTATGCATGCTCTTTAGAAACCTTCTGGCCCTTAGTAGCAACCTTGCTATGCTCAGGTTGCTACAGCCTCAAGCCCTCAGGTTTCTAAATCACGTAAATCCCTCAGACTCAGCATCTATTATTTAAACAACAGTGCACAAGGGTGAATCATAAATCAAGCAGCATAAAATTTATTCATTGTGGTCAAACAAAATATACTTTGATACTGCCCATCAAGTTGTTGGCCACAAAGAGCCAACTCTTATTAGATTGTGATCACAGGTCAGGGATGTGCACAACCATCCATGCATGTGTGTAGTGACAACAGGACAATGTTTGCAAGTGTCACCACGCATGCAGGTCCTCCCTCATATTTCAGTACACAGGCATGGGAATGACACTACAGTCTCAGCAAGCACCTCTTGAAAAGTCGGACATGAATGGCTAGACTCACTCTAGCTTCTGATGACTCTGGTTCACTTGCAACTCTCTAACCAGTGCACACACAAGTTCATCTGTGATCTCGTCTTTACTGAGGCTGCAGAATGTAAGAACAAAAGAGAGAGAGGTGGTTCATGACATTTTCATAAAAGTACACTATATTGCCTCATCCAATCTCCTATGGCACTGTAGCCCACTTGTATGGAGGAAGCACTTGAATGGTTTAACTACGTCCGTGCAAGCTCCACCCCTAATCCAAATCCACAAAGTGCTAGCATATATAATCAACCCCACGTTCTTGGATTTCCGTGCCACATGCTAGTGATTTACCAGAAGCATAGGTGAATGCATGATGTGGGTAGATTCAGTAATTGCTGGCAAATTTGCACAGCTGTGGAGAAAAGCCTTGTATCCAAGACCAAAAAATGACTGGTGCATGTGAACCTGTGAAATGTCATGATGCAAACTAGGAGAACTTGAAGCTCATGCAAAAAGTAGTATCATGTGTGACTGATCTTAGAAATGGTTGGTGGTTACATGGAGGACCTCACTAAACCACAGAATTGTCAAAATGGAGGGCATGGGGCATGCACAGGAATGGGCACTTGCTTGTACATACATTTACAGTAGTATACAAGGAAATATATACCGTCATTATTCTAAAATCTGGCTTCCGCTAGAATAGATTCACAAAAAACTCTAAGAACCGAATTTCTTCCACTAGATCAGATTCATCGCTGCAATGGAAGCACATCTTCTAAGAAAATCACTTGCCATGCACGGAGGCCTCCTTACCTCAGTGTTTCAACTGCTTGCAGTACTAAGACACTTCCCCTGAAGTGTGCAAGTGCAGAGTGCAGGGAACTTCCACCCTCTGCGGTCTTTTCTTCATACTTGTTTTGATAAGAACGCCGCCTGGGTGCACTATACAATCAATGCCTCTGCCAGTGACTTCAGGAGTGTTGTTTTGATAAGAACGTTTCCTGGTGCACTAAACAGCTTCTGTCTGCCCATGACTTCGCTGGTTTTTTTTGTTGTTGTTGTTGCTGTTGAGAACGCTTCATGGTACCTACTCTTTCGCTAAATTGGATTCACTCGAAAGTACTAGTGCAGCAGCCTTCCGCATAATTGGATTAGCAAAAATCCCAAGAATGGAATTTCTTCCGCTCGATTGGATCTACTGTTCTATTAGAATAATGACGGTATTTTATAAAAAATAATGAACACAATTGATTCCTTGTTGTCAAAAACAATATATTTTGATATTCACATTCAGTCGTTGGTCACAAATGGGGAGCTCTTATTAGAGCTGTGATCTTGAGTCAGGAATGCACACAAACATCCATGCAAATGTTTCCAAGTGTCTCCTAATATTTCAACATAGGACTGGTAATGACACTATGGTTTCATGTGTATATGCATTTCTTAAAAACAAGACCTGAATGGCTGACTCACCTGCTTAGCTTAAGCTTCTGTAGGCTCTGGTTCACCTGGAAAACTCTTACCAGTGCACACACACCTTCAGCTGAGATCTTGTTGTCCTTGAGGCTGAAGAAGGTCAGGCAACAGAAATAGGGGAGCTGCTTCATGTAATATATGCTTATCTAAACTTACATTATGTGAGAAAGAATTAAATTAAGAACTCCCTGTCAGGCTTGAACTGACACACTCTATATACAGTCTCACTGTACACCTATTAAGTTGCCTCTAACACTTAAAGTGCGCTTTTGGTTATATCAGCACTGCACAGTGTGTAGAAAGAGTGGAACAGGGAGGAGGTGGGTGGGGTATTGATGGGTGACAAGCACATGGCTGCTGCCAGCTTTGCTGTAGGAATGCTTTGGATGGCACTGGGTAGGCCAGTTCTCTCTTTATGTTAGCTTTGAAAACACTATTTCTCACCTTGTAAGGACTTGATTTGTGGTACTGAAGGCAGTTTGGGATCTGAACCAATGTTTGCGATATAGCCAAAATCCCAAGTGTTACAACAATGTTAATTAGTAGGGTCACGAGTATGTTCAGGATGGCTATAAGTGACTTGCGTTCAGTTCTGAAGTCAAATTTAGCTCCCACAGAAATATATATGGTACGTATGTTGATAAGGATCCATAGGCTAACAGAAATCTCCAACGAATAAAATTCAGGTGTTGATGAAAAGCATGAATATGGCTAGACTCATTTTATCTCCTTGAATTGTGATCTTGTTCAAACTAAGGCCGTAGAATGTCAAAGAACAATAAAAGGAAGGTCAATCATAAATCTCCAGGAATGTATGTGCTGTAATCTCCCCGCAGAAACTCACTTTAGCTAATCGATGGAATGCTAGTAAGCAAAGTACAGTAGCTAGCACTTTCCTAGGTAGTGAACAAAAGTTGACCAGATAGCCACTTAGCAGATCTGCACTCCCAAAAAGAGTACACTGGTATGGTAGTGCAATCCATTTCTATGGGTTCTGTACACTTTCTACATTAAAATGGTGATAGCACAAACATAAACTTGACAAACACTCTCAAAGGGATGAAAGGCACACCAGTTTGTAGCTACTATTCGTAGTAAGTTGTAAATCAACAGTATTATAAAGCTAGAGAGCTCAGCCTAAGGCCTCATGCGACTTGTTCACAAGATAAGCAGTACAGCAGGGACAGTACTACAATAGAGTGAATGCCTGACCATAAGCTCTAATCTTTGGAGGTCTTGTCAATAGCCATCTTGATTTTGACCTAAAATTGTTTGCAAACCGTGCTCAAATGCTACGGAAAGTAATTTTGATGCATTCTAATCAATGCTGAATAGTCCCAAAAACAATTACTTTTGGCCATTCCATAAATCAGAGCGACTATGGTATGTTTCCAAGCGTCATCTGCAGGCCCTCCCTATTATTTCAGCACAGACCTGGGAACAACACTACAGTCTACACTTCTTAAGAAGCAGCAGGACATGAATTACTGGACTCACTCTAGCTCTTGAAGGCTCTGGTTCACTTGCAAAGCTCCAACCAATTCATGGGCCCCTATGCTTGTGATCTGGTTGCCACTGAGGCTGCAGAATGTCAGACAACAAGAGATGGGAGGTGGTTCAGCAAACTTTTTCATTTTGTGTAAGGTATATTTGGTCTCGGTACCTCACTACTGACACACAGTATCAGAGACTGTGGGTCAGCTAGTCAAGTAGAGGAGTACTCCCTGTGTTACAGTCACTGCTGATTTTAGCGTGAATTAATATAAGCAGAGGGCGGGGTCTAACCACACGGGAAGTTAAGTCAGTGCTTCACCGGACACTGTAGACACAGATAACTCACTTGGGGTGCTCCACTATAGTAACAGTATCATGGTGTATATGATGTCATGTCACAGAGAGGATGCAACAATTAGAATAATGCAGGACCTAGCTATGTGTACGTGTGCACACATGTAATCACAATGGTAACAGGGAACTTGTGCACTCCTAGCCCCACCCTTAAAATTACCAGTGCTCACAGTCTCAAGAAAGAGGGAGTGGTGGGGGGGACAAGAATATTGTCCAGAGGAAGTAACCAGAAAATGCTGCATCACTAAGATGGCTGTCCCTCCCTCAATCAAAACAGCTTCATCATTGGTTAGAAAATGTGCGGACGGTGTAGTAGTAAGTACACGTTATGAAAGTCACGGTTGTACAGATATAACACGATAGTTCCCGATCTCTTGAGATTTCTGGGAAATTAAGTGCATGCGCAAACAATGGATACCAGGCTCTTATTTTCCCCGCCCACTGAGAACCCTGGTACGAGGCTAAACTGTACCATGCATTTCAATAGCTTCAACCAAAACCAACCATGTACTGCACTGGTACTGCTACACCAGTTGAGAGTGTACACAACCATTGCTGCAGTCCCAGTGTACACCTCTTAAGAAGTAGGACATGAAGAGCTGGACTCACTCTAGTGTCTGAAGGCTCTGGTTCACTTGCAACGCTGCAGCTAATTGACGAGCACCTTCGTCTGAGATCTGGTTCTGACTGAGGCTGCATAATGTCAGAGAACAAGAGATGAGAGGTGGTTCAACAAACCTCTTCATTTTGTGTAAGGTATATTTGGTCTCGATACCTCACTACTGAGACACAGTATCAGACACTGTGTGTCAGCTAGTCAAGTAGAGGAGTACTCCCTGTGTCACAGTCACTGGTGATTTAAATATAAGCAGAGGGCGGGTCTAACTACACGGGAAGTTAAGTCAGTTGGGGTTCAACCAGCCACTCTACTGGTCACATTTTTAGTGATTTGGGTTATGCAGAAGTCTGGATTTTACCCATCCTCATACATAGCTATCATGATTATTATGATGCACACCGACTACGGATTGGGAATAAAGGAGACTCAAACCTATAAACTAATATACGTATGTTACCCCTGGCAATTTGCTTAAAATTACCAACAATCAAATGACACAGAACCTTTATCATTGCAGATAGTAGCTCTTCTTTTACTTGACCTCTACTGCCCTGGTTACTGAAGACAGCAGACCATTAGCCAAATTGTGGATTCAAAATTTTGTACCATTTCGAAAGTCGAAAAACCAACTACCAAAAGTTATACTACACAGGTACTATCGTGTGATTCTTGAAGTAATGCTACACCATGCCTGCTGAGTTGTATAAGGAGTATCCACAACCATCACTGAACTATCAGTGCATATCGTTTAAGAAGTGGGACATGAATGGCTGGACTCACTCTAGCTCCTGAAGGCTCTGGTTCACTCGTACAGCTCCACTAAGTGCATAAACTCCTTTACCTGAGATATGATTCTTACTGAGGCTGCAGAATGGCAAATAACACACACAAAAAAAAAACAGGATGGATGTGTATAGCTATATTTTGATATGTTGTTGGTCCCAAATGGGGAGCTGTTATTAGAACCATGATCACGAGTCAGGAATGCATGACACCATCCAAACAAGTATATAGCATCATTTAAATGAATAGAAAATGTTTAAAAGTACAGAAATGGCTGCACTCACTCTAGCTTCTGAACACTCGGGTTCTCTTGTAAAGCTACAAACACTGCATACACACCTTCAGCTGAGCTCTCATTCTCACTGAGACTGTGAATATCAGAAAATCAACAAACTTAAGAAGCTGATTTACAGTTAATGTTTTGTTGAGGTGAAATATACTTTGACGTACACATTCAGATGTTGGTCACAAATGGTGAGCTCTTATTAGAGTCATGATCATGAATCAGGCATGTACACATTTGTCAACCATTCATGAAAGTATATTAATGTTTGCAAGTATCATTCCTAGGCCTCCACTAATCAGTATGGCCTGTGAATGACACTATACAGCTCAGTCTACATACTCCTCTTAACAACAAATGGCTGGACTCACTCTAGCTTAAGTTTCTGAAGGCTCTTGTTCACTAGCAATGCTCCGACTAGTGCACACACACCATCAGCTGAGATCTTGTTATTGCTGAGGCTGAAGAATATTAGAGAACAAAAAAAGTAGATAGTTAAAAAAGTCTTCACAACAGCATTTAGTATGCGAGAAATAATCAAAGACCAAGGAACACAGTGTAGTTTGATATATGCTCTTGCAGTTCTTGGTCACAAATGGGGAGCTCTCCTCAGATCCGTCATCATACGTCAATAATGCATGTGATCAGAGGTGTACACTACAATCTCAGTGTACACCAGTACATGAACATGTGTAGCACATGAGCAGTTGGACTCACTTTAGCTCCTGAAGGCTCTGGTTCACTTGTAAAGCTCCTGCCAATGCACACATACCTTCATCGGAGACCTTGTTCTCACTGAGGCTGCAGAACGAAAAATAAAAGGTGGTTTAAAAACTCTCCACACATAAATTCAAACACCATATGAGAGATAATCAAAAACCAGTGTAGTTGCCGAGCACAGCGAAGTGGAGTGAGGTTTGGTAATTGTCACGTAACATAGGAGGTGTGACATAGTGTAGGCGGTTTTGGCCAGACCACTTTTTCGGTGATTTAATGAAATTCATAGTAGGTGTTCCTGCCGTACCCACGTGTGCATCTTCAGCGAGCGCGCGTATTACGATTATTTTATTTCAAATTTGATTTTGAATATGAACTTGTACATAATACATAGTTGTGCTGGTGATAATTTTGGTTAGCTGGTGCGTAGGAAGGACTTTTGAACTGGTCCGGCTGTAATAGACACAATGCCAGTTGTTCCTTACTAATGGCGAGCTCTTATTAGAGCAACAATCATGAGTCAGGAATGCACTATTCTTGTGACCAGCTGGATATGACTACAGAAAGTCTGTCTGGTAACATTGCATTCAATTCTTGGAATTTTATTCAAATGTGGCCAACCTCTAGCTGAGCATGAGACTAGAGATGCATGCACACAATTAATCATCCACGCAAGTATAAAGTACCAAACGTATAGAGCAATGTTTGCAAGTGTTATCAGTCCCTCCCTAATATTTCAGTACAGGCCTAGAATGACACTATACAGTTTCAGTGTACACCTTTTAATAAGCAGGACGTGAATGGTTGGACTCACTTTAGCTCCTGAAGGCTCTGGTTCACTTGTAAAGCCTCAGCCAGTGTACGCGTTCCTTCAGCTAAGATCTTGTTCCCACTGAGGCTGCAGAATGTCAGAGAACAACAGATGAGAGTTGGTTCAACAAACCCCATCATTTTGTGTGTAAAAGATGCACACACTCTAGCCTCATTCCAAGGCAGCTTTTTGTCATTTGCAGTACGGTATGGCAAGTGACAGAAAGCTGGGTGGGGCCCCATGAGTGAGACTCCATGCAATTATCTGTGCAGGTATATATAGTGTCAAATGTATTGGGCAGTGTTTGCAGCACAGGCCCGGGAATGACACTAAAGTCTCAGTGTAGACCTCTTAAGGACAAGAACTTGAATGGCTTGACTCACTTGAGCCTCTGAAGGCTCTGGTTCACTTGTAAAGCTCCAGCCAATTCATGCACACCATCAGATGTGATCTCATTCTCACTGAGGCTGCAGAATGTCAGAGAACAAAAGAAAGAGAGGTACGTGGTTCGAGAAATCGTCATTAACATACAACAACAGTATATCTATAGTGAGTGCACAAATTTCGCTCTTACTGAGACTGCAGAACGTCAGACAACATAAAAAGGGAAGCAGTTCAAAAAGTGTCAATGCATGATGTTCAATAAACAGTATACGAGGAAGAATCAAATACCATATTTATGACTAGGTACAACACAATGCCACTATACAGACAGTTGTTCCTTACTAATGGCGAGCTCTTATTAGAGCAACGATCATGAGCCAGGAATGCACTATTCTTGTGACCAGTTGGATATGACTACAGAAAGTCTGTCTGGTAACACTGTGTTCAATTCTTGGAATTTCACAAAGTTATTCAAATGTGGCCAACCTCTAGCTGAGCATGAAACTAGGGATGCATGCACACAATTAATCATCCACGCAAGTATAAAGTACCAAACATATAGAGCAATGTTTGCAAGTGTTACCAGTCCCTTCCTAATATTTCAGTACAGGCCTAGAATGACACTATACAGTTTCAGTGTACACCTTTTAATAAGTAGGATGTGAATGGTTGGACTCACTTTAGCTCCTGAAGGCTCTGGTTCACTTGTAAAACCTCAGCCAGTGTACGTGTTCCTTCAGCTGAGATCTTGTTCCCACTGAGGCTGCAGAATGTCAGAGAACAAAAGAAAGAGAGGTATGTGGTTCAAGAAATCTTCATGAACATACAACAACAGTATATCTATAGTGAGTGCACAAGTTCTGAAATTTCGCTCTTACTAAGACAGCAGAACATCAGACAACATAAAAAGGGAAGCAGTTCAATAAGTGTCAATGCATCAAATACCATATTTATGACTAGGTACAACACAATGCCACTATACAGACAGTTGTTCCTTACAAATGGTGAGCTCTTATTAGAGTAACGATCATGAGTCAGGAATGCACTATTCTTGTGACCAGCTGGACATGACTACAGTAATGATCATGAGTCAGGAAAGCACTATTCAGTTCAGTGCCAGATCTAGGATTTTGAAAAGGGGGGTTCCGGTGTGCACTTGATCGCTATACTTGGCGAAGCGTAATAAAGCGCGCAAAGCGCGCCTGCTAGGGGGGTGTGGGGGCATGCATCCCCTGGAAAATTTTTGATTTCAGACCTTCTGAGATCATTTCTGGTGCCGTTTTGGGGTGAAATAGCAAGAGTTGGACGTACGACCAACTGCCAAATCTAGTCATTGTGTTTGAAGTCTTTATGGCTCCGCTTCGCGCCGCAGAGACTGCAAAGCAGCTGTGAGGCACGTGAAAAAAAAAAGATTTTAGCTACCAGAAAGCGCTCTCATACTGATAGCATCTCGCCATCCATGCAGAGGGAGCAATGTATGAATAAAACTTAAAACGTGATTGACGTGTGAGCCGTAGTGTACGTAGTTACGTTTGCGCAGACTTACTAAGTATACGCAAAGGCAGGCCTTCAAAAGGGGGGTTCCATGGAACCCATGGAACCCCCTCTAGATCCGCCACTGCAGTTCTAAAGCCTTTGAAATTACACAGCATATGTAACTAGCCCAACTAGCAGCTGCTTCCAACTTCACTTCCAACATATTCACTTGTTTTCAGTCAGTCCACGCGTTAACTATCACTGAAGAAAGGCCTGCACAAACCATTGCACTCACTGTCATAACTGACCACAAATTGCTCCAGTGCTAGCGAACTACTCAGCTTCACTGATGGTAGGTACCTGGGCTCAGATGGCTCTATATGGCTCCAAATTCAATCTCAGAGTATGCAAATTTTAAACATTTTCCTGGTGGAGCATGCTCCCACACCCCCCTAGTGGGTGTGCTTTGCATGCCTGCCTTACACAGGTTGTCCCCATCCACACGCTCTGCCACCCCTGCTGTTCAATTTGTGGTCACATTTTTAGTGATCTGGGTTATGCAGCAGTTCGGATTTTACCCATCCTCATACATAGCTATCATGATTATTATGATGCACACTGACTACGGATTGGGAATAAAGGAGACTCAAATCTACGAACTGATATACGTATGTTACCCCCTGGCAATTTGCTTAAAATTACCAACAATCAAATGACACAGAACCTTTATCATCGCAGATAGTAGATCTTCCTTTACTTGACCTCTACTGCCCTGGTTACTGAAGACAGCAGACCATTAGCCAAATTGTGGATTCAAAATTTTGTACCATTTGGAAAGTTGAAAAACCAACTACCAAAAGTTATACTGCACTGGTACTATCGTGTGATTCTTGAAGTAATGCTACACCATGCCTGCTGAGTTGTATAAGGAGTATCCACAACCATCACTGAACTATCAGTGCATATCTTTTAAGAAGTGGGACATGAATGGCTGGACTCACTCTAGCTCCTGAAGGCTCTGGTTCACTCGTACAGCTCCACAAAGTGCGTAAACTCCTTTACCTGAGATATGATTCTCACTAAGGCTGCAGAATGGCAAATAACACACACACAAAAAAAAAACAGGAAGGTGGTTCAAGAAATCACCATGAATGTGTATAGCTATTTTGGTCCCAAATGGAGAGCTCTTATTAGAACCATGATCACGAGTCAGGAATGCATGACACCATCCAAACAAGTATATAGTATCATTTAAATGAATAGAAAATGTTTAAAAGTACAGAAATGGCTGCACTCACTCTAGCTTCTGAACACTCGGGTTTTCTTGTAAAGCTACAAACACTTCATACACACCTTCAGCTGAGCTCTCATTCTCACTGAGACTGTGAATATCAGAAAATCAACAAACTTAAGAACCTGATTTATAATTAAGGTTTTCTTGAGGTGAAATATACTTTGACGTACACATTGAGATGTTGGTCACAAATGGTGAGCTCTTATTAGAGTCATGATCATGAATCAGGCATGTACACATTTGTCAACCATACATGCAAGTATATTAATGTTTGCAAGTGTCATTCTCAGGCCTCCACTAATCAGTATGGCCTGTGAATGACACTATACAGCTCAGTGTACATACTCCTCTTAACAAGTACGACACAAATGGCTGGACTCACTCTAGCTTAAGTTTCTGAAGGCTCTGGTTCACTAGCAATGCTCCGACTAGTGCACACACACCATCAGCAGAGATCTTGTTATTGCTGAGGCTGCAGAATATCAGAGAACAAAAAAAGTAGATAGTTAAAAAAATCTTCACAACAGCATTTAGTATGCGAGAAATAATCAAAGACCAAGGAACACAGTGTAGTTTGATATATGCTCTTGCAGTTCTTGGTCACAAATGGGGACCTCTCCTCAGATCCGTCATCATACGTCAATAATGCATGTGATCAGAGGTGTACACTACAATCTCAGTGTACACCTCTTTCTGAGTACATGAACATGTGTAGCACATGAGCAGTTGGACTCACTTTAGCTCCTGAAGGCTCTGGTTCACTTGTAAAGCTCCTGCCAATGCACACATACCTTCATCGGAGACCTTGTTCTCACTGAGGCTGCAGAACGAAAAATAAAAGGTGGTTTAAAAACTCTCCACACATCAATTCAAACAACACCATATGAGAGATAATCAAAAACCAGTGTAGTTGCCGAGCACAGCAAAGTGGAGTGAGGTTTGGTAATTGTCACGTAACATAGGTGTGACATAGTGTAGGCGGTTTTTGCCGGACCACTTTTTTGGTGATTTAATGAAATTCATAGTAGGTGTTCCTGCCGTACCCACGTGTGCATCTTCAGCGAGCGCGCGTATTACGATTATTTTATTTCAAATTTGATTTTGAATATGAACTTGTACATAATACATAGTTGTGCTGGTGATAATTTTGGTTAGCTGGTGCGTAGGAAGGACTTTTGAACTGGTCTGGCTGTAATAGGTTGTATGTTGAGTGGGGGAGCACCAACACCGCTGGCACATCGATGTTCAAAATTTCACACATCAAGTGTGAAGTTAAAACATGAAGGGAAATGGGGATGGGGCATTTATGGCTTAGATGGATGGGGCATTTTATGGCTTAAATGGGTGGGGCATTTATGGCTCAAATGCATGGGGCGGTTAGTTACTGTTTTTGGGAGATATGCTCACAAAATACTGGTCTTCAGGGGAGTACCCTTTCCGGTCCTCGCATGACCACGGGTTTCGAAGCGCGCGCGCAATTTTGAAAAAAAGAAAATTTGCACTGCTGTGGAAAACTCAGCGACTTTGGCTGGTTGGGTTTCACAGGAAAAGCAAAAGATGCCATACACTGGTTATAGACATCACAATTGCATTGAAGTAACATTCTGTACAACCACATACATAACAAGCACCACAAGGCATGCTTGGGAAAATGGCACAAGAAGGCAGGAGAGAAATGTCTTGGAAAAGGTAGCCAAATTCCATGCAGAAGCAAGCAAAAAGAAATCCTGGACAGGTAGCCAAAATGTCAGGATGACTCTTTGGAAGAGAAGTGGGAGAGTAGACCTAGCAATGTATGGTCCAAGCAACTAAAACAAAACAAGACTGTTTTGTGGGTGACACCTCAGAGTGTGGCTGTGTGGTGGAAGATAGATTGCTGGTGCCTTGATCTTCAGCCACACCTACTTTGGGTGTGATGGGTTGGACTAGGAATATTCTCATACCCAGACCTCCAGGCACGAGACTTAACCAGGATGAGTCTAGATCTTCAGTTGGAAGTACACAACAATTTCATCATATCCTTTAGTTGGTGTATTTGTATTCTTCCATTAATTTATGGAGTTGTATGTCAAGTGGGAGAGCACCAACACCGGCTGGCACATTGATGTTCCTATATGCAGAATTTTTTTTCTGCACACAAATCTGAAGCTAATAACAATGGAGACATGGGAGTGGGGCAATTGTGGCTTAAATGGGTGGGGGCAGTTAAAGGGTAGATGGGTGGGGCAGTTGGTTCAAGAAATCGTCATTAACATACAACAACAGTATATCTATAGTGAGTGCACAAGTTCTGAAATTTCGCTCTTACTGAGACTGCAGAGCGTCAGACAACATAAAAAAGGAAGCAGTTCAAAAAGCGTCCATGCATGATGTTCAAAAAACAGTGTATGAGGAAGAATCAAATACCATATTTATGACTAGGTACAACACAATGCCACTATACAGACGGTTGTTCCTTACAAATGGCGAGCTCTTATTAGAGCAACGATTATGAGCCAGGAATGCACTATTCTTGTGACCAGCTGGATATGACTACAGAAAGTCTGTCCGGTAACACTGTGTTCAATTCTTGGAATTTCACAAAGTTATTCAAATGTGGCCAACCTCTAGCTGAGCATGAGACTAGGGATGCATGCACACAATTAATCATCCACGCAAGTATAAAGTACCAAACGTATAGAGCAATGTTTGCAAGTGTTACCAGTCCCTCCCTAGTATTTCAGTACAGGTCTAGAATGACACTATACAGTTTCAGTGTACACCTTTTAATAAGTAGGATGTGAATGGTTGGACTCACTTTAGCTCTTGAAGGCTCTGGTTCACTTGTAAAGCCTCAGCCAGTGTACGTGTTCCTTCAGCTGAGATCTTGTTCCCACTGAGGCTGCAGAATGTCAGAGAACAACAGATGAGAGTTGGTTCAACAAACCCCATCATTTTGTGTGTAAAAGATGCACACACTCTAGCCTCATTCCAAGGCAGCTTTTTGTCATTTGCAGTACGGTATGGCAAGTGACAGAAAGCTGGGTGGGGCCCCATGAGTGAGACTCCATGCAATTATCTGTGCAGGTATATATAGTGTCAAATGTATTGGGCAGTGTTTGCAGCACAGGCCCGGGAATGACACTAAAGTCTCAGTGTAGACCTCTTAAGGACAAGAACTTGAATGGCTTGACTCACTTGAGCCTCTGAAGGCTCTGGTTCACTTGTAAAGCTCCAGCCAATTCATGCACACCATCAGATGTGATCTCATTCTCACTGAGGCTGCAGAATGTCAGAGAACAAAAGAAAGAGAGGTACGTGGTTCGAGAAATCGTCATTAACATACAACAACAGTATATCTATAGTGAGTGCACAAATTTCGCTCTTACTGAGACTGCAGAACGTCAGACAACATAAAAAGGGAAGCAGTTCAAAAAGTGTCAATGCATGATGTTCAATAAACAGTATACGAGGAAGAATCAAATACCATATTTATGACTAGGTACAACACAATGCCACTATACAGACAGTTGTTCCTTACTAATGGCGAGCTCTTATTAGAGCAACGATCATGAGCCAGGAATGCACTATTCTTGTGACCAGTTGGATATGACTACAGAAAGTCTGTCTGGTAACACTGTGTTCAATTCTTGGAATTTCACAAAGTTATTCAAATGTGGCCAACCTCTAGCTGAGCATGAGACTAGGGATGCATGCACACAATTAATCATCCACGCAAGTATAAAGTACCAAACATATAGAGCAATGTTTGCAAGTGTTACCAGTCCCTCCCTAATATTTCAGTACAGGCCTAGAATGACACTATACAGTTTCAGTGTACACCTTTTAATAAGTAGGATGTGAATGGTTGGACTCACTTTAGCTCCTGAAGGCTCTGGTTCACTTGTAAAACCTCAGCCAGTGTACGTGTTCCTTCAGCTGAGATCTTGTTCCCACTGAGGCTGCAGAATGTCAGAGAACAACAGATGAGAGGTGGTTCAACAAACCCCATCATTTTGTGTGTAAAAGATGCACACACTCTAGCCTCATTCCAAGGCAGTTTTTTGTCATTTGCAGTATGGTATGGCAAGTGACAGAAAGCTGGGTGGGGGCCCATGAACGAGACTCCACGCAATTATCTGTGCAAGTATATATAGTGTCAAATGTATTGGGCAGTGTTTGCAGCACAGGCCTGGGAATGACACTAAAGTCTCAGTGTAGACCTCTTAAGGACAAGAACTTGAATGGCTTGACTCACTTGAGCCTCTGAAGGCTCTGGTTTGCTTGCAAAGCTCCAGCCAATTCATGCACACCATCAGATGTGATCTCATTCCCACTGAGGCTGCAGAATGTCAGAGAACAAAAGAAAGAGAGGTACGTGGTTCGAGAAATCGTCATTAACATACAACAACAGTATATCTATAGTGAGTGCACAAGTTCTGAAATTTCGCTCTTACTAAGACTGCAGAGCGTCAGACAACATAAAAAGGGAAGCAGTTCAAAAAGTGTCAATGCATGTATACGAGGAAGAATGAAATACCATATTTATGACTAGGTACAACACAATGCCACTATATACAGACAGTTGTTCCTTACAAATGGCGAGCTCTTACTAGAGTAACAATCATGAGTCAGGAATGCACTATTCTTGTGACCAGCTAGATATGACTACAGAAAGTCTGTCTGGTAACATTGCATTCAATTCTTGGAATTTTCACAAAGTTATTCAAATGTGGCCAACCTCTAGCTGGGCATGAGACTAGGGATGCATGCACACAATTAATCATCCACGCAAGTATAAAGTACCAAACATATAGAGCAATGTTTGCAAGTGTTACCAGTCCCTCCCTAATATTTCAGTACAGGTCTAGAATGACACTATACAGTTTCAGTGTACACCTTTTAATAAGTAGGACGTGAATGGTTGCACTCACTTTAGCTCCTGAAGGCTCTGGTTCACTTGTAAAGCCTCAGCCAGTGTACGTGTTCCTTCAGCTGAGATCTTGTTCCCACTGAGGCTGCAGAATGTCAGAAAGAAAACTAAAAGGTGGTTCAACAAATCCCTTCATTTTGTGTGTAAAAGATGCACACACTCTAACCTCGTTCCCTGGCAGCTTTTGTCATTTGCATTATGGTATGGCAAGCGACAGAAAGCTGGGTGGGGCCCATGAATGAGACTCCACGCAAATTATCTTTGCAAGTATATAGTGTCATATGTATTGGGCAGTGTTTGCAAGTATCAGCCGAGGCCGACAAAAGGAACATTCCAAAGCTGTTAATTTTGCCTTGCTTGGAATAGTGTGGTGTGAGCGTACCAGTGTGCGTATGCTTGTACCAGTACAAGCGTGTAGTTGCTAGTAGCTACTTGAACACTGAGCATTGATGCTTCATGCTTACGC
This sequence comes from Agelas oroides, assembly GCA_949130485.1. NCBI lineage: Eukaryota > Metazoa > Porifera > Demospongiae > Agelasida > Agelasidae > Agelas > Agelas oroides. Next base: position 799,182 of record OX422191.1, on the reverse strand, counting down.
TCCTTCGAAGCGAGGCGAATCAACAGTAGAAGACCAACCCGTTTGCCAGAAGTGCACCCAACTCTATGAGGGAGACACAGTAAAATCAAATCTATGCTTACAAACTACCACCACGCAAACTACCAACAATCAAAGTACAGTTTTGAAAATGAAGAATGACTTCTCGGCCACAGCAGATACTGCCTCTTCTCTTTACTTGCACTCAAACCTTCTACTTAGGCCACTAAAGTAGACCATTAACTTAATCAACATGCATTGTGATACATACAGTTGTATAGTGTGATTAATCACATGCTTTGCCATTTTTTGTTAAATCTTTTTTCACTGTGACATTTTTACCTCAGTTGTAATTCAAAATTTAAGAAACTGCCCATCGGCAATTTCCACTGTAGCAGTTGGAGCCTTCAACTAAAACCAAACAACACTGTACTGCACCTGGTAGTAATTTGACTGCTGCTGAAGTACCAGTGTGCAACTCTTAAGAAGTAGAACATGAATGGCTGGACTCACTTTAGCCTCTGAAGGCTCTGGTTCACTCGTAAAGCTGTGGCAATTGCACGAGCACCTTTGTCCGTAATCTTGTTCCCACTGAGGCTGCAGGAGGTCAGACAACAAAAACAGGAAGTGCTTCAAAAAGTGTCAGTTGACACAATTACACTTAAACAACAATACACAAGGAAGATTCAAAAACCAAGGATCACGATTCCTTGTGGTCAAACACAATATCACTTGATATGTACACTCATTTGTTGGCCACAAATGATGAACTCTTATTAGAGTGGTGATCATGAGTCAGGGAAGCACACAACCATCCATGCTAGTATACAATGCCAAATGTGTATAAGACAAATGTTTGCAAGTGTCCCAGGCCCTCTCTAATATTGCAGCCCAGGCCCGGAAATAACCGTAGGCCCACATACAGGCTCAGTGTATACCTCTTAAAAGTATAGGACATGAATGGCTGAACTTACTTTAGCTCAAGCTTCTGATGGCTCTGGTTCACTTTTAAAGCTTCAACCAGTACACACAAACGTTCATCTGAGATTCCGTTCCCACTGAGACTGCAGAATGTTAGAGAACAAAAATGGCAGGCACATACTTCAAAAATCTACATGGATGTTCATATATACTTACATATGAGGAAGAATCAACCTAACTCATGACTAGGTATATACGCATGTGCAAATGAAGTCACTACTCGTGTTGAGAGTGTGAACACAGAGGTACAGGAACCACGAAAGTGAAGAAGGGCTCCAAAGAGGCACATAGAAGGAGGAGGAGTGTACGTTATCATTTGCATTGTACTATGTCTATTGTACCTACGTCAAAGTATGCTTCTCTCTGTTTCATAGCTAAAAGACACTGAGAGTGCAGTCTCTTGGTGACACACACTCCTAGCTCCTCTTCCCTGCCTCTACCTGCCTCTTTCGAGCTCTCTCTTCTTCACTTCTGGTACCACTGTGTGTGTCTCTACTGAGTTACCTCCTACAATATGAATCCAATTCAGATGTCATTTGCTTTGGCTTCTCTGAGTGCATGTGATGTGCACAGTCCATGCATATAAACGTATGTCATAAACTGACAAACCTTAAATTCCTAAAAGCATTACAGTCACAAATATGTATGTAAGCATGTGATCTCAGCACTGCATGATTACTTGTCTTGTGTTAAGGAGCTCGGCAAATAATGCTTCCTTGTGGTCAAACACAATATACTTTGATATATACATTCAGTTTTTGGTCACAAATGGGAAGCTCCTATTACAGTCATGATCATAGGTCAGGGTACATGCAACTATCCATGCAAATATCATGGTAGTACGCCTTATGTAGGAATGACCCCGAAAAAAATGGCGGCCACATTAAAAGTGCACAAACGACACGCTCGAAATGTCTGCGTTAAGATAATTCAAAGGCCTCTATGAACCGCATCAGTTCATATCAAGTACTTTCATGAGCTACGGGACCTTTAACTTCACTGGAGAGCATCACTGAAGTACCAGACTGGCAAGTCACTAAAACAGGCAACCTCTCCCACTCCCCACCTTTCTTCTAGCTTTCTTAACATTTCTAAAAGATAAAAAAACAAACAGGAACAAATCACAAAAAAGTTTTCTGAACAAAAACAAGTGCATGTAGGGATGGAACCCTCAAAAACCAACCAAACTAGATGGGAATGATACCACATTACTTTCACACCATCCCTACATCTTGTGACATTTCACCAACTATGCATAGCACAAAACTCTCTACATGCACATTAGCCTATTGACACCCACTAAATGAATGCATAACTACACACCAACAAGGTACTCAACACTGCTCACTCCACAGCCTCGGCATACAAGACAACTCATATGGACCATGTTCAGCAGCAATAAAAGTTCACAACATAACTGACATGCACTCCAACATGCCATACAGACTCAGCACTGCTCATGCACTCTACAGCTTCTGCATACAAGACAGACCACATCTGCCATGCTCAGTAGCAATTACGTTGCAGCCATACACAACATGACTTCTCCATGCACATCAAAAAGCATTACACACCCAAGCAGCACTACCCACCCCACTGCCTTCCTATGCATACAAATAAAAAGCACAAGGCATAGTTGGTAAGATGTAGGGATGGCGTGAAAGTATTGTGGTGTCGTTCCCATCTAGTTTGGTTGGTTCTTGAGGGTTTCATCCCTACATGTGCTTGTTTTCATTCACTATTTTGGTGACTTTATAGTGTACAAGAAGCCCTCCCTAAAATTTCAGTGCACAGGCCTGAGAATGACACTCAAGTCTCTGTGTATGCCTGTAGTACATAAGTAGCCGGACTCACTCTAGTTTAAGGTTCTTGTTCACTATCAAAGCTCCAGCCAGTATCAACACACCATCAGCTGAGATCTTATTGTTCCTGAGGCTGCAGAACGTCAGAGAACAAAAAAGAAAGGTAAGTGGTTCCATGACTGTATACATAAACAATGAAGATATATGGACGGACCGAAAGTATCAAAACCCAAGAAACAGGTTATAAATTACTTGTGATGTATATTTTGATATGCACATTCAGTTTTGGTCACAAATGAGGAGCTATTAATTATAAAGTTATGATCATAAGGCAGGGCTGGATGCATGCAACCATCCATGCAAGTATATGGCTACTGACAAATGTGTAGGACAATGTTTGTAAATACCACATATACCCATTAACATGCTCCCTAACACTGAAGAATGGCCTGCACAAACCATCACACACACTGTCATAACTGACCACAAATTGCTCCAGTGCTAGTGAATTACACAGCTTCACTGATGGTAGGTACCTGGGCTCAGATGGCTCAATATGGCTCCAAATTCAATCTTACCTCACTAGTGAGATTTATGGTTACAATAAGCAATCCTTTTCCTTGGACTCCACCTTCAGACTCGTGTGGTTATTGACCATAAATCCCAGGCTACCATGCTAGAACTATAACTTAAACAACAGTACACAATAAAGAAAATTAACAGAGAGAGGCCATCGGTGTTGGGAAGGTGGTGGTATCCAAGAGGCTCATAAAGAACACAGACCTGATGCAACTACTTCAAGTTAAACCTGTTTGCGTGCATGCATGCCACACAAACACACACACACCTCAGTTCCTGAAGTGCACCATCACTAGGTAGAATGGAATCAGTTCTCAGGCATTTTCCCATCATCTCAAGTGTCAGTAATCCAAAATGGCATCTGTGAAATTCCAATTTACACAGCAGTCCTGAGTAGTGTACAGCTTGAAATATGCGATGGATATCCAATGAGGTCAATAACTGGTTCTTAAATGTCAGTCGTGATGTCATTAAATCTTGTAGCTCCTCAATGGCTACTTCTGGTAGATAGGGTGCATTCATGACTGTATCCTTGTGGGTCAGAATCACCTTTGCCCTTACAGATAAGTTGCACAGTCCAATATAAAATCGTCTCACATGTAGTGGTACTGTTTTCTTGTTCAATGCTGGTACATGTTGATCATGAGGAAGGCTGTGGATGTGTTGGGCACAGAGGTAATACTGAAGCAGTGGAAGAGTGAAGCAGCAATGCTCAGTTGTGCTCATCATGGTGTGGTATGGGGGAGAGACTCTGCTACAGAAGTTAGTGTAGTCATGGTGCCATTTCAAAGTGGAGTTGGTACTAGTTACTGCATGCGCTTTCGAGGTAAGGATAGCAAGGGCGTCATTGTCTAACACACTAGACAATAGAGAGCATTTGAGGCTAGTGAAGCTAGAGAACAACTGGGTCCATGTGCTTGGGAGATCACTGGTGCTCACACTGTCAAACACAAACAGCACAGCAGCAAGGTAGGGTGGACTGGAGCAAAGTGCTCTGATGTCATGGGCTTCTGAGATGTACGTGAGGAACTGTTCTGCCCTGGAAGTATCATGACAGTAGTGATGAATGACTTGTTTTGAGATCTGGTCCAGAGATAGGCCAAGCAAGTCATATTGATAAAGATATATAAGCTCTGTACTATACTGAGACCAGGTAGGGTCCTTAACCTGGATTGGACTCGCAGCAGTTAAAATGACAGATGCTTTAGTATCAACTAACAACCTACAAAGAAAAGATTCCCATTTGTTGTAAGCTTGGCCTTCAACACTATCAACCACAACGAGTATGTCCTGTGTACCATGCCTCTCTAACCACTGTTGAATGCTGTCTAAATGACTGTCCCGGGGAAGACTGTAGCGCAGAAGCATCCTCAGAAGAGTCCTAAGGAAAACCTCAGATGATCCACTGGGGTGGACCTTCAGGTCTAACCAAAGCACTAGAGTAAACTTCCTGAGGCAGAACCCTCGAGCCCAGAATGCACACACCCTCCGGAGCAGTGCAGTCCTCCCTGAACCAGGAGGGCCTTTGATGAGGAATAAGCGATCTTTCTTCTTTGCTACCATATTCACAAATGACTTGATGGAGACGGTCTCAATCTCAGATGAGAAGTGTTCAAGTGTCTCAAAGTGAAAGGAGTAGTCAATGTCTCTCAATTGTTTGTCTGTATCCTTAGTAACCTTCCCCAGCCTTCGATCAAACTGAAGGAGTTCTGGAGCTCCAGTCCAGAGTGGCTGACTCTCTTCTGACAGGTAAGCCTCTTGGAGCAACTTGCGAGTTTCTTGCACTGCAGCCTCTGTGTGGGTGAAACAACCTTGCAAGTTAGTCTAAGCAGGAAATCATTTCGTGATTGTCTTCAATATCCAGTCGATAATCTACAACAGTATTCTCTTAATGCACGGACTCTGGAGCTATGCAATATCGTAAGATACCATGATGTGCTTTAATTAGCTCAAATGGCAAGTGATTCAGTACTTTGTGTGAGAGGGGACACATTGTCTTCATGGTAATAATATTAAATATTTTAACCACTCATTAGCGTGCACTTCATGGACAAACTGCATCCCTAGGCTGCATTTTTCCGTGGACTCATCTTCAGCTTATGAAAGTAGCTACCCACTCATGCAATGACTTGTGATACAGTATTGCATGCTAACTTGTGCAGTAAGGTACCAAATCGATTGATAATGGTAGTGAACAGGAAACTCCCCTTATTTGATGACCATGCAAAGAGGATTCTGATTTACATATGCTTTGCTGTTACCTGTCCAAATAGATAAAGTAGGTCTTGTTGGTGTAATCTGCATGATCAAAAGCATAGATGCTAGAATAGGGGTTAAAGCACTTGGCAGTGTAATAAACAGGTAAGCTCGAACCCAGGCTTTCTGTTCCAGATTTTGTCAATTCTCCCAGTTCTGTTACGTTATGCATACCTGGAATTAGCAACTTCAGAGCAGCCTCTGCCAAGTCAAATGGTGCATGAGCCAGAAGACATGCAATGAGCTCTTTGTATGTTGCATTCCCTGAGTTGATCTGCTTCCAGCAGTGCAGAGCCCTGTAGTTCTGTTCTCCTACATCTGGGTAGCCAAAGGTCAGCATCTCCTCTTCATGTTGAGTAATGCCAAAGTGTGGAGCCAGCTCTCTCCAGTCTTTCATGTGTGCTGCCAGCTGCCGAAGAAATGAGTCTGAAGAAACTTCTTCCATCCTTGACTTTGAGATGCTTTCAAGTAGACCTTTTAATTGACCTTTCTCCTTGCTTGTGAAATGTTCTGCTCTCTGGTCTATGTAGCTGTCAAATCCCTTAGCTGTGGTACCACTCTGACCAGCACTGGAAGTACTAATACTTTGTCTTGAGCTTTCAGTTCTCTGAGGGCAGTACTTTTGAATGTCACTGATCACAAAGTCATCAATTTGTAGTTCCACAATTCCGACCTCTGCTAGAAACTTCAAGTCTTCATCACAGAGTTCTTGGAAAACACTAACAACACTCTCAGGAATGAGAAAGGTGAGGTTGAGAGATCCTTCACTGTGTTGAGCTGGAGTCACAAACCAATAATCTATGCCAGTTGCACTCTCAATAGCTGTTCGAATTCTCTTAACATCATCAGTCCTAGCAGTGTCAAAGTCATAGTCATCATTGCACTTGGCTCTCAGCCTCTTGCGTCTGGTCTGATCCAGTCTCTCATCTGAAACTGGGTTGGGCATGTCTTTGAGCAATCTGTCGTTTGGGTAGCGATTATGGTATTCCTGAAGTAGACTCTGCGCTTCCTTGCATTCAAACCTCTCAATGATTGCCACAAGGAGTCTCGTCTCCATGTAGTTGATGTAGTCAGGAACTAAGCGTTCCATGACTTCAGAAACACTACTGGTACTTTGCAGGATATGTTGATCTAAATAGAGCATTTCTGGATTCAGAGGATGGCATTTACAGTAAAAGCGAAGAAAACGGAACAACTTTTCTGGCTTAATTACTTTTTCTAAAATTTCTGTAATTCTGTCTACTGCTGTAGCAAAATAAATAGAAATTCTGTCCTGTTCCTGGGAAATAAATTGTCTTGGCTTAGTTTTACCACTCGACTCAGGTACTATTACCATTTTTTCATCACTTTTAAATGAGTCTGCTGAACATGGTGCCGGTGACATTTTACCTCCGGTGAAACTGGGCCAAATAGTGTACTTGCCTGCAATCTTCGCACCAATGACACTCTCACCAATGTTCCTAAGTGCTTCATGAATGGCATACCATGAAGGGTTCTTAGAGTTATTAATCCAGTGCTGAACCATCTCAATACAGCACCTGACTCTAGTGTTGTATGTTCTTTCAATGGAATCCAAAGTGTCCTTACTAATGCTTAGCTGTAGGCCAAGCAGATACCAGTTCTCAAAGTCTCTCAGTTCAGTGGATAGTTGACTCAGCGTTGGGAGACTAGTGTCAGCGTTTTTTGGTGGCAAGAGTGACCCTGCAAGTAAATTACACCCAGCAATCACACACTTTACTAAAATTCAATATTGCATGTAATAGCAGTTACATAAATACATAGGTAACTATATATGGTATTATACTTACAGTAATGATCTGACATAGCATCAGCAATGTACACCAAGGATTGGTCCCCTCTCACCAATGACAGGAACTTGTGGAAAACAGAAGGGTTCGCAACTATCTGCTCTTTCACAGCAGCTAGTAGTTTTGATGCCCTACAGTATGTTGATGGTCCTGTGATTTTCACAGTTTCATCACGAACTTGTGTACTGATCATCTCTTGTGAGTGGAGCTCAAATGCCAGCCGCTCTGGATGTGAAATGGACTCCACTAGTTTGTTGAAGTAAAAGTCAAAAACCTTCAGTTCGGGTGTATACTGTGGGCCCTAGAGGGTCAACAGAATTACAGAATTGCATGTCTGGAGGTTGTATAGTTGCTACTGTGAGATAGTAAAACGTGACTGCATATAATACAATGTGGTCATCTGTAAGGCTACATCAGAAAAGGTGGCTGCATTACCTGCTCCAAAGGTCAAATAACTGACCAGCATTAAATGGGTTCCATGTGGTGTAGCCTCATTCCTAGGCTCCTCCCCAGCTTTTCAGTCGCAAAACATAAATCAGAAAAAGCACTGTCACGTACCAGACTTGAATCTCCTCAATAAACAGATGTATTCAACACAACCAGTTGTTGTTAGATTTCAGCCACCAAACATCATTCCTATCAAAACCATCTGCAACCAAAAAGCTGGGGAGGAGCCTGGTAATAAGGCTAACAGTGGTATGTGTGGTTACACATGTGCATTCCTAAATAACATGATGTGCTATAGAGAATAACAAAAACAATTCAGCTGTGTATATAAGTTATGTAATGCCTTCTGACTGCCCACTTCTGCTTGCCCGATCATATAGCAATGAACTTCAGGGAAGAGGGTGATCACTTCTATAGGCACACAAGGTCAGACTGGTAAGTGCTGTTACAAGAATAAGTTACACGCATGTGCTGCTGTCTGCATTTTATTCACTTGCTATAGTTATATGGATGCCAGGAATCTGTGTAAACATTAACTCAGTTCTACATAGGTGTAGCCTCGTACCCAGGCCGTTCATAGGAGAAAAGGCCTGGCAACTTACCTGGGTTCAAACGGATATAGTTATACGGATACGACGTCAAAAAGATTACAGCTGCACCCGTACAAGCCATGAATACTGGATAATGCATGTGATATTTGATCATAGCCACGTGACTGTTTGTAATGTGTAAGCACGTTTTTGTTGCTAGCAAGACTCGTTACAGGCTTATATTGGATGGTTGCTGTCTTACTTGTCATCTGTAGATGTACCGCTTGCAGTAGACTCACTTTCACTCACCAATGTCAACATGCCCGACTGACAGTAAGTGTAAACTAGTACCACACTGCTACTCTCAAACAGATCCTTGTTTATAAAGAATCCGTTTTGTCCAAAGGTACTCCAGTAGTTGCACACAAGTCAGCAGGAGTTCGAACAAAACCGTCGTTCCAAGCGCTAGCGGTACCACGGGACGGGTGTTATACTGTATTGTGATGCATTTATGACGCAATTGAAATGCTACAACGGTCACGTGAAGCATTCTGAAATCTGATTGGTATTGCCAACTCCAGTGCAGCAGAAATCAACAGTTTGAACTCGGGTAGGTTGCCAGGCCGTTTTTTAATGAACAGCCTGGGTACGAGGCTAACATAGGTGCTGTTTTCAGGTGTGTATTGACTGTTAATTAAAACCAGCATGATTTCTCTCATATGATACCATACGATCATAATTGCAGTGTTGGCCATCTTACACAAGTGACTGCTAACACATGTTTACAACCACAAAGTTCTGTCTACTGCTTGCTTTTCACTGGTCAAAATGTCAGTAGATACCATAAATAAACATGTGGTAAAATTATACCCTAGTCTCACGAAAGAGTGCACACTCATGAAAAAAAAACACCCAACCCCCATTTTCCTGTATGGGATCAAAGTTTACTTGAATGAGCGCCCACCTGGAGTGAGCGAGTTTGAGAAGCACAGCCTCAAGCACTATGCACATCTGAAGTAAGAAACTTTGTGTAATACTTCACCAAATGTTATTATAAGGCATCCTTGCATAGACGGATGTAGCTAATGCGGTGTGTACCATGAGTTACACCATGCTTACGGTGACATAGTGCCGTTCAGAGTGTCGTGTGCTGTCAGGAATTGACTCCGAAGCCGCTGGTGGTTCCGTTGTACGTTACTGTTTGTCCAATTATTTGCTTCGAGGGCGTCAAGTTGCTGTAAAACATGACATGGGTGCTCTTTCGGGGTTAAATGCGAAACACTTGAAAGAGTGCCCACCCCCCTCTTTGGCAGACTTGTAAGGTGCTCCGCTCATGGGCGCTCTTTCGCAAAACTACGGTAATAGTGAGTATTCTGGGGATAATGACACATGTAAACATAAGCAGAATGCACATGTGATAGCAGGTTTACAACCTTACTGTGAAGACATAAAGTAACAATTTAATGTGAATGATTTTAAGGAAAACAAAAAAAAACATTGCTCTCTGTTGCCAATGTTTCAACTGAATGCTTCAGTCATCATCTGTGAGAAATGTGTGAGTTATGCACAACTGCAGTATTAGAGTAAAAGGCAAGGAAGAGAGTATGACAGGTACACTTTAACCTTGTCCCCAGGTTCTTGTGTGTGGGCAGAGAGCCTGGTACATCCATCTGAATACTAATCTTACCACTAAGCCACTTGGACCCCTGCTCAGGTGTATTAAGGCGTGACTTAATGAATTTACGTATCGTGGAGAAGATTACAGAAGTGTAATATTGATCCGTGGAAACTAGTGATAGGAGGTAGCTAAGTTCAGTGCCAGTTTCTGTCATCAGAAGTATTGATCATCCAGTGTGTTAGTCGCTAGTTGGTTCAATGGAAAGTATTTCAGTGTAAAAAATCTCTTCACCCACGTTTGACTCGCATGTCAGCGCTATAAAGCGTCGAATTTGGTGCCCTTCATGAAAGTGACGTTTACCTGGAGCAGTTCTGCACCAAAAAATGCATGTTTTTACTGCATTGGTTGCTTTCATCATCTTGTTCTTACAGAACCTCATGGGGAACGCGAAGAATGAAGATTTGAAAGAGCTATGGCATGATTTTGTCATTGAAAATGGCTAATTTCAATGTTTTAAGGAAAGTAGTCATTCCTTAATGCACATGAGTGGGCTCTGGAATTTGGCTGAGGACTCTAGCAAGTGCTGGTTATGTAGCTTGTCTTTCACTCTGCCCAGAGGACCAAGTGGCTTATTAGTGACAGTCCGACTGGTATTCAGAAGGTCTTGGGTTAAAATCCCTGCTAAATCCTGGAATTTTTACTGTAAATTTATCTTTCACTCTCAATACCTTTATTCATGAGTGCCTACTGTTGACTTCAGTAAGTAACATCAAGCCTCTGAACTTTACCACCAGCCAGCCAGGGTTATGGCTACTAGGACTGCTAGATGACACAAAGGTGTGTCAAGACTGGTCATTCAAGACTAAGTTCACCCCTGGTGCTCATACAGTGTACCGAACTTGTGTGTTGTCCTACCTGTGTGTGCTGGTATGGAAGAGGAGGGTGTGTGCTCACAGCGGCAGTTTGTATCTCTGGAGGAGCATGTTTGTCAATGATGGGGGAAGGGTGAGGGTAAGGGGAGGTTCCTGGAGAGATGCAAATAAATTAAGTCACACAGAGTGTTGTTGAATGCAATCATCAGTTTCACTTACGCATACTCTCTTGTATGTCAGTCTGTTGCGACATCACTGTGGGTAATGGCTCAGATACTGGTGAAGGTGGAAAGACATTGATCTCAGGATGGCCACTTACATTCAATTCACTTCTTTCAACTGGGCAGTACTTGGTCTCCAGAGCAGCAGCCAACTGACTCGCTCCCACCATTCGACTCCTGAGAGCATCTATAAGAGTCTTCCAGCTGGGATTGTCACCAGTGGTCAACCAGGCATTAAGCATCTCTCGCAGCTGATGTTTGGGGGCACTGAACTCTGTCCGGATGCTTTTCAGTGTTCCAATCCTCACTTTGAGCTGGAGCCCAAGGTCGTACCAATCTGCAGACACATCCAGAATCTCCTCCAGCACACAAACGAGGTCATCCAAGGTCAGCTTGGTTCCTGGAAGATCACAAATTAAAATTTATACTTTACAACAGCATGGTTAGCTTCATTCTAAGGCTGCTCCCACTTTGACCACTTACATGCAGCCTCGAATATACAAGCTTTAAAGTGATGTCATAGGCAGAAAGCTCATACAAAGGACAGTTTGGGTATTGTGGATCTCAAAACAATGAAGAACCAGGCAACTTAATGATCTGTGACTGATGTATTTATTAAACACCTAACACGTGACTGCTGCATGCACACTGTAAAAATGGATTTGCTATGCATACAATAGCAAGTGAGTGAACAGCACCAAATAACAGACCTGTTCCATTGCTACGGAATGAGGATCGCTGTATGCTGTACTTTACTGATGGGTATAAACAATAATTTCTAGCGCATATTGTTTACATCATTATACATGTCACTCTCAACGTAATTTTTGTCTATAATAAAAGAAGAGCACGAGCACAGTCGTTGAACACTTCACACAGTACATGCTACTGAGACAAGTCTTGTGCCAAGGAAGTATGCCTGGTACACTGCATCATGCACATAACGTCAAAGGTAGACACTAGGGCTTAATTATATGTGGGCACAACCTGAAATGCACCTATGCTCACGTTAACAGTTAATCGTTACAGAAATGTTAGCAAACTAGATTTTCAGTGAGTCATACACAGCATCTACTTCTGTTTAAAGACCAAATACCATATAGTGAGTATTTTTGCAGGCACAATCCATTCTATTATGAACATTTTTCATGGGTTAAATTTCACGGCAAGTAAAATATAATCATCAAGTGCAGAGTAAGCTAGCTAGCTAGCTCACTCTGTTAGTTCTACCAGAGATGCTCACAATGGGTATACCTTTACCAAGCTACACAGTGTATTTATGAATACTGTCACCGTAGGCAGCATTGACTAGTATCACAGGCGGAAGTGGGCTGGATTGTGACTAGACTCATTCCCAGGCTCTCTCCCCGTTCTTGAGGAGAAAGCCTGGGAACAGGCTAAATCGTGGCTTGTGTGAGACTAGGCATGGGCAGCAGTAGGCTGAACTGAGAAAGGGAGTGGGCCCTCAGAGTTTTCTAACTGTCTTTGTACAATGGCTATTGCAGTAGCAATGGGTATACCTCTCTGTAGAACCACATGTACATTGATATGTGTGACAAATTTTTGTGGGATAATTGTTCACTCAACTGCAAAATAAAGTTACACCTTCACAATAAGTACCAACTATAGTGGGAATTAGCCTCGTTCCCAGGCCCTGCGTCCTGGGAACGAGGCTAAGTGGGAATAGTACCTAACATTATTCAACGGGAAATAGTCTAGACAAAACTATGCTAGTAATGTCTTAGTCAGCATGAATACTGTTTTAACATTACTACAGAGGATTTTAGGGTCAAAGTCCATGCCCTGCAAACAACACTGCTGAGCAACAACGTAGAAGAAGGCCTAGCTAGAACCATGAGGAATATTCCATCAAACGATGTCTTAATACTCTAGTTTTAAAATGTCACATGCTCCAACAAACACTGGTTGCACATGGGTACAGACAAGCTGAAGGACAGTGGTTACCAGAGACATACATGGTACTACAAACTAAACTGTAGAAGACAATGCCAGAGATCATCTTACAACCATAATCTTCAGATCTAACCACAAACATTTGTGGGGCTAGGTCATAATTAGTCTCCTCTGCAAACGTAATTTCGTGCGTGTGTGTGTGTGTGTGTGTGTGTGTGTGTGTGTGTGTGTGTGTGTGTGTGTGTGTGTGTGTGTGTGTGTGTGTGTGTGTGTGTGTGTGCCCTGCGGCCTTGACAAAAAACAGGATCTGAACACTTTCACTAGGAAAACTGGGGCCAGTTAACATACAACAGTCAGTAATTTTAGGTGATACTTGCATTATTAGTTACTAGCAACTTCAGTCTTGGCACCCAATAATCTGCAAGCTGGCTGTGATGAGGTATACACATGTAATTTACTTTCCCGAGCAGTCTGATTGGTGCAACAATATGCCGATACACTTTATGATTTGGTCCCAGTTTTACCAGTAAACATGTCCAGACCCTATTATTCGATGATGTCGCAGGGCGCAAGCGAAAAATTTGGTCTGGGGATGAGACTGAACTGCAGTTGTACAGCCCTAATAGGATCGGCAGTATACCAACACTTTAACTGTTGCCTCAGTTTGTCAGCAACCATGGTAACCACTCCCTGGTTAAGATAGTGGCTACACAATTTAGACAGATTCACCACCAGAAGCAATCTGATTGGTGCAACATGCAACACGCTGATATACTTTATGATCTGGCCCCAGTTTTACCAGTGAATGTATCCAGACCCTATTTTTCAATGAGGTGCAGGCGAAAAATTTGGTCTGGAGACAAGACTAAGTCATAATAAACTACAGTTGTATTGCCCTCATAGATGTTCTAGGATTGTCATGTTGCCTCAGATCGTCAGCAACCACAGTAACTACTCCCTTGCTAACACAACCTACTTCATTATGCGATGCATGCATGCAAAGTCCACCCTTTTAGTGAGTCACAAACAGTTCTGAGGGGAATACATAAAATGTGGTTGATCATTGCATGGGCCAGAATCAGATGCTGGAAATATTAACAGTGGATACACAATTTAGACAGATTTGCCTCCAGAATCCTTCTTAGCCTCTACCAGAGGCCCATGATTTGTTGTATGTTGGGAGCTGGGCTCATTGTTGACTGAGTTGAGCAATGGCTCAACATAAAAAATACATCACTGGGTGTGAACGTAAAAGTAAACCATACACCTACCCCAGAACAGATCTTTCAACTTTGAGAGCCTGTTGCTTTTAAGCTATCATACATGGTAGTTAAGTGTATGGGTGCCCAACATGCATACTATCATAACCATGTGTGTATGAGAAAGTATACCGTACTCCTCCGTCTTCTTGTGGTGAGGAAGCCTAAAAATGAGGCTACATTCTTAATACCTTGTGTTAATATACTCACCAACAGGTCCTGGATTTGTCTCTATATCCCCACTAATCAGCAGCAGTAGAACCACCACTGCCCCTACCACCATCCTCCCTAGACCTGAAGGAACACTGAGACCTGGGCTGAAGGAAACATGGTGGACATTGGTATGGGACGAGGAGTGCGACAGACACCAAATGTTTGATTTCACTATTTCATTCTGAAGGGCCATGGCTGGTAGTATGTTGTTGAGAGATGGTAGCATGAGGGGGGCGTGGTTGAATGTTGTGTGATGTAGGTGAATACACCGTTGATCCATGGGGTTCATGTGGTCTGTAGTGGCTAGCTGCACGTGTTCAGCTGCTACTACCAACATTGGTAGCATGAAAATACACATGGCCAGTAGGAAGGCATGGCTAGCGGTCACATGACCCAGTTGGCACTGGAACCGAGGGTTAATGCACCGAGGTCGTAACCTTATGAAGGCTCTCATTATGTTGGCTTGACTTCCTGGTGCTCAACACTGACTGGAATTGGGAAAGAGGAGATGGAGCGAAATGTCAATTATTTCAGAAAAAAATGTCATGTTTAGGATACTTACCCACTGTTGTACTGAAGAAATGGTTAGTGGAGGGGCATTCAAGGGCAGTCTGCGACTAGATACAACTGTTCTGGCTAACTCTAGAATCACTTGTAAGCAGACTAAATCACTCAGTTTCGCCTTGTGATGTGACTCTCCTACGTGTAGTCAGGAATGAGCTGTAGCACTAGCACCTGCTGAAGAAAAACAGATCATTGTGATCACTACATTCAGAGATGGACTGAACAGTTAATTATATGAATGTGGAAGCTGCATAAAACTTTAATTACAAACAAGTCTGTTTGTGACTGGGATCAAGAATCTTGATTAGCAAAGAATATCCTTGATTGTGCAATCACCCCCTTCCGAAGCTCTTGATCACTTGATTTAGGCCACTCTAAATGAGACTATAGTTTCCCGTCCTCCGCCCGCCCCTTCCAGAGTCTACCGCCCCATTTGACCATTAAGGCCATTACTATTCTAAATATTTCAAAATTCTCTGCAATGCATGCACTAGCACATAGTACACATAGAAAACGTATTAGACAGGTGTAAAAGCAGACATAGCACCAATGTCATCTGGAACGCTAATAGTGTGAATGTGTTTGACAGCTCCAGGATGCGGACATTCCAACGTAGCTAATGGACATAGTTTTCTTTTGCACAAATCTATACTGCAGTGTGCTTATAATGAGATTCATAGTAATGGTTAGACTGCCCGCCCACATGTAAAATGACAGAAGTCAGGATGGGAAACTATAGTCTCATTACGAGTGGCCTTATAGTGTTCAATTGACAAAATTGTAGCCATGCCTCCAATGTCGGAGAAACTCTGTTGATCCGTTCATTTTGGTCATTCTTTAATCCCTTGATCAGTAATTAACAAGCATGTTGATTACTTGATTTCATTCTGATCCTGGTTGCAAACACTTCTACAGGGAAGATGTAACTACCACTTATATAAAGTGCAGTCAGGAGGGAGCTTTGCCAAAGCACCAACTGCAGAAAATGGGTCATGATTAGCCTCGTTCCAAGGCCTTCCAGCACAGTTAACATTAGTACTGCAAGCAACAAACACTGGTGTTGGAAGGCCTGGGAACGAGGCTAGATCATTGTAGCAACAACATAGCTTCATCTGAACAACGGCCTTTGACATGACCGTCGAGTGTACATATTGTTGGGAAAAACAGACTACTAGACTATTTTTCTACCAGGCTTAGGATCCCAATTTCATCCAGGCAGTAAGGTAAGGCGGGGCTATTTCGACAGAAATTTGCGAAGTTACCCGTACTAGCTCTGCTTTGCAACAAACCCGCTTGCTCTCCCCACCAACGTTTAGAGGAACCTTCGACCTTCACACGAATCACCGGTACCGCAGAACTAGCACCTTGCCTTTGCTACACCGCAGGTATTCGTTATCCTACCCACAAAATTGCTGATGGGGCAATTCCGACAAGTTACACGAGACCGACATGGACGCCATACTTTCGGCGCAAACATCCTCAAAAGATTACCAGGACGAATGTTAAACGATACCAGGTGCAAAAGAAGGAAAACTATGTTATTATCATAGTTACTTGAACCGTTCACATGCATTTAGTAGACCTCTGCATGGCTAATAGAAAAAGGACAGTGCAGATACTATTTGCATCGATACAACACTAGTATACTCTTTTTCTGCTGTTATATTTACTTTAAACTCACACATCTGAAGTGGTATTATCTCCAACAGTTGTCACAACTGATCCAAGTGTTTGTCAAGAATGGCAAAGAACACGGAAAGGGGTGGGGCTGGTCTGTCCACTCGGCGTGCGACGCAGCAATGGCAACAGCCTTCAGCAAGCCTTTCAGATGTTTGTTAATGGTTCAGGGTAGCTTACAGGTTTGATTTGTGTACGTATTTTGATTACTGAGCCTATACCATTTTATTGATAAATTTTTATGGTTAAATTTTGCGATATTGGCTTGATAAAAGCGCTGCTCGCGGCTAAATTACTATGAGGACGTGAACTAAAAGTGGATGCTGCGCATAGTAAAGGTCAGCCTACAGTGTGATACTAAAGAAAACTCAGTACCCTTTTCCTTGTACAGAGAGCAACGAGTTTAATTCCATTTTGTCGGAATTGCCCCACCGTCGAAATAGGCCCGCCTTACCTTAAGCCTTATCGCACTTTAGTCACGGCAGGATTTACAATATAAAAGCGTGCGTTTTCATGTTCCCAGGCCTATAGCTTCCGATCATCCAATTTGTGATCGCTGCAAAAACGGATACTGAATAAGCGAATTTGACGACAGTGACACTGAAGAGTCATAGGAACGAGACTAGGTGCGTTTTTGTTAGACAAAAGGAGGTAAGACCTATAAAGACGAAAGTGCACACATGGATAGCTAGCTGATTCACTGTATAACTCACCTTCGTAAACTGCAGACGAACAGTCGCAACATACAAGACGCTCCCCCAAATACGGGGGAACCATCATATAGAAAATTCCCACCGGTCCCCAAAAATTTTAGACCGACCCCTTGAACTGTGCACAGTCATCATTTAGAACTACAGTCTCCATCTGACATTGACTCTGGCCCTGAATATATATACATCGTATTTCAAGAACCACCTGTGATATTCAACTTGTTGAAACTATTCAAACTGCTGTCAAATTACAATCAACGAACCAGTCTCCCCCCACGTGACAGCAATACAATCATAATGCAGCCAGAGTGTCTACATGTTACTAAGTACACCTGTTACAAAACCATTTCATCAAATACTTGAGGGGGTACATTTACACAAAATTAATGCCAATGTGAAATTTTAACCACTCTTTACAAGCACAACACTGCAACACTGTACTTCCAGCCTGCTCTGGTATATGACAGGAAAAGTATACACTAAGGGTGAATGACATGTTCAGTTTTCAGCTCTTCTTCACATAACTGCAAAGACAGAGAGATATTGTGACAATACGGTGAATGTGTACTCCCTCCATCTCCTCCCCTCCCCCCTCACCTCTTTGCCCCCTCACTTCCTCCCCCCCTGCCCTCCTCTCCCCCTTCCCTCTCCATATCCTCCCCTCTCCCCTTCTCCAACATGCATAGACTTGGATGCAAACTTATCTTCTCTCCCTCCCTCCCCTTCCTTACCACCCCCCTCAGCTACATCCTGATCCCTCCATGGCATCACCTAGGGATACATTTTGTGGGGCCCTTCTAACCATGGTGCTAATCAGTACATTCTGACAGTGCATGACTATTTCACCATACATATAGTAGTACAGTAGCATTTCACATGGTCCAACATACTGCACTCTGCATTCTGTAATACATCGTCACCTGGAAACAAGGCAACCTCCCCCCCAACACACACAGACAAACACACACCTGTGCGTCAGTGTAGAGGGAGACAACCCACTGTCCACCTTGACATCCAAACTATGTAACTTCTCATGATAAAACTGCACCTGCATACACATTGTAACACACAGCATATCAATCATTATGTGGCAGTGACATACTTTGAGGATTGGCTAGCCCAGAACAGATTAATCTGTAGTGCAATTAACACGATTTACTGGACTTTCACCAGACAATTGAAATTACTTATTCCCGTACTTCTATTTACTGTTGTTTATAAATACCCCTACGTAGCTGTTGTATGTTTGTGCCTGATGAAGATTGAGAGATAGCAGTTGAAATGTTGCATAACCTCCTTACACAGTCACCTCAGTTGCATGGTCTTGGCCTGTGCCACCTCCCACATTTTGCCACTGTTTATCTTTTGTGTGTCAATACATGACTGTGCATTCTGCATTGTTCCAATAATCCATGAATACTTGTGTAACAGTACATGAATACTGCCTACAGAACATAAATATCACCAGAGTTCATCCAATAATACATGAATATTCCAACCTTGTCTAGCACAAACATGCAATAACAACATGAATTCCATTAAAAGATGTAACCACGGCAAAAAGAGGCGTACATTGCCTAAAGTCAACCAGCAACTGAGATGGCCTGTCTTGAGCTAAAATCAACCTTTGACAGTCCACAAGTGACCGAGTTCAGTAATCATGTAGCCTAAAAACAAGACTACTGTCTGTAACCATGGAGACACATTGTAGCCTCATTCCCAGGCTCCCCCATAGCATTTCAGCTGCTGGGGAAGAGCCTGGGAATGAGGCTAGAAACACAATGTGTAGTTGATACTTACCAAAGAAAGCATCAGCAGATTCTGGTATTCTCTTCTGCACACATTTCACAACCGGAGCCCCAAATGTAATGTTTAGTACAGAATGCCTGCAATAACCAATAGTATAATGTTAATACTCAAAGATCAGCGGCAAAGTGGGAGAGGATATAGGGGAAGAGGGGGAGGGGGTAGGGGGGAGGGAGGAGGGGGGAGGGAGGCTATCATGCCACAGTATACCACCGCATACCACTGCAGGAATGCAATACATTTGTATGATTATGTGTTCCCTACCAGTGGTCTCTTTCCTAGGTCTCTGCAGCATTTGGCACTTGCACTAGGAAATTTGCACTGCAAGTGACAAACGTTGCACAGGGCTAGCCTCCCAGACCCCCACCAGCTTTTACTACTGGCAGTACCACACCTCAACTGACAAAGGAGATAGTCTCATTCCCAGGCCCTCCCAAAACACACAAAAAAAAAAAAAAAAGAGGGGAAGTGGGACGAAGTGTACATTGCGGAATGTTAGAAATTGAATCATCTGTCACTGGTAGATTCTTCTGCTGGACAAGACACAGAAATGTTGCAATGTTTCTGCCTAGTGTCCAAAACTTTCTACAATGTACAAAGCAAAATGTGGCCACTTGTAAAGACGACTCTCCTGTGGTTAGCATTTCCAATAAGTGCACATCAAAATGCTAATCAAAAGCCAGTCGGAAGTGCGCCTGAATTCCAAGTGCAGTGTACACTTCTGCCCCGGCCTATTTACCAGACCCTCCTTATCAATTTATCGAGGCTCTTCTTCCATAACTAGGACAGGGGGAGAGTGGGAACACGCTACCATATTCATATTGCAAGTGATGAGAAGCTTGATGGGAGAGAACATTTCACTAGCCTGGTACCCATGTAAAATTGGTACGGCTACAAGTCTTCTCAAGTGAATTCATGTGTTATAGAAGTCTCGTTCCCAGACCTCACCCAGCACGTATATTGCTTCAAGTATAACCTGTGTGTGATACTGAAAGTGATTTGTACTGGGGTTGGTTTTGGGTCTGGGACTGAGACTAGTGTTGTAGCTTGTAAACCCCCTTCCGAACATCGCACTGGGACCAAGACTAGTGTTACAGTTTGTAAACTCCCTTCTGAGCATCGCACATGCCTAAGGCTTCCAATTTTTCCAAAACGGTGCAAGCTAGCTAAATAGAGTAATACACATATCTTTGGACACCTGTACACCAAGCCTAAGAAAAGGATACGAGTTAGCTAAATACTAGGGCAAACCTCAAAACCAACTGCTCAGGTGAGGATTAACGTAAACCCTTTATGTTACTCCTTAAGAATGGCGTTCTATGGTGGTTGGTAACTGTTTGGTGGAATGGAAGGACCAGCTGAGAAGATGGGAGGAGGTAGGGGAGAGGGAAGGATAAAGATGAGAGGAGGGAGGGGAGAAGGATAAAGACGAATGTGAAGCGGAACCAATCAGAAGAGGGGATCACAAGGTAGGAGACAGGTTAGCTCAATACTAACAATGTTATACATACTGGTGATGAAGTGGTCACTACACAACTGTGATTACAGTTGCGCCAATAAAAACCTAACATTGTGTTCCGTGCACTGTTCATGAACAATTATAACAAGCTTAGTTTCATGAGCAGTGATCACAGATGTTCACAATGTTCTTAACGCACCTCTTATCTCAAAATGTGTGGTGTACACACTGTATTATTGTGTTGTTCTCGTGTTCCTGATGCATAGTATTCATAAACACACTAACCATTCCCTAATGTGACGAAACTGCCTACAATGTTCATGTACTGTAGTGTCCTGCAAATACAACCCCCCTTTTGCAACCTTAGCCTTAGTACAAAGCGCAGAGGGGGGCTTATACGCGGGATGCGACATTTTCTCGCGCGATTACGCCCTCCCTTCTGGTGCCCCACCCACATAATTGAGTAAAGCATGACTTCATTGTACAACACTGAGTACACATTATACAGTACTGTCACTCAGAAGATTGTCGGAAGTATAAGGCAAAGGCTTGGTTGTTCCCTGCGTGTACATCTTCACTGGCAAAACAAAGCATATAGACAAACCGATCGCTATTTTCGCTGACAAGTATCACTGTAAAAAAAGTGGGTAGTTTTAACCCATTTTGGTTACCTCAGTTTCATACCCTTTTCCACACGATTGGACAATTTCATTAGCAAAGTATTCTCCCATGACATTTACTAATGTTCTGGAAAGTCAAATTAAGTTGTTAATCTGTTGGAATCTAAAGCAGGCAGTTGGACTCCACTGTGTTTAACAATGCAGACAATTGAAATAAAACTGAGGTAACCAAATTCAGTCAGAACAACCTTTCCTTTTTTACAGTGTAGCTACCTATTTCAACCTGTCCGAACTGGTTTTGTAGCTATATTTAGGTATACATGCTGATCACGTTGCTATTTATACATAGTTGTCAGTAAATTTTGGTAACAGCCATATGGTGGGGGGTGGGGGTCGAGCACGAAGCATGAGGCATCGCCGAGCGTAGAATGCAAGGCGGAGAGATGCTCCCGACGCTAGTGGTAGGCTGGTGAGCTTCAGCGTCGAGGGGCGAGGAAGCAGGGCGCTTCCGCGAAGTAGCTGGCGTGTCCATGGTTGCTGCAGGTGGTCCGCGTTCACGGTAGACACTTTAACAGTAGACAGCCGAGTGGCTTAAATAAACTTAATCTCAATTTTCAACTGCGGGATGAGTCTTCTTCAGCCACATGGTGGGGGGGGGGAGGGGGAGGGCTTATGCACGGGATAAAAATACCTCTGCAAGACTTTGCGCCAAAAATGCAGGGGGGGCTTATGCGCAAGGAGGGGCGTATTTGTGGGACACTACGGTACATAGTTTTAGCCCTAATTATGACCTCCCCTTTTGTGTGTCAAAAGTGGGGAGAGGTGTTTACCGTTTACTCGAATAAGTTGTGTACATGTCATTAGTTTGTTTTTAGCACATAGCCCGTCTGCTGGTAGGCATCCTCAGTATAGAAGCATTGTTTTCCTATTAGTACAGCATGGTGTGTAGCAAGTCCGAGATATTTCTCACTAAACTGCTGTTCAGAGTTGCATACACTATAAAAAAAATTAGGTTACTTTAACCATATTTGTAGGTTATCTCAGTTGCACCAAAGTGGTATATACATATCATTATCAGAAGTCTCAGGAATGCTTCTAAAAAGGTTTCCTGAAATTCCATCCAAGAACTTCTTCTTTAGTTAAATTAGTTTTTTCTATCAGAAGTCCTATTGGGCTACATTACTGGCATTTCTACCATATGTATGCAACCAAACCTTTTCCAGAAATGATAATTGATAGGTGTTCTGAAAAGAAGACTGGGTTTAATTAAAAGAGAAGCTTCTCAACATTTTGATTTCAAGGTCTTCAGAAGACTTGTTTGGAAGCATTCCTTGAACTTCATGATGTGTACACCACACACATGCAACTGAGATAACCAAAATATGGTTGAAGTAACCTAAATGTTTTTACAGTGACCTGTACAAAATGTTCCTTCACCTCCAAAATGGTGACCAGAAGTTCATACTAAATTGTAGTTTCTCATCTCCCCATGCATGCATGCATATGTCACTGTAAAAACAAATTTGCTGTGTTAGCAAATTATTTGGTTACTACAGTTGCGTGAATTCAAAGAATGTGGTGCTCGTAAAACATTTTGTGGGAGGCTAGCAAAGTTTACTCAAGTATCAGCTCCCACTGCATGAATCCTTTTCCAGCACTGCATTCATAACATTTGTGTAGTAAGGATAGTCACTCAACCAAATACTGTGATAAAATAACAAGGAAAGCACATGTAGGCAGCTATGCGGTAGCTTTAATGTAGTCTCATACCCAGACTACTTTTCACCGAGCAGGAAAATGGTCTGGTAAACTGCCTATACCGCCCTATATTTTGAATCACTACGACGCCACCTATTACTAAACTGGATTGTGAAGTTCTAAATTAGTGCAACGTTATTCCAGTGTAACTGAACAAAAACGGAAAGGCCGAGTTGACCCAACCTATTTTTCCTGTGGGTGCATAAAATGGGAACAAGACAAGCTTTAATGCGTACAATCTGAAACGATAGTCATTCCCCTCACTCTGATCTTCTTCTAAAGGGCAGCAGCACAAAATCAACAGATATCACTCACCTTCGGTAGTTCTCTGTCAGTAGTCCACTGCAGGCTGCAATGTGCTGTGGTGTGCATGTGTGGTATTAAAATTTGAAAAAGTTGCAAAAAATGCGTGCGAACAGAAATAATGGGGAGACGAGAAACTACCAACTTAGATGAATAGCACTGAAGTGCTTAACCCTCGGCGCATAATATTAATGCAGAGTCACAGGACATAGCTAAGTAGGCGAAGGAAATTCATGCGGTATGATGGTACACTAGATAGCTAGCTGAGACTACACAAAGTCGTACAGGATAACAGTGTCCCAAGTTGTCCTACTATCCCTTAACCTTCCCCCAACAAACCCCTCCCTAATGTAGTGAGCATGTGTAGTGAGTAGGGAATCTGTGGGATACTCCCTGGTAATCCTGGATATGTACCATGCCTTACATACATATTGTAGCAGTATTGACCATGCATGTACATACATATTGTAGCAGTATTGAGCATGCATGTACATACATATTGTAGCAGTATTGACCATGCATGAACGACCTTAATTGCGCGTGGGCGTACCCGAGACTCAGAACAGGAAAAAGAGCGAAGGTAGCGGCCAACTTATTACATGTATCTAGTTATCGGGGGTTGAATATCATACACACCGAGCGTTGAACGTATAGTTGGTTGAACAACGCGCAAAACATTGCCTTTCTGTTTTAGTCCTATTTTGATTACGTCATGCTTACGTAAAAAATGCGATACATATTCGCGTTCCGGGGGAGCCTGGGAACGAGGCTACAACTAGCGCTCGCCGTGGCAAACGAATCGCAGCATAACTCTTGAACGAAACGTTCTTGGCGAAATCGGCTCAATTTAAACACATCTTCATTCAGTTTAAAGCCTACCTGTGTTCAAACTTCAGAGATTTAGCCGCCTGGTAAGCCAAGCTAGTTGTAACACACAGACAGACAGACACACAGACAGACACACAGACAAACAAAGTACTGTAACCCTCACTGCGCATGCGTGCCGAGGGTTAATAAACCTATACAGTTGGAAGTGGCCTAATTGGAAACCTTAGAAATTGGGATGTAGAACACTTAGAAAGTGGTTTGTATTTACACACCAGACATCATTCCTGAGCATCCAGATTCCATGGTACTAGGTCATATTGGAGGTCCAGCACTGAGCATGGAGGTCAGTACTGATCTGTTAGCATGGAGGTCAGTACTGATCTAGCACTGAGCATGGAGGTCAGTACTGGTCTGTTAGCGTGGAGGTCAGTACTGGTCTGTTAGCGTGGAGGTCAGTACTGGTCTGTTAGCGTGGAGGTCAGTACTGGTCTGTTAGCGTGGAGGTCAGTACTGGTCTGTTAGCGTGGAGGTCAGTACTGGCCTGTTAGCGTGGAGGTCAGTACTGGTCTGTTAGCGTGGAGGTCAGTACTGGTCTGTTAGCGTGGAGGTCAGTACTGGTCTGTTAGCGTGGAGGTCAGTACTGGCCTGTTAGCGTGGAGGTCAGTACTGGTCTGTTAGCGTGGAGGTCAGTACTGGTCTGTTAGCGTGGAGGTCAGTACTGGCCTGTTAGCGTGGAGGTCAGTACTGGTCTGTTAGCGTGGAGGTCAGTACTGATCTGTTAGCGTGGAGGTCAGTACTGATCTGTTAGCGTGGAGGTCAGTACTGATCTGTTAGCGTGGAGGTCAGTACTGATCTGTTAGCGTGGAGGTCAGTACTGATCTGTTAGCGTGGAGGTCAGTACTGATCTGTTAGCACGGAGGTCAGTACTGGTCTGTTAGCACGGAGGTCAGTATTGATCTGTTAGCGTGGAGATCAGTACTGGTCTGTTAGCACGGAGGTCAGTACTGATCTGTTAGCGTGGAGGTCAGTACTGGTCTGTTAGCGTGGAGGTCAGTACTGGTCTGTTAGCGTGTTGACGTGAGTGACATGAATGTACAGCAAACCTTTGGAAGGGCCAGACAGAGTGGTAAGTCAGAGACATTTCTAGCTCAACTTCACTGTGATCACGTCACGTTTCTTGACCTCCAAGATAACCTATTTCCATGGGAACCAGATGCTCAGAAAGTGGTCTGTAATACCAAGCACTTTTATGTTGTGTGGACATGAGACTAGAGTAGTACCAGGAGAACATAGAGCCTGCTCATGGTACTCTCCACCCTACACACCTGTTATGTTGTGTGGACATGAGACTAGAGTAGTACCAGGAGAACATAGAGCCTGCTCATGGTACTCTCCACCCCACACACCTGTAGGTTCATTCTGCCTCACACGTGAGCTCACCTGTTTATGACGTCCAGATGCAGGTAGTCTACTCCACTGTCCAACATCTTCTGATACTGGTGTGCACTTGCAGACATTTCTCTACAGAAGTGCAGAGCTCGGTGATGACCCTCCGAGGGTCAGTACTCCAGACTATTGCAGTCCCAGAGATAATCATGTTAGTACCAGCCTGAGGGGGAGGGAAGGAGAGGAGGGAGGGGAGAAAGGGGGAAGGACGAGAGGGAGGAAGAGGTGGGAGGGGAGAAAGGGGGAAGGAGGAGAGGGAGGAGAGGAGTGATTGTAAGGCGCACACACACACACACACTAGTCTCACGAGCCAGGGAAGAGTCTGGTGAACTGCATATCTAAGCGTGTCCCACTGGAATGCAATTAGCTGGATGACATAACCACAATTCAAATAATGCACTCTTGAAATACCTGTTGCAAAGTGAGCACACTCTCCGAGAAGTACAGTCAAAGTGTTTTTACAGCTCCTGTAGTAGCAGAAAAGATATCCTAGCTCCCTCTCACTGTTCTCAAGACTGCCATTACTACTCAAACAGTGATGTAATGGGTCATGTGACAAAATACTGCAATGTGATTGGGTCGCACTGTACAGTGTGGTGGGACACAGCTTGTATACGCAGTTCACCAGACCCTTCCTTTTTTTCAGAAGTGGGTCTGGCTTGCGAGACTACACACACATACATTCTCCGTATGCATTCTTCAACCTGTTTTGTTGCTAGAAACAGGAGGATAGGGTGCAATGTTGGGGGAGAGATTCACTTCAAGAAAATTATGTGGGGGGCCTAGGTTAGAGTATACTAAGTTATAGAACAAGGCTAGTGTATGGGGAGTGTGTGTGTCTGCGTACCTTACAGTCATTTCTCTCCTCCTTTCTTATTCCATCTTCCTCCTTCCTCCTCTCCCTCCTTCTCCCTCCTCTCCCTCCTCCTCCCTCCTCTCCCTCCTCTCCCTCCTCCTTCCTCCTCTCCCTCCTCCTCCCTCCTCCTCCCTCCTCTCCCTCCTTCTCCGTCCTCTCCCTCTTCTCTCTCCTCTTCCCCTCCTCTTCCTACGCACAAAAGCCACTTTATTCTTGTACACGAAGGCTACACCCACCCACCCCCTCACTCACTCACCCCCTCCCTCACACACACACACACCTGTGCTGCAGCGTCAATGGTGGAGGGAGAAAGCCCGCCGTCAACCTCGATATCCAAACTAGAAAACCTCTCACGAAGAAACTGCACCTGCAGTTACAAACAAGCAACACATCAATCATAGCCTCGTTCCCAGGTCTCTGCCACCTCCAGTATCTGATCACTTCCAGTGTGCAAATATGGAGGAAGAAGGCCTGGGAGACCTCACCACATGTGGTGATGTGAGGTACTGACAGAAGGTATAAGTGCACAGTTCATATGGGTCTAGACCACCGTGAAGGAGGGAGAACGCAGTCACATGATAGCTACAGCTCCAACTGAATGGCTCTATGAACAAAGTCACAATGGCATACAAAGTTTGTAGTTGGTTGAAATGGCCTCGCGTGACTTACCTAGCATTGAACAAGTTTAGCTTGTGGTTCAACTGTACTACATTGTGCCTCTAACTGACTGTTTTGCTGAATGTACTCATTGAACAAGTTTAGCTTGTGGTTCAACTGTACTACATTGTGCCTCTAACTGACTGTTTTGCTGAATGTACTCATTGAACAAGTTTAGCTTGTGGTTCAACTTAGTCTATCAAGCTAGACCATCTCTTACCCTCCTGGAGGGTGAGAGATGGTCTAGCAGATGTTATTAGTATTCATAGTTCACAGCTTGTTTAATCTGCAGCCCTAAAACTGCACCAGTATTAGTCTTACATGCTGAAGCCAAGGTGTTGCTACTGTCTCAAAATGGAACAGTAGGATCTGATTGGTCAGCATCTCATGCATACTAATAACATCTGCTAGACCCTCTCTCACTTTTCTGGAGGGTGAGAGAGGGTCTAGCTTGATAGACTAGGTTCAACTGTACTACAATGCAGTCATTCAGCCAACGGAACCGGAAGTAACTAGAGCCCATACAAATTTATTTTTAACCCGTGGGTGCGGATTGAAGAATTGCGCCGCGCTCAGACTTTCGACAGCAACTTGGCACTGCTTTTACCTTGCAAGGTAGCAACAGAACAACGATCTGCTGTATACGCGTGAACACCGACCATTTTTCTTTCAAGCAATCGAAACAGGAATCTGAAATCTGCCTGGATACGCTGTTGACAAGGCCAAGAACATACCTATATCAACTCGAGGCCGTACGCAAAAGTCGTCCGGAAACTATTTTTACAAGGTGCTATTCTTTCATGCCCTACACAACCAGAAGAAAAAGGGTAGTAGTTAATGCTAAAAGACACTGGGATTTGTTCCAGTGTGCTGATTACCATGCGCGCGCGATCAAACATGCATGCAGCTGCAGCTGGCAATTAACTCTTTACCGACCAATGACGCCGTACGGCGTCATGAGATTAATGTTCCCGTATGACCAATGACGCCGAACGGCGTCATGAGTACTTACCTGCCTTTGGGTGTTTCCCCCGGAAGATAGCGGTTTAGCACGCACCGTACACGCGTCTAACAGTATTCATTACACCCACCGGAAGCTAATCGTGCACATTTTAATTGAAACTAGCACTTTGACGAGGCGGAAGTTGAACGTAGCGTAGCGTGTCGTGCTACCGCAATCGACCGGGCCGTGTTTGTCGCGACCGATCTCGAGAAGTATACAAGCTACGAAGATGCAATAAATAGCAATGTATAGCTAAATGAAAGCTCTAACTTCGCTACAGATTTCAAAGGAAGCAGAACTGTAACATCCAAGTTACAGGCACCAGAACAGACCGAAAGTAGCAACTTCCGGTATAAAAGTTCGGGTTTATCTCCAAGCTTGTTCTTTAGTGGTAAGCTTCAGAACTACAGCGAAGCTAGGCAAAGCCTAAGGCTCTCCAATGTTTTTGACCAGAAGTCTGTAGCTTGTTTGCAACTGGAGATATAACACGGAGTATACAACATGTCGTCTAGGCCGCTTCCGGAATTCCTGTGTGGTCATTCACGTAATATTGCAATAATTTGCTACGGTCGGTAAAGAGTTAATAACTGTACACAAAGAAAATTATATGAGCAACATGAAAACATTGCATGATAAGAGAGCATTATGAAACAGACTGAACATAACTGTGAAGTGACAGGGGTAAAAGAGCTATTTTTGTACACTAACACATATCTCGTCTGAAATTAGGAGGTAAGATATAAAAATTTCCCTTTCTGGATCACCTACACCAGTACACCGAAGTGGAGACAGATATGAGTTGAATGGTTTGCTTGGAAGGGCATCCCCAATCTTGGTCTTAGAAGAATTAGAAAGCTCTTCACATGATCCCTGATAGTTGTGTGCGGTCCCTCTGCAGTGAAAACAATGCAAGTATTTGTTATGGCATGAATGCATTGTGCAGTGGTTCTTCAGAAGGCCCAGACAGGGATGGTAAGTTAGAGACACTTTTTGTTGAACTGCTCACTAATCTTTACACAATCACAGTAATTGCACAACATTCCTTGACCTCCAATGGAATGTTGCAAAATCGCAGTGATTGCATAACGTTACTAAGAAATTCAGCCCTAGGCTTACTGTTCAGGTCCAGCCCTTCCATTAGTTTCGTTCCCAGGCCCCGTCCGAAAATCGGAAAAGGGGCCTGGTAGCACTTCCGTGTATTTTCTGTCGCTAATGTAAATGTCATCAAACGCGTGCTACGGTAGGACACGCCTTACTACAACCGTTGATGTCAGCTGACTATCATGCAAATGCGTGCAAGATGAAGCTGAACAAGCGATGCTGTAGTATGCTATCTTCCATGTTTATCTATCCAGTTCGGATGCACACTGTCTATACTGGGACCCATGCCAACAGACGATCGGGGAGTTTGTCTCGATAACCCGTATGGGTAAACAGCGCTCTCCGATTTCGATCATCCACCAATCTCCCATAACCGTGACACCACTGCCGCACATATGTAGGAGACACAGACGACGCCATCACGAGCTACTCTACCATATTGCATAGTCGGCACTTTTGGCCTTGTGCGCATGTGATGGGATCACATTCCGCGTGGTTTCATTCTGTAATCTGATTGGCTCCTCAAAATGGTCGACAAAAAATACACGAAAACGTCACCAGGCCCCTTTCCCGATTTTCTGGGCGGGGCCTGGGGACGAGGCTACCCTTCCATAGAGTCACTGTACAATGCGTTCATGTCACTCATCAACACGATCAACATATCGGTGACCGATCTCCACACTTAGCGCTTGACCTCCCATATGATGTATTACCATGGAAACTGGATCCTCAGAAAGGCTTTGAAGTCCAACCAAGGAGGCTTGGGTACCATCTTACCCTATGTAAATCAAGGGATCAACAGTAAATAATCAAGGAAGATTTTTTGCTAATCAAGATAATTTATCCTGGTTGCAAATGCTTCTGCAGGTGAGCTATATAGGCGACTACTCTTTGAATTTTAACAATTGGTTGAGCCTGTGAGTAGGCAAGTGTATGCACTCACTCAGGCTTGCCCCCATAATTTTATGGGGTGCCGTTTGTGTCAAAACTCCAGTGTTTATCAAACCCGCGACCTTTACTAAACCTTGATTGATCTCTACTAGAAAAGGCAATCCATCGATCTTTACTAAACATCGACTGCTAAAGGGTCGCATAAGGTACCGGGTGAAAGTCGCATACGTCATCATGGATGCATGCCATGCCACACTCTCTGCATACTTGGACTTTTGTAAGACAGCATGAGAAAAGACTGCAATTTGGAAGCACGTACAGCTATGGGTTGAAGTTCTTTGTTGTTAAAGATCACCTTAGGGACGGCGCCCCTTCCAAATTGCAGCCTTTTCTCATACTGACTGACAAAAGTTGAAGTATGCAGAGGGCGTTGCACGGCAATGCATTAATGATGACGTATGCGACTTTCATCCGGTACCTTACATGACCTTTACAAAAAACAGCAACTGATGTTTAGTAAACTTCGATCGATGTTCAGCAAACATTGATCGATCTTGGCTAAACATATTTGCTAAACATATTCTGCTGAACATCGATTGATGTTTGGTAAAGATTGATGGATTGCCTTTTCTAGTTGAGATCGATCGATGTCTACTAAAGGGGTGTAACTAATCACTGTACTGAAGTGGACTGGACTGGACTGGACTGGAATGGACTCGCAAAAACGTCAGAAATAAGTTAGTAAACCACCGGAAACAAAATTGAGCACACGCAAAATCAATGATGGAACATAGGTCTATGTGTAGAATTTTCAGGGTTTGTAAATCCCTGTCCTGCTATATCAATGGGAGTCTGATGATTAGAATGCTACTTTTTATGTGTAGTCTCGCTGGTCTGGCTACGCAAGACTAAACCAACAGCTGTCCTAGCCTCGTTCCCAAGCCCCGCCCAGCTTTCCATCGCGAGCAGTACGCATGTATGGAGGGCCTAGGAGGGACGCTACATACTTCTGTCTATGTGCCTCTACCGTCTTCATTCCAGATTTTGTGTGCAAAATTGGTTATATAGATTGCGTGCATGGGGCTCGCATGAATACTCTATACATAATTTGTAAGTTACTCTACTCGCTCGGTCAAGGAACAGACTACGCGGGTCACCCTGATGAGCGTTTACTCACGGACAGTTACAAGATGCAAGTCTGGGGTGAAGGCAAGGGATTACAAACAGTTTAAACGGCATCCCACAAGCCCAATACCATTTGTTGTCAGCTGCTTGTCTTATGCGTTGCTCAATTTTGTTTCCGTTAGTTTATTAACTTATTTTTGCGAGTCCAGTCCAGTCCAGTCCAGTCCAGTCCAGTCCACTTCAGTCCAGTGATTAGTGACACCCCTACTAAAGACGGATTGATGTTTTGATCAGTAAGGTCACGGGTTTGATAAAAACCGGAGTTTTGACACAAACGGCACCCCATACAATGCCCTACATTCACCTAGTAGCGACAGTGATTACGTGGTGTGATTCTAGTTTATTCCTTCATATTACTAATAGCCTGCAAAGCATTGTATTTGTACATGTGCTGAATATAGGCCGTCCGGAAACCTTTTTTACAGTACAGTAAACACACAATCTTCAGTCTAACACCTTCAGCAGTTAGTTGGTAACAACATACCTCAGTTCTAGCTTGTTCCAGTAAACGCAAGAAAAAATAGATCGCACCAGCTTCCCTAAATCACCCGTCCAATTATGGAACGACGACAAACTCGGCGTTGAATCACGCGGCATGACAGTCTGGATTAAAAATTCTCACTGCAACAAGAATCCCTACTTCATAGTCAAACATCACGCACTGTTGCCGTTTCCCAAGGTAGTGTGAGCGATGAGAAAAAGCGCTCTTTCTCAGCGAGAGTTCTTCGCTACCATTCACGACCACGAGGTGGCTGTAATGACGTAACTTTAAAAATAAAAATCACGTGAGCGTTCCGTTGGCGAAACGACTGAATGTGCCTCTAACTGACTGTTGTGCTGAGTGTACTCATTGAACAAGTTTAGCTTGTGGTTCAACTGTACTACAATGTGCCTCTAACTGACTGTTGTGCTGAGCGTACTCATACCATCTCCCGATCTCAAACTGCTCAAAATACATAAGTGACATGAGTCAATGGTTTGCTGTCTGATTCACAACACCAGTATTTTAACTAGCCAGATGGCTTCAGTCAAACGCCCATCATAACTTCATCCATACAGCGCTCCTTGTAGCTTGTATCCACTGTCATCAGAACACATGACGTATTGTCCCATGTGAGGCTACCAGACCCACTCAAAGAAAGTCCTGCTTTGTAAGTTGCTTGCTAGGCTTCAGTAAATTGTTGAAAGTGTTGCTAAGGAGGTCTGTAAAGTTGTGAAGAGTAAAACTAAGCAGTTTGTGGTGAGGAAGCCAAGTGAGTTGAGATACTAGTAGTGACAGATAGCTACTGATAGTGCTGCCACAAGGTTGGGAGGGACAAGAATGTCACTAGTCTTCTTGAGGGACAAGATGGGGAGGAACCGGGAACAAGACTACCTCACATCACCACACCCCTTTTTATTGGGGCGAGCCTGAGCGAGCCCCACACTAGCGGGACTGCATTGCAAAGATGCGTGTATAATAGCGGCTCAAGCCAGAGGTGTCCTGGGTTCAACTCCCAGCGGCTGCCGGCCTTTTTCACTTTCCTCTATTTTCGCCTCATAACATCTAAATTCATTTATTTCCAGCGTGAGGCAAGATGCTCTGAGAAAATATGCGTGTGTATGTCTGCTTGCGGCAATATACCGTAAATTTTAAATTAACGCATTAAGTATTTTACGAAGCTGAACGCCCTTGTGTACTCGGTAGGTATGAGGTGAAGGCTACAGCCAGAGTGCAGCATCGGTGACCTGAAGCGAAGACGACTGAAGTTAAAGCACGCATGGCAACTTGTTTGTACAGCTACGGACCTTCAACAGCAGGCTGCTCACAATGGTGTAAATTATGGACAATGGTTGAAGTCGCTTCACCGGTAAAGTCCGTGCATATACGGCACTCATACGCCGGAGACTCAGCTCATGATTTGAGTGTGAAGCTTAGTCCATGCATGTGTAGCTACAGTAGCTGCCCTGGCTGGAGAAACGATTGGCATATGCATCAAACATTTATCTCGGCCCCTGGCACTGTTAGGCCCTTCCAACTGGTATTCCTGTTTCTGGTCCTCCACCCACATCAATAATTACGTCTTACACAATTTCAGCAACTCAACTTCTGCGCATGCACAGTATGGTGGATTCGCAGTGAGTTGTAGATCGGTTGTATCTATCGCCATCAGCGGTGAGTTGTAGATCGGTTGTATCTATCGCCATCAGCCCAGCAAACTAAGCAAAATAGGAAACGTGTCTGTCATATTTGTAGGCTTCAGTTCGTTTTATTCATTCTTTTTGTGCCTTTTTGTAGGTATCACACTTGGCTGTTGTGTATGGCGTTAGTGAACTGTAGTGTTTTGTGTCGAAGTACTTGGTTTCTAGGTTGCTAAGTACCCACCCGCCCGCGTCAATGCCAGCAAAAACCCCTGACCAGAAACAGGAATACCGGTTGAAAGGGCCTTATGCATTATGATTGTGTATATATGCATAGCATATCTTTTCATTTGACCTTTATTTTAAAAAAGCACTTTTAAATCCCCCTGTGAATGGTGAATGGATGTGCATGGAGGAAGATTGATTGTGTTACATCATAACACTGTTCCTGTCTCAGCTTGCTTAGGCTCGCCCCCACAATGTTCTACATTTTCTAGTATTTGGAGAGGGGGGGGGGGGGGAGGAGGGGGGGAGGAGGGCTGGTTCTGAGAATAAGACAAAGCTGAATAGCAAGTGTGGGTCAGGACAGGAATTGATGCGACACGCCCCCCATACCTTTGGCATCATGTCAGGCATGAACTTCTGTCCCCCAAAACCAGGTTCGATGGTCATCACCAGAATCATGTCCACGAGAGAGACAAAGGGAACCACCTCCTCCACTGGCGTCCCTGGCTTGATGCCAATACCAACCTAGGGAGGGGGTAAAAGGAGGGGAAAGGGGAGGGAGGAGAGGGGGAAGGGAGGGGAGAGGGAGGGAGAGGGAGGGAGAGGAAGGGGAGGTGATGAAAAAGAGGAAGGGAGGGGAGGGGAGGGAGGGAGGGGAAAAGGAAGGAAGGAAGGGGGGGAGGGGAAAGGGAAGGAAGGGGGAAGGGGAAAGGGAAAGGAGAGAGGGGAGGGAAGGGGAGAGAGGGGAGAGGAAAGGGAAGGAGGATAGGAGGAAAATCCATGTAACAATAGATCCAGAACAGATAGTCTGGCTTTGAGGCTGGGATGAAAGGAGAGAGAGAGAGAGAATAGGGTATTTGAGGAGTAGAAAGAGATAGGAGGGTGGGAGGGAGAGACAGCGATGTCAATCTGACCTTCATTCCTTTCTCCCAGATCTTCTTGATCAGCTCAGTTGGATTCTCTGCCCATAAAATGAAATGTCATCATATTACAGCACACAGGAGGTCCAATCACAGCAGGCTACTAATCTTGCAGTGTCTGTTCTGAGTTACCCACCACCAGTACTGGAACTGGTAGCAGGTGTTGATCACAGTTACAGTATTGTGTTCAGGATCACCCACCAGCTACCCACCACCAGTACTGGAACTGGTAGCAGGTGTTGATTACAGTTACAGTGTTGTGTTCAAGATCACCCACCAGCTACCCACCACCAGTACTGGAACTGGTAGCAGGTATCGATTACAGTTACAGTGCTGTGTTCAGGATCACCCACCAGCTACCCACCACCAGTACTGGAACTGGGAATGAGGCTACAGTATAAACTGTGTTCAGGATCACCCACCAGCTACCCACTACCAATACTGGAACTGGGAATGAGGCTACAGTATAAACTGTGTTCAGGATCACCCACCAGCTACCCACCACCAGTACTGAAACTGGTAGCAGGTGTTGATTACAGTTACAGTGTTGTGTTCAGGATCACCCACCAGCTACCCACCACCAGTACTTGAACTGGGAATGAATCTACAATCACCCACCAGCTACCCACCACCAGTACTTGAACTGGGAATGAGGCTTTGAATTCTCTGCAAACCATGAAAACCTGGCCTCGGGACTACATCTGGGGACCTGGGAACGAGACTATTGAACTTACTTGTGGCCTCCAGATGAAAGGTGTACTGGTTTGCTCCAGCGTCAGCTAAATCATCCATCCACTAGAGAATAAGTAATATTGTCAGCCATATTGAAAAAGAATAAACATCATATAGACCCCTTTCTGAGCATTCGGTTCCCATGGTAATACATCATATTGGAGGTTGAGTACTAACTATAGAGGTCAGTACTCACGCTGATGTGGGTGACATGAACATGCACTGTAATTTTTGGAAAGCCAGACAGGGAGCGGTATACGCAAGTTATTGACATTTTTCACTGAACTTCTCACTGAGTTTCATATATGTCCCTTGACCTCCAATATGACGTAATACCATGGGAGCCGAATGCTCAGAAAGGGGTCTATTGTCAGCTACCGCAAGCAGTGGAAAGCTGGAGACATGAGGTGCAATATTACTAGAAACAATGCATGGGCGTGGGAAGGGATTGTCCGGGGTACACTAACAACATTCTTCAGGTTAGTTGCTAGAACAAAACCAGCTTGATCATGAACATCAGACAGAATATACAGCTAAAAACTGAAGGCAATCCTCCTCACCTTTTCTGGCTCTGAAACCATCATGTGAATATCTGAGCAAAGAAACAAGTCAATGGCAGAATAAACCAAAGTTCACTGGCATCGTGAGTTCCGTAATTCTGTGTTCATAAGTTTCTTACCAAAGAAAGCGTCTGGTATTCTCTTCCGCAGACATTTCACAACCGGAGCTCCAAATGTAATGTTTAGTACAGAATGTCTGCAATGACCAATAGAACATTAAGATTGCATGTGGGAGGAGGATACCCGGGGGGGAGGGGTATATGTTCTCCAGGTAGCCTCGTTCTAATGATAAGGGCTCGATATAGTGCTTACTAGCCTGCATTTTGCACACAGCTGCACTAAACACAGACCACGACTCTTGCCCTCTGGAAGTGAGACCACGCCCTATGAAAAACCATCTATATCCTACCCTTTATTTTGTTTAAGAAATACACCTCCTATAGATGGTTTCCAAATGTCAATTAAGTGTCCTACTTCCGGAGGGCAAGCGTGCGATCAAGTGGCAGCTGTACAGCGGACCTTTCACTTTGTGAGAAGCAGCTTCTTTTATCTTTCAACACTAATGGTAAGGGCTCGATATAGTGCTTACTAGCCTGTATTTTGCACACAGCTGCACTAAACACAGACCCCGACTCTTGCCCTCTGGAAGTGAAGCCACGCCCTATGAAAAACCATCTATATCCTACCCTTTATTTTGTTTAAGAAATACACCTCCTATAGATGGTTTCAAAATGTCAATTAAGCGCCCTACTTCCGGAGGGCAAGCGTGCGATCAAGTGGCAGCTGTACAGCGGACCTTTCACCTTGTGAGAAGCAGCTTCTTTTATCTTTCAGTACTAATGGTAAGGACTTGATGTAGCGCTTAACAGGCTGCATTTTGCACACAGCTGCGCTAAACACAGACCCCGACTTTTGCCCTCCGGAAGTGAGACCACGCCCCATGAAAACCATCTATAGGGAGTACTATACGATCCCAGTCCCACCTGCCAGTTCCTCTTTACTTGCAGCACAGTCACATGGAGAGAGCCTGGAACAGAAGCTATATTCTCCTGTTGTTACTCTCTATCCCACACACGCACAGGACTGAACCAAAACAGACTGTACCCAGTAGGATAGGACTTATGCTTCACGTGAGCTCACCCGTCCATGACGTCCAGATGCAGGTAGTCTGCTCCGCTGTCCAACATCTTCTGGCACTCCTCAGCCAGACAGGAGAGGTCTGCATTCAGGATGGACGGGCCTATCTGACACTTGCACGTACACATTCTTGACCTCTGAGCTGCAAACGATACATGCAAGGGCTGCTGGATGCAAACCCGGCCCCTTTTTACTTCCGGTTATCCCGGATGTGAAGTGGTAATAAACTGTTTTAACCCTTTCGAGCCGCAGAAAGATGGCCCACGTGTATAGAGGTTCTGCAGTGACGTCATCACCAATTTAAAATTCATAATTAGCCATTCCAAACATTTGCAGGTAATACTGATGGTCCAGCTAACTCAAATCTAAAATATGAAGGCCTAACTCCTTTCCATTGATTTTATATAAATTCTTAATCTGTAGTGCAATTAACATGATCAAATTGGACTTTCACCAGACAAAACTTTATTGAAATTCCTTATTCCTGTAATTAGAGTACTTCTATTTATTACTGTTTATAAATACCCCGACGTAGCTGTTGTATGTTTGTGCCTGATGAAGATTGAGAGATAGCAGTTGAAATGTTGCATATCTGATAACCTCCTTACACGAGTCACCTCAGTTGCATGGTCTTGGCCCGTGCCACCTCCCACATTTTGCCACTGTTTATCTTTTGTGTGCCAATGCATTCTGCATTGTTCCAATAAGCCATGAATACTTGTGTAACAGCATGTGAATACTGCCTACAGAACATAAATATCACCAGAGTTCATCCAATAATACATGAATATTCCAACCTTGTCTAGCACATGCAATAACAACATGAATTCCGTTAAAAGATGTAACCATGGCAAAAGGAGGCGTACATTGCCTAAAGTCAACTGGCAGCTATGATGGCCTGTCTTGAGCTAAAATCAACTTTTTACAGTTTTTGACAGTCCACAAGTGACTGAGTTCAGTAATCATGTAGCCTAACAAACAAGTCTACTGTGAAGACAACTGTAACCATGGAGACACATTGTAGCCTCATTCCCAGGCTCCCCAAGCATTTCAGCTGCTGGGGAGGAGCCTGGGAATGAGGCTAGAAACACAATGTGTAGTTGATACTTACCAAAGAAAGCATCTGGTATTCTCTTCCACAGACATTTCACAACAGGAGCTCCAAATGTAAGGTTGGGTACAAAATGTCTGCAATGACCAATAGTATAATGTTAATACACAAAGATCAGTAGTGTAGTGGGAGAGGATGTAGGGGAAGAGGGGGAAGGGAGGAGGGAGGAGGGAGGGAGGCTATCATGTCACAGTATACCACCACATACCACTGCAGGAATGCAATACATTTGTATGATTATGTGTTCCCTACCAGTGGTCTCTTTCCTAGGTCTCTGCAGCATTTGGCACTTACAGTAGGAAATTTGCACTGCAAATGACAAATGTTGCACAGGCCTAGCCTCCCAGACTCCCACCAGCTTTTGCTGCTGGCAGTATCGTAAACTTGACAAAAGAACGGAAGGAGATAGTCTCATTCCCAGACCCTCCCAAAAAAAACAAAAAAGAGGGGAAATGGGGCGGAAGCGTACATTGCGGAATGTTAGAAATTTTAATAGCTGCTGAATCATCTGTCACTGGTAGATTCTTCTGCTGAACAGGACCCAGAAATGTTGCAATGTTTCTGCCTAGTGTCCAAAACTTTCTATAATGTACAAAGCAAAATGTGGCCACTTGAAAAGACGACTCTCCTATGGTTAGCATTCCAATAAGTGCACATCAGAATGCTAATCAAAAGTCATTGGAAGTGTGCCTGAATTCCAAGTGCAGTGTACACTTCTGCCCCGGCCTATTTACCAGACCCTCCTTATCAATTTATCGAGGCTCTTCTTCCATAACTAGGACAGGGGAGAGTGGGAACACGCTACCATATTCATATTGCAAGTGATGAGAAGCTTGATGGGAGAGAACATTTCACAGTGTTGTACCCACGTAAAATTGGTGCGGCTACAAGTCTTCTCAAGTGAATTCATGTGTTATAGAAGTCTCGTTCCCAGACCTCACCCAGCACTAAAAGTGATTTGTGACAGGGTTGGTTTGGGTCTGGGACCGAGACTAGTGTTAAAGTTTGTAACCCCCCTTCTGAGCATCCCACATGCCTAAGGTTTCCAGTAAATTGTGTATGAAACTTCTGGTTCGTTTTGTTTGCAGAAACAAAATGGTAGGATACAAGTTTACTAACCAACGTACAAAATAACATTGGCGGATTTTAATTTGGCGGTTTCAATCCGACCGCCAAATTAATTTAATTCCCCGTCAAATTTTCTGGCTACCTTAAGGGCACTATTGATTGCAGGTATTTAATTTAGCGATTTTAGCGAATAACCCATTTTTCGCTAAAAAGTGTACTCGCCGATATTATATTCATTGCTACATTCATTCCAATAGCTAGATTAAAATTTCAAAATCGCTACAATGAATACCCGCTAAATCCGCTATTTTTCAAAACCACTAAAATTTGTAACCGTTAATAATAGTAACCCTAAGGTACACAGTACTAGGACAAGGCTCACAACCAACCACTCAGGTGAGGACAATCAATATTGAGCATAGAGCCCTTGTGTTAAATTGTGGTCCTTGAGTATGGGGTTCTGTAGTGGTTGGCTTGTATTGGGGAAATGGGAGGACCGGTTGAGAAGATGAGAGGAGGGAGGAGAGAGGGAAGGATGAAGATGAGAGGAGGGAGGGGAGAGGGAAGGATGAAGATTAGAGGAGGGAGGGGAGAGGGAAGGATGAAGCCGATAGGAGGGAGGGGAGAGGGAAGGATGAAGATGAGAGGAGGGAGGGGAGAGGGAAGGATGAAGATGAGAGGAGGGAGGGGAGAGGGAAGGATGAAGATGAGAGGAGGGAGGGGAGAGGGAAGGATGAAGATGAGAGGGAGGGGAGAGGGAAGGATGAAGATGAGAGGAGGGAGGGGAGAGGGAAGGATGAAGATGAGAGGAGGGAGGGGAGAGGGAAGGAAGAAGATGGAGGAGGGAGGGGAGAGGGAAGGATGAAGATGGGAGGAGGGAGGGGAGAGGGAAGGATGAAGACGAGAGGAGGGAGGGGAGAGGGAAGGATGAAGACGAGAGGAGGGAGGGGAGAGGGAAGGATGAAGACGAGAGGAGGGAGGGGAGAGGGAAGGATGAAGACGAGAGGAGGGAGGGGAGAGGGAAGGATGAAGACGAGAGGAGGGAGGGGAGAGGGAAGGATGAAGATGAGGGGGGGGAGGGGAGAGGGAAGGATGAAGATGAGAGGAGATGAATGAGAAGGGGAATCAATCAGAAGAGGGATCAAGAGGTTAAGGAACAAGTTACCTATGACAGTAAAAACATTGGAGGTTGATTTTAACCCAAAAATGTTGCAGTCTGGGTTCATCCAGGTGGTGACCCACCTCCTCTTGGCACTGTTTACATTCCTTGTCCTGTCAAGCATTCCAGCATAATATGAATTTGGTTGCAAATGAAATTCATTTTGTAATTGCATGTAAAAAGGTGTGGAACTCTGGCTACAAGAGGGGATCAAGGGGTAGGGTACAAGTTAGCTAAATACTTACAGTATAATACGTACTACATACTAGTGCTGAAGTGGTCATTACACAATCATGATTAGTTGGCGGACACCCCAGTCTGATAGCCGGAATTCTTAGTATAGAAGCATTTCTCCTTACATTGGTTTTTGTCTTTCCTACAAACCTAAACCACACCCCAAGACGTTCACAGAAACTAGAGTCCAGTGCTGTGTTACCTTAAATTTCAAGCTTCATGCTCAAGGGAGGAACCAGACGTGAATTGAACAGCAATTTTGTCTTTACTTTTTGTACAGCAGGGTGTGTAACGGTCAGAGGAATTTTATTTTCTGAATTGCACCTGTACAAATGCTCCTTGAGTTCCAAAATGGTAAGTGGAAGTTCTATACATAAGGCCACTTTAAACTAAATTGTAGTTTCTCATCCGCCTGTGGAAACCATGTGTAGGCAGCTATGCGGCAGCTTTAATGTAGTCTCATACCCGGACTACTTTTCACCGAGCAGGAAAATGGTCTGGGGTCAACTGCCTATACCATTTAGGTTCCAATATTTTTAAATCACTGATATGTCACGTAAACTGGATTGTGAATTCAAAAAAAGTTGAAAAAACACATTCTTGCTAACAGTAAACTCTGGGACAGCCTACTCTTATTCCCCTTCTGAAGACATACTGTAATCTGTTGAAAACAAGTGGGTGATGAACTCAAGTGGCTCCTCAAAGAAGGGGGTAGGGCTTATTTTTGAGAGTTATGATATTTCTTTTTAAAACACTCCCACTTCACGCATAGTCTACCCCAATATATGTACATATCATGTACTGTTTAACTGTTGGAACTCTTATTGTTACGGATGTATTGAACTTTGGACTTGAACATGGATTACGTCATTGAATAATTTTGTATCACGTGATTCAGAATTGTGAACCATGCCATGTCTTGATAATGAACACATGAATCGATGGGGAAAGGTAAATCTAGTTGAATCAGATAGCACAGAGAAGTCTAGCGATAAATCACATGGTCCTTCGAGCCGGATACAAGGTCATTTTGAATGCTATTCTTCTACAGGATTGGAGCTAATCGATCGGATCCCCGTGTTCTAAGTTGTGCCCACCATGACTGAAGAACTTGTAAAGAAGAAACGCGTTCGCGCTGGGCACCGAGCGTCCGTCTCACGCATGGTCAAGAAGGCTGAAGAACTGTTGGCTGCAGAGCACCCTGACGCTACAAAGTTGTCACAACTGAAATTGAGCCTCAAGGAGAAGTTGGAGGTTCTCAGCCGGCTAGATGGAGAGATTTTGTATCTTGTTGAAGAAGAAGACTCCATTACCGAAGAGATCGAACAATCTGATGGGATTAAGGAAGGAATATACTCTATATTGGTGAGGATAGATGGCCTCTCCAAGTCCAAGACTCCACCCCCTGCCTCACCTACACCACGTGATGGCGCGAGAGCTGAAGCTGGAGGAACCAGTCATAGCACTGTTAAGTTGCCTAAGCTTACTATTCAACCCTTTAAGGGAGATCTTACAACCTGGATCACGTTTTGGGATTCGTACAAGGCGGCAATCCATGAGAACAGCTCACTCTCAGATATTGATAAGTTCAATTATCTCCGTTCATTGTTGCAAGGGCCAGCCCTTGATGCCGTGTCTGGACTCACTCTCACGGCATCAAACTATAAAGAAGCTGTCACCGTGCTGGAAAAACGATTTGGGAATAAGCAACAAATCGTTTCGAAACACATGGACGTATTGTTGAATGTTGAACCCGTGACGTCGAGCTACAATCTGAGAGGTCTCAGACAGCTGTACGATACCATCGAATCACATGTGCGGGGGTTGCAATCCCTTGGTGTGTCGTCTGACTCATATGGAAGTCTCCTATCATCGGTCCTCTTGAGTAAGCTACCTCAGGAACTCAGACTCATCCTCAGCAGAGAATTGGGAAGCGATGATTGGAAGTTGGATCGTGTCATGCAACTCTTGGAGACCGAAGTTCAAGCAAGAGAAAGAGCGAGTAGTAACACTGCAATAACGCAAGCTCCAAAGAACCCCCCTAGGAGTCCTTCGACAGCAATAGCTGCAACATTGGTTGCTGGCAGCACAGACATGAAGCCTGCTTGTTATTTCTGTGGTCAGTCACATTATTCTATTGCATGCAGTGTTGTGACTTCAATTGAAGAACGAAGGCGCATTCTTCGAGAGAATGGCAGGTGTTTTGTGTGCCTCAAAAGGGGCCACATTGTGCGAAACTGCCGATCCCGGTTAAAATGCAGCACTTGTAATGGTCGTCACCACAGGAGTCTTTGCCAGAAAGCAGCCTCAGACACAACCACAACCTCACCAGTCACTACTTCTGCGAACAATCCGTCAGCGTCTACTGTGACTAACTCTCAGATGAATCCAGCCGCTCCAGTGTTTAGCCCTACCACTCAAACTTCCTCATTGTGGACCCACACCAGCGAAGCAGTTCTCCTGCAAACCGCACAAGCATCTGTATTCAACCCTGATGACCCACAGAGAACGAAGCGAGTTTGTATTGTCTTCGACAACGGGAGCCAACGCTCATACATCAAGGAACAATTGCAGTCTGACCTCAACTTGACAGTCCGAGGTAGGCAGAGCATGTCCATTATGACCTTTGGGTCGAGGGATATGTGCGTTCGGGAGTGTGATCTTGTGCATGTGGGCACGGAGTTGATGGGAGGCGGAACGAGACCGTTGTCATTGTATGCGGTACCAGTTATTTGTGAGCCCTTTAATTGTCAGCCAGTAACACTCTGTCAGATGAACTACCCACACCTTGCTGGACTGCCACTAGCTGACCCTTCAGATGGGCGGGAGCAATTGGATGTCAGTATTCTGATCGGTGGTGACCAGTATTGGAGTTTCATCACCGGAGAGACCAGACGTGGACAAAGTGGCCCTGTTGCAATCCGCTCTGACTTAGGATGGGTACTGTCGGGACCTGTTGGGTTCGCAACTCAAGACAACCCCTGTTCTACACTCATTACACATTCCCTGTGTGTTGATACTTTCCTGTTGCAGGATGTTCAGATGCTTGATGACCGCTTGAAGTCATTCTGGGACTTGGAGTCATTTGGAATCAGCAATTCTGAGAGAACGGTGCTTGACGAGTTTCAAGACAAGATTTGCTTCACAGAGGGGAGGTATCGAGTGTCACTCCCTTGGAAGGATCCCCATCCACCGCTGCCTGACAATCATCAGCTGAGCCTGAAACGATTACAGGGGCTTCTCCGAAGACTCAGACATGACTGCAAGATTTTACTCGAATATGATTCTGTTATCAAGGAACAAGAGAGATTGGGGATCATAGAGAAAGTGGAGCTCGGTGAAGATGAGCCCCCAGGAGACAAGATCCACTATCTGCCACACCATGCCGTAGTGCGCCAGGATAAGGAGACCACCAAGGTGCGTGTGGTGTATGACGCTTCGGCGAGATCCAATGGGCCATCTCTCAACGACTGTCTTCATCCTGGTCCAAAGTTCGACCAGAGGATATTTG
This sequence comes from Agelas oroides, assembly GCA_949130485.1. NCBI lineage: Eukaryota > Metazoa > Porifera > Demospongiae > Agelasida > Agelasidae > Agelas > Agelas oroides. The sequence continues at coordinate 755,043 of OX422191.1, read as the reverse complement.
ATCTATTGCTGAGGTTCCGGGTACATAGAGTCGCTCTCATAGCCGACATAGAAAAGGCCTTCCTCATGGTCTCAGTGGCCAAAGATGATCGCAACTCTCTGAGATTTTTGTGGATTGATGATATTTTGAAGGAGAACCCAGAAGTTGTGACCTTTCGATTCACACGAGTCGTTTTCGGGGTATCGTCTAGCCCTTTCCTCCTCAATGCGACCATTCGATATCACTTAGAGGCCCACCTTGAAAATCACCAATTTATTGTTGAGAGGCTGTTGAAATCATTCTATGTGGATGATGTTATTACTGGTGCTTCTACTGAAGATGAAGCATTTTCTCTCTATCAAATGGCCAAGGAGATTCTGAAGGAAGGTGGCTTCAATCTGAGGAAATTCTCTACCAATGCAGTCAGGTTGCAGACGAGGATCGATTCCTGTGAGTCATCAGGTCAAGGTGAGGAGACAGCCTCAGTCCCTGTTCAATCTGAAGAAACATATGCCAACACCGTCCTTGGACTCACTCAGAAGGTGCGTTCAGGAGAGAGAAAGGTGCTTGGGGTGCGGTGGAACAATGCTACTGACGAGCTAGTCATGGATTTTGAAGAGATTGCCTCCGCAGCAGTTGTAATGGAGCCAACCAAAAGAGGAGCTGTACTCAGGGTGGCTGGCAAGGGACGTCGAGCCAAGCAGTTGCAACGCCCACTCCAATTGCTTTACCCGTTGGAGATTTGTGCTCCACCCTGTGAGTCTAACCCGTCTGAGTCTGAACTTGAATTGGAACAGTCTGCAGGTGTCACCGTCACACCTGGCGATGGTCAGAACCCAAGACAGAAAACTCCTCAAATAGATTGTAGTCCAGTTGAACCACAATGCCCCCTTCGTTGTTCTAGACGTGCTGCCGCTATTGAAGCACGAGATAGACTGATGGCTCAGGCTCTGAGTCAGACTAATGACGATGACGTGTGAACTCGGTTGACCACCTTTGTGGTCAAGGGGGGAGTGTATCATGTACTGTTTAACTGTTGGAACTCTTATTGTTACGGATGTATTGAACTTTGGACTTGAACATGGATTACGTCATTGAATAATTTTGTATCACGTGATTCAGAATTGTGAACCATGCCATGTCTTGATAATGAACACATGAATCGATGGGGAAAGGTAAATCTAGTTGAATCAGATAGCACAGAGAAGTCTAGCGATAAATCACAGTACACATGCAGCGATTCTGCAATGCCCCTCTTGTCATGCACCTGCTTGTACACTGGCAACAAATGGTGCCTGCCTTCATTTGCTAGTCCCACCTCTTCACAATAAGTGCTAATTCAATAATGGCATGTACTACAGCATAAACAGGTAGGTGTGCTTTATAGAGGAAGCAATACCGTATAGCTCCAAATTCTCGTGGCACAATATTTTCGTGAATTTCGTGATTAACCTTGAGATCACGAAAATTTAATTCATAAAAATGGAGGTCACGAGGTGGCCTATATAGCACGCTCGCTGAAAAATGGGCGGAGCAACATTGAATCATGAAAATTTAAAGTGATCACGAAATTTTTATCGCGAAAACTTTAACGCTAATTTGGAGAGATTCACGAAATTTTCGAACCACGAAACTTTGGAGCTATACGGTAACTTCATTCAAAAAAGGAGGGGGTGGGACTATTTTCAAGGGTGGGCCTACTTTCATATTACGGTAATAGCCTAGTATACACAAGGCAGCGAGGATTGCCCAATCAGTATCCATGTTGCTAGCAGATTGTAATCTTCAATGATGTAAAAATAAAGGGAAGGGTCCGGTGAACTATGTATACAAGCCATGTGCCACTGGAATGCAATTAGCTAGACCATGTACCATATTTCTTTGAATAGATGCCGCCCTCAAATAGTAGCTGCACAATCCGAAACTCTGAACGAAATAAACACCGCCCTCGAATAGTAGCCGCGGCTAGTAAACGCGGCACACGCACACGTGTGCGAATAATTTCTGACGATGGTCACTACGCTAGCACTAGGACTGTTTGTGTTGTACGAGCCGTTCCCACAGCTGACAGCAGGACTGAGAGGCTGCGCATATTACTGACAGCATCTAGCAACTGTCACCGTCTCACTCGTACGTACTGTATCCAGCTGTCGTCGATGTCTCCAGGCTTTCCAAATAAAGAAACGCCACCCTCGAATAGTAGCTGCCCTCAAATAGTAGCCGCACAAATTGAGCAGCGAAAAAAAATAGTAGCAGCATCTGATCAAAGAAATACGGTAACCAAATTTCAAATAATGTACTCTTGAATCACCTCTTGCAGAGTAAGCACACTCCCAGAGAAGTACAGTCAAAGTGTTTTTACAGCTCCTATAGTAATGGTTCTAGCTCTCTCTCACTGTTTTCAAGACTGCCATTGCTACTCAAACAGTGATGTAATGGACCGCACAGTGTAGTGTGGCAGGACACGGCTTGTAAATGCAGTTCACCAGACTCTTCCTTTTTTTGTGGAGGTGGGTCTGGCTTGTGAGACCACACACACACACACACACACACACACTAGCCTCGTCCCCAGGCTCTCTCCTCAAAAACGGGGGGAGGAGAGAGCCTGGGGACGAGGCTACACACACACACACACACACACACACACACTGCACTCACACTCCCATACACGTATGCTAGCCTTGTTTTAGAAATAAATGTACTCCATCCTTGGTCCCCTCAATGCGCCTAAATATTGATAGGAGGGGGTGGGAGGTTTATGTGAAGCCACTGCTTCTAGGTCACTGTTAATTACCAAGCTACATGCAAAAAGGCACTTTATTAATACCTGTACATGACCTGGGACGAACGTTACATCCATCCTCCCACTTACTCCCCCCCCTCTCCCCTCACCCACCCACCCCCCTTCCACACAAACCTGTGCTGCAGTGTCAATGGTAGAGGGAGAAAGTCCACCGTCAACCTCGATATCCAAACTAGAAAACCTCTCACGAAGAAACTGCACCTGCAGTTACAAACAAGCAACACATCAATCATAGCCTCGTTCCCAGGTCTCTGCCACCTCCAGTATCCGATCACTTCCAGTGTGCAAATATGGAGGAAGAAGGCCTGGGTGACCTCACCACAGGTGGTGATGTCATGTAATGACAGAAGGTATAGGTACACAGTTCATATGGGTCTAGACCACCATGAAGGAGGGAGAACGCAGTCACATGATAGCTACAGCTCCAACTGAATGGCTCTATGAACAAAGTTACAATGGCATACAAAGTTTGTAGTTGGTTGAAATGGCCTCGCGTGACTCACCTAGCATTGAACAAGATTAGCTTGTGGTTCAACTGTACTACAATGTGCCTCTAACTGACTGTTGTGCTGAGTGTACTCATTGAACAAGTTTAGCTTGTGGTTCAACTGTACTACAATGTGCCTCTAACTGACTGTTGTGCTGAGTGTACTCATTGAACAAGATTAGCTTGTGGTTCAACTGTACTACAATGTGCCTCTAACTGACTGTTGTGCTGAGTGTACTCATTGAACAAGTTTAGCTTGTGGTTCAACTGTACTACAATGTGCCTCTAACTGACTGTTGTGCTGAGTGTACTCATTGAACAAGATTAGCTTGTGGTTCAACTGTACTACAATGTGCCTCTAACTGACTGTTGTGCTGAGTGTACTCATTGAACAAGATTAGCTTGTGGTTCAACTGTACTACAATGTGCCTCTAACTGACTGTTGTGCTGAGTGCACTCATTGAACAAGTTTAGCTTGTGGTTCAACTGTACTACAATGTGCCTCTAACTGACTGTTGTGCTGAGTGCACTCATTGAACAAGTTTAGCTTGTGGTTCAACTGTACTACAATGTGCCTCTAACTGACTGTTGTGCTGAGTGTACTCATTGAACAAGTTTAGCTTGTGGTTCAACTGTACTACAATGTGCCTCTAACTGACTGTTGTGCTGAGTGTACTCATTGAACAAGATTAGCTTGTGGTTCAACTGTACTACAATGTGCCTCTAACTGACTGTTGTGCTGAGTGTACTCATTGAACAAGTTTAGCTTGTGGTTCAACTGTACTACAATGTGCCTCTAACTGACTGTTGTGCTGAGTGTACTCATTGAACAAGTTTAGCTTGTGGTTCAACTGTACTACAATGTGCCTCTAACTGACTGTTGTGCTGAGCGTACTCATTGAACAAGTTTAGCTTGTGGTTCAACTGTACTACAATGTGCCTCTAACTGACTGTTGTGCTGAGTGCACTCATTGAACAAGTTTAGCTTGTGGTTCAACTGTACTACAATGTGCCTCTAACTGACTGTTGTGCTGAGTGTACTCATTGAACAAGTTTAGCTTGTGGTTCAACTGTACTACAATGTGCCTCTAACTGACTGTTGTGCTGAGTGTACTCATTGAACAAGATTAGCTTGTGGTTCAACTGTACTACAATGTGCCTCTAACTGACTGTTGTGCTGAGTGTACTCATTGAACAAGATTAGCTTGTGGTTCAACTGTACTACAATGTGCCTCTGACTGTTGTGCTGAGCGTACTCATACCATCTCCCGATCTCAAACTGCTCAAAATACATAAGTGACACGAGTCAATGGTTTGCTGTCTGATTCACAACACCAGTATTTTAACTAGCCAGATGGCTTCAGTCAAACGCCATCATAACTTCATCCATACAGCGCTCCTTGCAGCTTGTATCCACTGTCATCAGAACACATGACGTATTGCCCCATGTGAGGCTACCAGACTCACTCAAAGAAGGTCCTGCTTTGTAAGTTGCTTGCTAGGCTTCAGTAAATTGTTGAAAGTGTTGCTAAGGAGGTCTGTAAAGTTGTGAAGAGTAAAACTAAGCAGTTTGTGGTGAGGAAGCCAAGTGAGTTGAGATACAAGTAGTGATAGATAGCTACTGATAGTGCTGCCACAAGATTGGGAGGACAAAAATGTCAACACTAGTCTTGTTGAGGGACAAGATGGGGAAGAACCTGGAACAAGACTACCTCACATCACCACACCCCTTTTTATTGGGGCGAGCCTGAGCGAGCCCCACACTAGCGGGACTGCATTGCAAAGATGCGTGTATAATAGCGGCTCAAGCCAGAGGTGTCCTGGGTTCAACTCCCAGCGGCTGCCGGCCTTTTTCACTTTCCTCTATTTTCGCCTCATAACATCTAAATTCATTTATTTCCAGCGTGAGGCAAGATGCTCTGAGAAAATATGCGTGTGTATGTCTGCTTGCGGCAATATACCGTAAATTTTAAATTAACGCATTAAGTATTTTACGAAGCTGAACGCCCTTGTGTACTCGGTAGGTATGAGGTGAAGGCTACAGCCAGAGTGCAGCGTCGGTGACCTGAAGCGAAGACGACTGAAGTTAAAGCACGCATGGCAACTTGTTTGTACAGCTACGGACCTTCAACAGCAGGCTGCTCACAATGGTGTAAATTATGGACAATGGTTGAAGTCGCTTCACCGGTAAAGTCCATGCATATACGGCACTCATACGCCGGAGACTCAGCTCATGATTTGAGTGTGAAGCTTAGTCCATGCATGTGTAGCTACAGTAGCTGCCCTGGCTGGAGAAACGATTGGCATATGCATCAAACATTTATCTCGGCCCTTGGCACTGTTAGGCCCTTCCAACTGGTATTCCTGTTTCTGGTCCTCCACCCACATCAATAATTACGTCTTACACAATTTCAGCAACTCAACTTCTGCGCATGCACAGTATGGTGGATTCGCGGTGAGTTGTAGATCGGTTGTATCTATCGCCATCAGCGGTGAGTTGTAGATCGGTTGTATCTATCGCCATCAGTCCAGCAAACTAAGCGAAATAGGAAACGTGTCTGTCATATTTGTAGGCTTCAGTTCGTTTTATTCATTCTTTTTGTGCCTTTTTGTAGGTATCGCACTTGGCTGTTGTGTATGGCGTTAGTGAACTGTAGTGTTTTGTGTAGAAGTACTTGGTTTCTAGGTTGCTAAGTCCCCACCCGCCCGCGTCAATGCCAGCAAAAACCCCTGACCAGAAACAGGAATACCGGTTGGAATGGCCTTATGCATTATGATTGTGTATATATGCAGAGCATGTCTTCTCATTTCACCTTTTTTTAAAAAAGCACTTTTAAACCCCCCTGTGAATGGTGAATGGATGTGCATGTAGGAGGATTGATTGTGTTAGTGATATAACACTGTTCCTGTCTCAGCTTGCTTAGGCTCGCCCCCACAATGTTCTACATTTTCTAGCATTTGGAGAGGGGGGGAGGAGGGGGGGAGGAGGGCTGGTTCTGAGAATAAGACAAAGCTGAATAGCAAGTGTGGGTCAGGTCAGGAATTGATGCGACACGCCCCCCATACCTTTGGCATCATGTCAGGCATGAACTTCTGTCCCCCAAAACCAGGCTCGATGGTGATCACCAGAATCATGTCCACGAGAGAGACAAAGGGAACCACCTCCTCCACTGGCGTCCCTGGCTTGATGCCAATACCAACCTAGGGAGGGGGTGGAGGGAGGGGGTAAAAGGAGGGGAAAGGGGAGGGAGGAGAGGGGGAAGGGAGGGGAGAGGGAGGGAGAGGAAGGGGAGGTGATGAAAAAGAGGAAGGGAGGGGAGGGGATCGAGGGAGGGGAGGGGAAAAGGAAGGAAGGGAAAGGATAGAGGGGAGGGAAGGGGAGAGAGGGGAGAGGAAAGGAGGAAAATATCCATGTAACAATAGATCCAGAACAGATAGTCTGGCTTTGAGGCTGGGATGAAAGAAGGAGAGAGAGGGAGAGAATAGAGTATTTGAGGAGTAGAAGGAGAGAGAGGGAGAGGATGGGAGAGTGGGAGGGAGAGACAGTGACGTCAATCCGACCTTCATTCCTTTCTCCCTGATCTTCTTGATCAGTTCAGTCAGATTCTCTGCCCATAAAATGAAATGTCATCATATCACAGCACACAGGAAGACCAATCACATGGCTGCCGAGCGCTTTAGCTTGAGGCTACTAATCTTGCAGTGTCTGTTCTCAGTTGGTGGGTGTGGCTTACATACATATGCACTAACATCCGTCACACAAACATCCCTCACGCTTAGGAATGCAATTTGTCCCCTGCACTGCAGCATGCAGCGGCACTAGTGGTCTCATTGTTTCATAGCGCGATCAGCACTGCAGCATGCAGCGGCACTAGTGGTCTCATTGTTTCATAGCGGGATCAGCACAGCACAGCCAGTGGATGCTAGTACCAACAAAGTGAAGGCAGAGAGTTAGACAGAGTGGAGTGAAAACAGAACCTCGAGGAAGTGGTGTAGTATAATACTGGTAGCAGGTATTGATTACAGTTACAGTGTTGTGCTCAGGATCACCCACCAGCTAACCACCACCACTACTGGAACTGGGAATCAGGCTACAATCACCCACCAGCTACCCACCACCGGTACTGGAACTGGTAGCAGGTATTGATTACAGTTACAGTGTTGTGTTCAGGATCACCCACCAGCTACCCACCACCAGTATTTGAACTGGGAATGAGGCTACAGTACAAACTTCCCTGCAAACCATGAAAAGCTGGCCTCGGGACTACATCTGGGGACCTGGGAACGAGACTATTGAACTTACTTGTGGCCTCCAGATGAAAGGTGTACTGGTTTGCTCCAGCGTCAGCTAAATCATCCACCCACTGGAGAACAAGTAATATTGTCAGCCATATTGAAAAAGAATAAACATCATATAGACCCCTTTCTGAGCATTCGGTTCCCATGGTAATATATCATATTGGAGGTCGAGTACTAACTATAGAGGTCAGTACTCACGCTGATGTGGGTGACATGAAACATGCATTGTACAGCAATTTTTGGAAAAGCCAGACAGGGAGCGGTATACACAAGTTATTGACATTTTTCACTGAACTTCTCACTGAGTTTCATATATGTCCCTTGACCTCCAATATGACGTAATACCATGGGAGCCGAATGCTCAGAAAGGGGTCTATTGTCAGCTACTGCAAGCAGTGGAAAGCTGGAGACATGAGGTTTAATATTACTTGAAACAATGCATGGGCGTGGGAAGGGATTGTCCGGGGTACACTAACAACATTCTTCAGGTTAGTTGCTAGAACAAAACCAGCTTGATCATGAACATCTGACAGAATATACAGCTAAAACTGAAGGCAATCCTCCTCACCTTTTCTGGCTCTGAAACCATCATGTGAATATCTGAGCAAAGAAACAAGTCAATGGCAGAACAAACCAAAGTTCACCGGCATCGTGAGTTCCGTAATTCTGTGTTCAGTCAAAGTTTCTTACCAAAGAAAGCATCTGGTATTCTCTTCCGCAGACATTTCACAACAGGAGCTCCAAATGTAAGGTTAGGTACAAAATGTCTGCAATGACCAACAGAACATTAAGATTGCATGTGGGAGGAGGATACCCGGGAGGAAGGGCACATGTTCTCCAGGTAGCCTCATTCTAGCAAATAATGGAGAAATAGGTGTACAGTGACCTATGACCTCTCCCGCACTGTTTTGTAACAAACCGGAAATGAAACCCCTGCCCGACCCTATACCCTTGATTCAGAAACATGCCTCTGGTAGAGAGTACTATATGTTCTCAGTCCCACCCCCAGCTCTTTTTACTTGCAATACCACTGGCGGATTTAGGGGGGGTAAGGGGGGTGCAAATGCACCCCCCTTTGGCGGCTAGTAATGTATTTTGCGTACATAACTGCATGAGTCCATCAAATGATTATGCAGCAGTGGCATGCAGCAACAACAACCAGGCACAGTTACACACTCACATATCAGTTCCTTACTGATCTCCAGACGTTTGGCTAGGCCTAGAGTTGCTTTGAGATATTCAGTTTGGCCCGAGGGGTCCGCCACGGCGCGCCTCGGCGTACGAGATTTCGAAATCCACTGGATTTCACGGATTTCAGAGTGGATTTCTGGATTTCAGGATTTCAGTTTGGATTTCTGCCGACAGGTTTCTTCTTGTATGTTCTAGGATATTGTTCCCAGCTTAGCAAAAATTTTAGTTAGTTGTAGTTTTGGTTAACTAAATTTTAAAAAGGCCATACTAAAATGAAGTTATAGTTAACTAAAACAACACTGTCGGACAGTGTACGAGATTTTTTTTGTGACGGACCCTTCGGTTCGGCCTTCCAGCTATATTATTGTATGAATGCGTTCACGTGACCGAAAGTGGGCGTGGCAACCCCAAAAATTTCCGGCGCGCGAATTCAACCCCCCTTTCTAAATTTCTAGATCCGCCACTGAATACAATCATATGGAGAGAGCCGGGAACAGAAACTATATTCTCCTGTTGTTACTCTCCATCCCACACACGCACAGGACTGAACCAAAACAGACTGTACGCAGTAGGACTTATGCTTCACGTAAGCTCACCCGTCCATGACGTCTCACAGGTAGTCTGCTCCGCTGTCCAACATCTTCTGGCACTCCTCAGCGAGACAGGAGAGGTCTGCATTCAGGATGGACGGGCCTATCCGACACTTGCATGTACACATTCTCGACTTCTGAGCTGCAAACGATACAAGGGTTGCATGCAGCCCGAGGGGTCCGTCACGAAAGAAATCTCGTACACCGTCGGCAGAAATCCAAACTGAAATCCAGAAATCCACTGTGAGATCCAGAAATCCAGAAATCCACTATGAAATCCAGAAATCCAATCTGAAATCCAGAAATCCACTCTGAAATCCAGAAATCCAATCTGAAATCCAGAAATCCACTCTGAAATCCAGAAATCCACTGAAATCCGGAAATCCAATTCAGGATTCTATTAAAATACTCCGCAAATATCCGTATACTTTACATTAATTACACTGTACTACAAGGACGTGCACGTGCACCGATTTTCTATGACGTAATAGAACGTCACCACAATGAATGACCTTTGTATATACGCGGCCGATCTTCGCGGTCGGGTACAAAGGTCATTCTTCCAAGGTGATGTAATGGATGTATTATGTATGACGAACATGCAGTACGGTATGAATATGTATGTAAACTAACACGCAGTATGCGTATGAATCAGAGAGTCGGTAGACTCTCTATGTAGGGATGGCGCCGACGCGCAATATATGCAATACTTAAGCAAAAGCCGTATAACTTCACCACAAACACACTAAAAGCTTATTTAAGCGCCCAGGCTTCCTCTTTGAGTGGCTTTGTGATCAGCAAGGCTCATATAAGTGGCCAAAAGCCACGCGGAAGATAGCTAAACGCAAGAGTGTGCGGTCATGAAAGTGCCATTTTTCGTATTCTTTCTTTCTTGTTTCTTCTTTCTTTGTTCAGACCACTTGTCAAAACGACGATAACTCGAAAACAGCTCAAGTACTCACCTTGATTTTAGCACGAAACTGATGTTCATCACAGCGCGCAGCTTCCCAACCACTCAGCGTCTTCATTACTTCAAATTTACCCTGGTCAAGAAAAGCGATTCACAACACACTGAGGCTGCTGTCCGTTGCTTAGGACGCCATTTTCAAATTTTGTACGCATGCGCACACGAAGTCTCGTTCCCAGACCAAAGACCACGGTCATTGGTCTGGAAGCGAGACTAGTACGCGACTAGCTGGCACTGTCTTTCCCCTCGCGGCATTGGGCAAGGCTTATGAACACCACGTAGGTAAGGCGCTACACAGCCAAAAATATTCTGACCCGATACAGTTCCGTTGCCAAAAAGTTCTGTTACGGTCGTATTTTCGGAACTGAATCAGTACCGCAGTAGCATCAGGACAGTATCAGATCAGTACGCACATATCTGTATCAGACCAGTACGAATAGCATGTCTTAGGGCTATTTTGCTGAACTGATACGAGCTGAACTGATACAGAGCTGCAGAACTGATACAGATCCGATTTACAGTTCGGTATCAGACCCGTTGCCAAAAAGTTCCGTTGCGTTTCTGGGTACAGATCTGGATCAGATTGGTTCCAGTTCTGATTCAAAACGTACGATTTTGCTGTGTACCTACTTGTAGCTACACTAAAAATAGCCTACTCACAGCTTTAGTGAACTGTAAGTTGTCAGTATGATAGTTTTCTGTGCTGCAGCTGGTCAGTCGTCATGTGATTGACAACTGAATCATGAAATTGGTTTCACGAAGTTTGGTAGGGAGAGCGGTTGGCCCTTCACCAGGTTCTAGCTGGCTATATTACACATTATTATTACATGCCTGGAACTACTACTATTACTGTCAACGCCATTTTAAGTTCTGGTGTTCTTCTTAGGCTTAGGTCTAACTGTAACTGAGATTAACATCAAAAAAGTACAGAAACAAGACTTAAAAAACATTAAAAATGTAAAAAGATGTAGGGATGGCATGCCAAAAAGTATGCAAACAAGGTAGGGATAATGAAAGCAAAGGTCAACATATTGGCAAAGCCCCATCCCTACATCTTTTTCACACTGCAGTTAGACAGTGCATGGGGGTCTTCCTAAACGTACCACAAGTTTACTCCAACCTTTATTGGCAGTTCATCATGGCTGTAGCCTCGTTCTCAGGCCACTTCCTAGCTCCTCCCACATGGCCTGGGAACGAGGAGTATGATCCAGCATCTGTGTCTGTATAGCCTATACGTACGTAGCTATCAGATAGCTACCAAGTAGCTTTACTGTCCACATACTACTTGTAGTGACAGTGGCACCCTTTCTGATACCACCTAGACACTGAGCTTGAGTGGGCTGAAGACTAGTCATAGACAGTGTGTAAACTTAAGTACTCATGCACAGCATAACTGCATGGATGGGTGCAGATTCAGCTCTCAACTCAAGCACGCTAACTGCAGTGTGAAAAAGATGTAGGGATGGGGCTTTGCCAATATGTTGACCTTTGCTTTCATTATCCCTACCTTGTTTGCATACTTTTTGGCATGCCATCCCTACATCTTTTTACATTTTTAATGTTTTTTAAGTCTTGTATGTATGACAATCAACGAACACGCAGTATGCGTATGTATATGTATGACAATCAACGAACACGCTGCCTATGCGCTATGTAGCGGTGAACTGCCTGTGACATTGTATTCTGTTAGCATATAGGCTGAGAGGAATGTGGTTCATGATTGTTCATGAGCTGTATCTTCAGAAATAGCGAAATCCAGAAATCCGCTTTGAAATCAAGAAATCCGCTTGAAATCCAGAAATCCACTTTGAAATCCAGAAATCCACTTTGAAATCCAGAAATCCACTTTGAAATCCAGAAATCCAAACTGAAATCCAGAAATCCACCTAAATCCACCTAAATCCACTGGATTTCGAAATCTCGTACGCCGAACCGCGCCGTGACGGACCCCTCGGGAAGGTACGAACATACAAAACGCTCCCACAAATACGGGAACCTTCATATAAAATTCCCACCGGTCCCCCAAAGTTTTACACCGACCCCTTGAACTGTGCACATCAGAATTATATAGTCTCGATCTGTTTTGATATATAGACTCCGGCCCTGGATATACATCGTATAACCACCTTTGATATTCAACCTGTTGAAACTATTCAAACTGCTGTCACATTACAATCAACGAACCAGTCTCCCCCCTAGTGACAGCCAATACAATAATAATGCAGCCCGAGTGTCTACATGTTACTAAGTACACGTGTTACAAAACCATTTTGTCAAACACTTGAGGGGGTACATTTACACAAAATTAATGTCAATGTGAAATCTTAACCACTCTTTACAAGAACAACACTGCATCATTGTACTCCCAGCCTGCTCTGGTATATGACAGGAAAAGTATACACGAAGGGTGAATGACATGTTCAGTTTTCAGCTCTTCTTCACATAACTGCAAAGACAGAGATATATTGTGACAATACGGTGAATGTGTACTCTCTCCATCTCCTCCCCTCCCCCCTCCCCTCCCCTCCTCCCCTCCTCTCTCCCTTCCCTCCTCTCTCCCTTCCCTCTCCTCCCCTTCTCCATCTCCTCCCCTCTCCCCTTCTCCATATGATGACTGACAATATAGTGAATGTGACTGTTTGTATACCTCTGGAACTTTTATCATGTGCTTGGGAAGCAGGTCACTCTCAGACAGTCTTCCATGATCTCATTTCCACTGAGGAAGGAATAAAATTTGTACCCATTGAAAATTTCCGGCTATATGGTGCTCATCACATTACTGGGATACAGATGAGATTTGAAGCAAGTATTTAGTGTACGCACAAGGTTGTTACTGTTACATTGTACATGAATGCTGTAGTCACATAGCACCCATTAATGAGAGGTGATATTCAATGACATCTGCCTTCCCTTGTCTGGAATGGAACAGTTACTCACTCAGGCAGGTGAGTTCAAGGGGCACAGCTATATATTCCAATGTGCAGAATATTCCACAGGTGTTCCTACGGAACCGTTCAAATACTTTACGAGTGAGGAAGACCAATTACTAGTTTCCAACCTCTTTTGACTAGGATAAGTAGGCAAGATGATACTCAGTGAGAGAGTAATAAATCGATATACTCTAAACTATTCATCCTGTCACTCTCGGGCACTGTCTACTGTTGATTTTGCCTCGCTTTGAATAGCATGGCATGAGCATATCAACATGTGTATGTTTGTACAAGTGCAAGCATGTACTTGCTAGTACTAGCACACTGAGTGTTGACACTCTATGCTTACACTTCATGTCACGCCTATTTGAAGTGAGGCGAAATCAACAGTAAGTACCATTTATCCTGCATTTCTGGTGCATTTATTTATTGCCAACATACTACAGTTTTCCAATCATGCCATATAAAAGTAGGAGGGAGAGAAAGAAGGGATCCAATCCAACTGGGAATCGAACCTGGGACCTTCTACAGGGCCGTAGCCATCAAATTTGGAGTGGTCAGGTTAGTGGTGCGTGCGTAAGCACACAACAGCTAGGGGGGTCTTAGTCTCGGAACCAGACCCTCGAAAAATCGAAAAGGAGGGTCTGGTAAATCGGCTGGGGTGGAAGTGTACACTGCGCCCGGTATGCAGGCGCACTTCCGATTGGCTTTTGATTAGCATTCTGATGTGCGTTTATTAGAAATGCTAACCGCACGAGAGCCGTCTTCGCGTTTAGCTTCGTTTCAGAAAGCTGTGAACGTCAAGCGGGAAAGATTAGAACACTTTTTTGAGTGTCTGGTTCAGCAGAAAGCTCTAACTGGCTACAGAAGGTAAGCAACTAATAAAATTCCTAACATTCCGAAGTGTACACTTCCACCCCGCCCCGTTTACCAGACCCTCCTTTTCGATTTGTCATGGGTCTGGTTCCAAGACTAGGGGGGTCTGGGGGCATGCCCCCCCAGAAAATTTTTTGAATTTAAAGGCTATGAGGTTGCTTCTGAGACCATTTTTGGGCCAAAACGATGCTTCTCGGAGGCCAGACGACAGAGTTTTACATGCATGAACATCTACCCTTTCTGCCCGTTGCGCCATATAGCACTGCATGGTTTCGACTTTCCGATCGTTCGGTTGGAAGAATGGAAAATTGTTGGAAGACTCGGTCTTTCGCACTGTTCGCAGCCATCTCGTATTATGTTGCAACATGTCACCACGCTGTGTGCGTGCCATGGGCGTTTGCCGAGCATTGGCCTATTTGGCGACACCAAGCAAGCCATGGGTGAGGGAAAAAGTGGTCCGGTTGAAACCGGACTAACCGGACCGGTGGCTACGGCCCTGTTCTATGCTCTCACCACTGAGCCACTGGATCCATGGCAAAGGAGTAGAAGCAAGTCTGCTTATAAAAGCCAGGCTAGAGGCCTTAGCCGACTCCAGCTGTCTTTCTTTCTCTCACCGTCAAATACACTGCCTTATTGTGAATGGAGATCCCAAGTGGACAGGGTTGTGGGGCTGGAGTGGATTGACTGTACAAGCACATTGCCTGAGCAGATACTCTCACTATCCACCACCCCAGCCTCTGGCTCAATTATCTCCCAATGCATTGTTGCCTGTTCTACAATAAGCCTCGAATGCTGACATCCATGGAGACAAATGTATAGGAATCTCTGTGGTTTTTTATGAAGCTCTGTGTAGGCAAGAACGAACTTGATGTAAGTTTTGGAGAGGAAGGAAAATCCACAGGGATCCAGCTGGGAATCGAACCCGGGACCTTCCGATTACTAGACGGACGCTCTTACCACTTTTTCTTTCTCTCTCTCCAAAGCTTACATCAAGTTTATTCCTGCCAACACAGAGCTTCATAACAATCATACCATATATAGCGATGGTTTTCATGTGTTTACTACACAATTTACACAACACAAAGGCCACTGGCAGACATGTGACTATCTGTGGTGACCTGATTGGAGTACTGTTGTCATAGCTACACATGGTAGTACTCTACCACCTGCTCAAGCAGAGCCTGGGGGTCAAAAAGAAACAAATTTGGGAGGCCCATAACCTTAGGTAAAATACCCCTCCCCCCTCCTCCCCCAAGAAAAACTCCACTGGGAGGAAAAATCCACCAGCAAAGAATGAAACGCAATATGCAAATAAGCTGTCTTCTGAGAGCATCCTGCACAAGGCAATCATAGCTGAAAATCAATAATGAAAGAGACCACAGCCACCCCTGTCACAAGTATGCAATTTCCAGGAGTATCATTTTCCAAGGTCAAACAACAGAAGAGTACATTACCCAGTACATGCACCCCTTTAGCCACCATGCTAGATCTGTACTGATACCGTATGGTTTGTAATTTTCGCGAGGGATTTATCTTCGCATTTTTCGCGAGTCAAGAGCCATTTGCGAAAATTAAAACTGCAAAATTTATGTTCTCCACATGCAAAGCGAGCAAACCGTGTTTCAATCCGGCCTAATTCAAACTGTCTAGCCGTCCTAACTCCAACAGATTCCTGTCTGCAAGTGTGCCTTTGACGGCTATTGCTCAAGCCATCCCACGTAAGCACAGACGCATGAACCGGATGGTGGCACAAGGCTGAGAATGGAAGCAAGCGTTTCTACAAACGTCTTGGGTACGAGGCTACTCTTCTCGCCACACTGGAACAAAGATTGCAATCTCTCTCTGTAAACAATTCTTGACATTCACTCAGCTTTTAGCTGTACCGCTAACTAACCCACGGGTCCCAGATTAACCGACCGCGAAAATTAAAACCTCGAAAATTTCTAAAACCCGAATTTTGGCCTGTTTCGCAAAAATTTGTACCCGTGAAAATCACCAAGTTACCAACCACACGGTATGAGTGACATCTCACCCAACTTGTGTCACTTCTTGCTGCATGCTTGGAGTGGGTTGGCAACATTAGCACCTCACCAGAGTATACCACCTGCACTAAGATTAGGCCTTGGCAGATTTAGCATCAGGCCCAGGACGAGACCAAGGCTGTGGCAGACTACGTTCCACAAAAATATTGTTGCTTGCTGCATTAATTGCCATCATATTAGCTAAGTCTACGGTGACTAATATTTGAGTTGGGCAAATAGCACGTTTGGAGTGTATTCACTTTAACGTTTTGATGGGGGGGGTAGTCCTTTCTAAATGCGCACATCCAAATGCACTTCAAGGTGTTTATTGCCAACACATATATAAAACCTTCCATCATGTGCACCATCTGATAGTCAATTAATTATCTGTGGTAATTTGTAGCTATGACAACTGCAGATTATCTGTGGCCACAGTTCACTCACAACGCACAAAGGCCACTGTGCAGTGTGGAGAACTGTACAATGACTGTTGTGGATTTATTTCTTGCTCTCTCCGCCAAAAATATCAATATTCATGAGTGCCTACTGTCACATACAGTAAATAACATCAAGCCTCGGAATTATAATTGGGGCGAGCCTGAGCGAGCCCCACACTAGCGTGACTGCATTACGCACGTGCGTGTGTATGCTTGCTTGCTTGCTTGTTTGCTTGCGGCCATATACCGTAAATTTTAAATGAGCGCATTTAAATATTTCTCGAAGACGGTACAGCAGTGAAGGGCCACAGCCAGAGCCCAGCGTCGGCGTGCAAGAAACCCGGAGCGAAGATTGCTCAAGTTAACGCATGTATGGCAACTGCGGACCATGACAGACAAGGGCAGGCTGCTCACAGATGGTACAAATTACGCACAGTAGTCGAGTTCGCTTCAGGTAAGGGCCATGCATAATCGACACTCATAAGCGCCAGAAATTCAGCTCATAACTTCAGTGTGAAGTTTAGTCCAAGCGTGTGTGTAGCGGTAGTAGCTTCTTTGACCGGAGATGTGGTGAGAACTATAGCTACTGCTTGGCTACGTGAAGTTTTGCTTACTGGCCACGCTCATGGAACAGCAGACATGCAGTGATGAATCCTGCTGTTCACTCTACTATCTATGCTGTTACTAACAGTGCATGGTTTGTGTGCCATGACAAACCATTAAATCAGTAATGCATTGCTCGCTCAGGCTCGCCCCACGATGATGCATGAATCATCTTACTAGTTATTTCATGGTCTGTGTTTTTCTTCCCTCTGGGCAGTGAGATTATTGTGCAGGTGGTAGGATAATACCATGAGTAGCTATGACTGAAAAAATTTCAGGATCCAGCTGAAATTCAAACCCAAGACCTTCTGAATACTAGTCAGACACTCTTACCATTGAGCCTCTTGGACCCCTGGCAGAGGCTGCTTACGTAGCTTGTCTTCCACTCCTCTGCCAGCGGTCTAAGCGGCTTAGCGGTAAGAGTGTCTGACTAGTATTTTTTACTGGAACCTTAAGTGGATAACAAATATAACCATGACAAAAGAAGGTGGGCATCACCTGGGCCTGGATAAAGTCAACTGGCAGCTGATGGCCTGTCTGGAGCTAAAATCAATTTTTTACGGTTTTTTACAGTCCACATGCAAGTGACAGAGTTCAGTAATCATGTAGCCTAACAAACAAGTCTACTGTGAAGACAACTGTAATCATGGGGAAACACTGTAGCCTCATTCCCAGGCCTCATTCCCAGGCTCCTCCACAGCATTTCAGCTGCTGGGGAGGAGCCAGGGAATGAGGCCAGAAACACAATGTGTAGTTGATACTTACCAAAGAAACCATCAGCAGATTCTGGTATTCTCTTCCGCAAACATTTCACAATAGGAGCTCCAAATGTAATGTTTGGGTACAAAATGCCTGCAACAACAAATAGTATAATGTTAATACACAAAGATCAGTAGTGTAGTGGGAGAGAATGTAGGGGAAGAGGAGGAGGGGGGAGGGGGGAGGGGGGGGAGGGGGGAGGGGGGAGGGGGAAGGGAGGCTATCATGCCACAGTATACCACCGCATACCACTGCAGGAATGCAATACATTTGTATGATTATGTGTTCCCTACCAGTGGTCTCTTTCCTAGGTCTCTGCAGCTTTTGGCACTTACAGTAGGAAATTTGCACTGCAAATGACAAATGTTGCACAGGCCTAGCCTCCCAGACCCCCACCAGCTTTTGCTGCTGGCAGTACCGTAAACTGACAAAAGGATGGAAGGAGATAGTCTCATTCCCAGACCCTCCCAAAAAACAAAAAAGAGGGGAAATGGGGCGGAAGCGTACATTGCGGAATGTTAGGAATTTTAATAGCTGCTGAATCATCTGTCACTGGTAGATTCTTCTGCTGGACAAGACACAGAAATGTAGCAATGTTTCTGCCTAGTGCCCAAAACTTTCTATAATGTACAAAGCAAAATGTGGCCACTTGTAAAGATGACTTTCCTGTGGTTAGCATTTCCAATAATCAAAAGCCAGTCAGAAGTGTGCCTGAATTCCAAGTGCAGTGTACACTTCTGCCCCAGCCTATTTACCAGACCCTCCTTATCAATTTATCGAGGCTCTGCTTCCATAACTAGGACAGGGGAGAGTGGGAACAAGCTACCATATTCATATTGCAAGTGATGAGAAGCTTGATGGGAGAGAACATTTCACTAGCCTGGTGCCCACGTAAAATTGGTACGGCTACAAGTCTTCTCAAGTGAATTCATGTGTTAAAGAAGTCTCGTTCCCAGACCTCACCCAGCACGTATATTGCTTCAAGTATAACCTATGTATGATACTGAAAGTGATTTGTGACAGGGTTGGTTTGGGTGTGGGACCGAGACTAGTGTTACAGTTTGTAACCCCCCTTCTGAGCATCCCACATGACTAAGGTTTCCAGTAAATTGTGTATGAAACATCTGGTTCGTTTTATTTGCAGAAACAAAATGGTAGGATACAAGTTTACTAATCAACGTACAAAATAACATTGGCGGATTTTAATTTGGCGGTTTCAATCCAACCGCCAAATTAATTTAATTCCTCGTCAAATTTTCTAGCTACCTCAAGGGCACTATTGATTGCGGGTATTTAATTTAGCGATTTTAGCGAATAACCCATTTTTCGCTAAAAATTGTACTTGCCGATATTAAATTCATTGCTACATTCATTCCAATAGCTAGATTAAAATTTCAAAATCGCTAAAATGAATACCCGCTAAATCCGCTACTTTTCGAAACCGCTAAAATTTGTAACCGTTAATAATAGTAACCCTAAGGTATACAGTACTAGGACAAGGCTCGAAACCAACCACTCAGGTGAGGACAATCAATATTGAGCATAGAGCCCTTGTGTTAAATTGTGGTCCTTGAGTATGGGGTTCTGTAGTGGTTGGCTTGTATTGGGGAAATGGGAGGACCGGTTGAGAAGATGAGAGGAGGGAGGAGAGAGGGAAGGATGAAGATGAGAGGAGGGAGGGGAGGGGGAAGGATGAAGACGAGAGGAGGGAGGGGAGGGGGAAGGATGAAGACGAGAGGAGGGAGGGGAGAGGGAAGGATGAAGCCGAGAGGAGGGAGGGGAGAGGGAAGGATGAAGATGAGAGGAGGGAGGGGAGAGGGAAGGATGAAGACGAGAGGAGGGAGGGGAGAGGGAAGGATGAAGACGAGAGGAGGGAGGGGAGAGGGAAGGATGAAGACGAGAGGAGGGAGGGGAGAGGGAAGGATGAAGACGAGAGGAGGGAGGGGAGAGGGAAGGATGAAGACGAGAGGGGGGAGGGGAGAGGGAAGGATGAAGACGAGAGGGGGGAGGGGAGAGGGAAGGATAAAGATGAGAGGAGATGAATGGGAAGGGGAATCAATCAGAAGAGGGATCAAGAGGTTAAGGAACAAGTTAGCTATGACAGTAAAAACATTGGAGGTTGATTTTAACCCAAAAATGTTGCAGTCTGGGTTCATCCAGGTGGTGACCCACCTCCTCTTGGCACTGTTTACATTCCTTGTCCTGTCAAGCATTCCAGCAAAATATGAATTTGGTTGCAAATGAAATTCATTTTGTAATTGCATGTTTGTGCCAAAAAGGGGTGGAACTCTGGCTACAAGAGGGGATCAGGGGGTAGGGTACAAGTTAGCTAAACACTTACAGTATAATACGTACTACATACTAGTGCTGAAGTGGTCATTACACAATCATGATTAGTTGGTGGACACCCCAGTCTGATAGCCGGAATTCTTAGTATAGAAGCATTTCTCCTTACATTGGTCTTGTCTTTCCTACAAACCTAAACCACACCCCAAGATGTTCACAGAAACTAGAGTCTAGTGCTGTTTTACCTAAAATTTCAAGCTTCATGCTCAAGGGAGGAACCAGACGTGGATTGAACAGCAATTTTGTCTTTACTTTTTGTACAGCATGGTGCGTGACGGTCAGAGGAATTTTATTTTCTGAATTGCAACTGTACAAATGCTCCTTGACCTCCAAAATGGTAAGTGGAAGTTCTATACATAAGGCCACTTTAAACTAAATTGTAGTTTCTCATCCACCTGTGAAAACCATGTGTAGGCAGCTATGCGGTAGCTTTAATGTAGTCTCATACCCAGACTACTTTTCGCCGGGCAGGAAAATCGTCTGGTCAACTGCCTATATCATTTTGGTTCCAATATTTTTAAATCACTGATATGTCACGTAAACTGGATTGTGAATTCAAAAAAAGTTGAAAAAACAAACATTCTTGCTAACAGTGAACTCTGGGACAGCCTACTCTTATTCCCCTTCTGAAGACACACTGTAATCTGTTGAAAACAAGTGGGTGATGAACTCAAGTGGCTCCTCAAAGAAGGGGGTATTTTTGAGAGTTATGATATTTCTTTCTAAAACACTCCCACTTCACACACAGTTAGTCTAGCCTTGTAGATGTACACATGCAGTGATTCTGCAATCCCTCTTTCGTCATGCATCTGCTTGTACACAAGCAACAAATGGTGCCTGCCTTCATTTGCTAGTCCCACCTCTTCACAATAAGTGCTAATTCAATAATGGCATGTACTACAGCATAAACAGGTAGGTGTGCTTTATAGAGGAAGCAATACCGTATAGCTCCAAATTTTCGTGGCACAATATTTTCGTGAATTTCGTGATTAACCTTGAGATCACGAAAATTTTATTCATGAAAATGGAGGTCACGAGGTGGCCTATATAGCACGCTCACTGAAAAATGGGCGGGACAACATTGAATCATGAAAATTTAAAGTGATCACGAAATTTTATCACGAAAATTTACTTTAACGCTAATTTGGAGAGATTCACGAAATTTTCGAACCACGAAACTTTGGAGCTATACGGTAACTTCATTCAAAAAAGGAGGGGGTGGGACTATTTTCAAGGGTGGGCCTACTTTCATATTACGGTAATAGCCTAGTATACACAAGGCAGCGAGGATTGCCCAATCAGTATCCATGTTGCTAGCAGATTGTAATCTTCAATGATGTAAAAATAAAGGGAAGGGTCTGGTGAACTATGTATACAAGCCATGTGCCACTGGAATGCAATTAGCTAGATCATGTACCATATTTCAGATGCTGCCCTCGAATAGTCGCCACCCTTGAATAGTAGCCGCCCTCAAATAGTACCTGCACAATCCGAAACTCTGAACGAAATAAACACCGCCCTCGAATAGTAGCCGCGGCTAGTAAACGCGGCACACGCACACGTGTGCGAATAATTTCTGACGATGGTCACTACACTAGCACTAGGACTGTTTGTGTTGTACGAGCCGTTCCCACGGCTGACAGCAGAACTGAGAGGCTGCGCGTATTACTGACAGCATATAGCAATCGTCACCGTCTCACTCGTACGTACTGTATCCAGCTGTCGTCGATGTCTCCAGGCTTTCCAAATAAAGAAACGCCACCCTCGAACAGTAGCTGCCCTCAAATAGTAGCCGCACAAAACGAGCAGCAAAATAAATAGTAGCCGCATCTGATCGAAGAAATACGGTAACCAAATTTCAAGTAATGCACTCTTGAATTACCTCTTGCAGAGTAAGCACACTCCCAGAGAAGTACAGTCAAAGTGTTTTTACAGCTCCTATAGTAGTGGAAAAGATGTTCTTCTCTTTCACTGTTTTCAAGACTGCCATTGCTACTCAAACAGTGATGTAATGGACCGCAGGACAGGACACGGCTTGTAAATGCAGTTCACCAGACTCTTCCTTTTTTTGTGGAGGTGGGTCTGGCTTGTGAGACCGCACACACGCACACACACACACACACACACAACACACGCACACACACACACACACACACACACACACACACACACACACACACAC
Source organism: Agelas oroides (assembly GCA_949130485.1). NCBI lineage: Eukaryota > Metazoa > Porifera > Demospongiae > Agelasida > Agelasidae > Agelas > Agelas oroides. Next base: position 732,573 of record OX422191.1, on the reverse strand, counting down.
ACACACACACACACACACACACACACACACACACACACACACACACACACACACACACACACACACACACACACACACACACACACACACACACACACACACACACATTGCACTCACACTCCCATACACGTATGCTAGCCTTGTTTTAGAAATAAATGTACTCCATCCTTGGTCCCCTCAATGCGCCTAAACATTGATAGGAGGGGGTGGGAGGTTTATGTGAAGCCACTGGCCTCTAGGTCACTGTTAATTACCAAGCTACGTACAAAAAGGCACTTTATTAATACCTGTACATGACCTGGGACGAAGGTTACATCCATCCTCCCACTTACTCCCTCCCCTCTCCCCTCACCCCCCCCCCCCCCCCCTTCCACACAAACCTGTGCTGCAGTGTCAATGGTAGAGGGAGAAAGCCCGCCGTCCACCTCGATATCCAAACTAGAAAACCTCTCACGAAGAAACTGCACCTGCAGTTACAAAGAAGCAACACATCAATCATAGCCTCGTTCCCAGGTCTCTGCCACCTCCAGTATCTGATCACTTCCAGTGTGCAAAGAGGGAGGAAGAAGGCCTGGGAGACCTCACCACAGGTGGTGATGTGAGGTAATGATAGAAGGTATAGGTGCACAGTTCATATGGGTCTAGACCACCATGAAGGAGGGAGAACGCAGTCACATGATAGCTACAGCTCCAACTGAATGGCTCTATGAACAAGGTTACAATGGGCACACAAGGTTTTTAACAAAACTAAAGCCACCTGGCTGGTCAAAATTGGCAGACTTAGCATTGATATATAGATCGTGCAGCTCGGTCCAGGCATAACAAAATGTTCCAAACTTTTCGTGCGGGGATGTTGCGCGCGACAATGCTGACAAGAGCCACTTGTACGCCACCTAACCTTGCCTGATGCCAACCAAAAATGGATTTCCGTAAAGCTAGGGTACTGTTTTATAGAAACAAGTGCAAGTCCGGCTTGATTCGGCCATGGTTTGAGAGAGCTGTCTGTTGGAAAAGGCAGGAAGTAAGCGGCATGCTAATTACACATTGGAATGAAGCTTCCCGGGTTCTTGCTTTAAAATCCAATTATCTGGACCGCTGGCTCAATGACACTTCTTGATGGAAGAGCTGGTAAAGAGCTTGAGAATGAGATTACCTCACATCACCAAACCCATATTTGGGGAGGAGGGGGGCAGCTGGTTCTGGGAGTATTCCAAGCAAGACAAAACTTAAGAGATATGTAGGATGGGGGGTGGGATTTACTTCCAGGTCCCCACCAGTTTATTGTTGTGAGTGTTACAACTAGTATGAGGTGAGTGAGTCAACTATTGTCAATGTCATGTGACGAAAATGTAACTTGTCAGCACTAAATGTGTAAGTGATGTCAACCAGCTCGAATACAGTCATTTTTCCAAAGCATTTGCGCTGTATTTGCTGTGGCGTCCTCGATGCAGGCTGTTTGGATTTCATTCCACTCCTTTAGCCTCGTTCCCAGGCTCTCTTAGCGGGGAGAGCCTGGGAACGAGGCTACCACTCCTTCCTATGAACTGTTTTCATTTTCTTTGTCAACAAAGCTCAAGTTACTAAGGAGGTCTGTGAAGGTGTGATGAGTGGTTTGTGGTAAAGAAGTACAGTGTCACAGAAATTCAGTGGTAGTAGGAGCTGTGTTGTACAATTTTTTCTTTAGGGGGGATCTGGGTCCTAGAGTATTCTTCACTTCCAACCAAGACAAAGCTGAATATATAGCAAGTGTGGGCCAGTCCAGGGATGAATGTGACACGCCCCCCATACCTTAGGGATCATGTCAGGCATGAACTTCTTCTGTCCACCAAAACCAGGCTCGATGGTCATCACCAGAACCATGTCCACAAGAGAGACAAAGGGAACCACCTCCTCCACTGGTGTCCCTGGCTTGATGCCAATACCAACCTAGGGAGGGGGTGGAGGGAGGGGAAAGGAGAAGAGAGTGAAAGAGAGGGAGGGAGAGGGAGGGAGAGGGAGGGAGAGGGAGGGAGAGGGAGGGAGAGGGAAGGAGAGGTGAGGGGAAAGGGGAGGGAAAGGGGAGGGAGAGGGAAGGGGAGGCGAGGGGAAAGAGGAAGGAGGGGAAAGGAAAGGGGAGGGATGGAAGGGGAGGGGAGGGGAGGGGAGGGGAGGGGAGGGGAGGGGAGGGGAGGGGAGGGGAGGGGAGGGGAGGGGAGGGGAGGGGAGGGGAGGGGAGGGGAGGGAGGGAGGAGAGAGGAAAGGGGAGGGAGGGGAGAGGAAAGGGGAGGAAGGGGAGAGGAAAGGGGAGGGAGGGGAAGGAGGATAGGAGAAAAATAACAAAGGATCCAGAACAGATAGTCTGGCTTTGAGGCTTGGATTGAAGGAGGGGTGAGAGAATAGTGAGCAGGAGAGAGAGGGAGAGGATGGGAGAGTGGGAGGGAGAGACAGCGACGTCAATCTGACCTTCATTCCTTTCTCCCTGATCTTCTTGATCAGTTCAGTCGGATTCTCTGCCAACAGAATGAAATGTCATCATGTTATAGCACACAGGAGGTCCAATCACAGCAGGCTACTAATCTTGCAGTGTCTGTTCTGAGTTAGTGGGGTGTGGCTTTCATAATTATGCATCCGTCACACAAACATCTGTCACGCTTAGGAATGCAATTTGTCCCCATCAGTGCTAACAAAGTGAAGGCAGAGAGCTAGACAGACAGCAAAAAAAAAACAGAAGCTCGAGGAAGTGGAGTCCGAGGGACGAGCAGAGCGGATCTACATCTTGCAAAGCGAAAAGACAGCGACAGTGAAGTTACTACGCAATGCCATTTTAGCGAGGGCTGCAACACCTCACTAATGTCTGCAAACCCCTCAAGAACACACTTTGTCACCCTTCGTTCATGCCTCAAGCTCTGTCCTCTTCAGTCATTGACTGTGTCTATATATGCGTCTTGTGTCTGCAAGGCTTAGTCTGCGCTGCATACACCTAGTATGATACTGGTAGCAGGTATCGATTACAGTTACAGTGTTGTGTTCAGGATCACCCACCAGCTACCCACCACCAGTACTGGAACTGGGAATGAGACTACAGTACAAACTTTGATTTTCCTGCAAACCATGAAAACCTGGCATTGGGACTGCATCTGGGGACGTGGAATGAGACTATTGAACTTACTCGTGGCCTCCAGATGAAAGCTGTACTGGTTAGCTCCAGCATCAGCTAAATCATCCACCCACTAGAGAACAAGTAATATTGTCAGCCATATTGAAAAAGAATAAACATCATATAGACCCCTTTCTGAGCATTCGGTTCCCATGGTAATATATCATATTGGAGGTCGAATACTAACTATAGAGGTCAGTACTCACGCTGATGTGGGTGACATGAACATGCACTGTACAGCAATTTTTGGAAAGCCAAACAGGGAGTGGTATACACAAGTTATTGACATTTTTCACTGAACTTCTCACTGAGTTTCATATATGTCCCTTGACCTCCAATATGACGTAATACCATGGGAGCCGAATGCTCAGAAAGGGGTCTATTGTCAGCTACCGCAAGCAGTGGAAAGCTGGAGACATGAGGTGCAATATTACTGGAAGCAATGCATGGGCGTGGGAGGGGATTGTCTGGGGTACACTAACAACATTCTTCAGGTTAGTTGCTAGAACAAAACCAACTTGATCATGAACATCTGACAATATACAGTTAAAAACTGAAGGCAATCCTCCTCACCTTTTCTGGCTCCGAAACCATCATGTGAATATCTGAGCAAAGAAACAAGTCAATGGCAGAACAAACCAAAGTTCACCGGCATCATGAGTTCCGTAATTCTGTGTTCAGTCTAAGTTTCTTACCAAAGAAAGCATCTGGTATTCTCTTCCGCAGACATTTCACAACAGGAGCTCCAAATGTAAGGTTAGGTACAAAATGTCTGCAATGACCAATAGAACATTAAGATTGCATGTGGGAGGAGAATACCCGGGGGGAGGGGTATATGTTCTCCAGGTAGCCTCGTTCTAGCAACTAAGTTGGAGAAATAGGTGTACAGTGACCCATGACCTCCCCCGCACTGTTTTGAACAAACTGGAAATGAACCCCCTGCCTGACCCTATAGATGGTTTCCAAAATGTCAATTAAGCGTCCTACTTCCGGAGGGCAAACACGCAAGAGGCAGCTGTACAGCAGACTTTTCAATTTGAGAGAAGCCGCTTCTTTTATCTTTCAGCACTAATGATAAGGACTCGATATAGTGCTTACTAGCCTGAATTTTGCACACAGCTGCACTAAACACAGACCCCGACTCTTGCCCTCTGGAAGTGAAGCCACGCCCTATGAAAAACCATCTATATCCTACCCTTTATTTTGTTTAAGAAATACACCTCCTATAGATGGTTTCCAAATGTCAATTAAGTATCCTACTTCCAGAGGGCAAGCGTGCGATCAAGTGGCAGCTGTACAGCGGACCTTTCACCTTGTGAGAAGCAGCTTCTTTTATCTTTCAGTACTAATGGTAAGGACTTGATGTAGCGCTTAACAGGCTGCATTTTGCACACAGCTGCGCTAAACACAGACCCCGACTTTTGCCCTCCGGAAGTGAGACCACGCCCCATGAAAACCATCTATAGAGCGTTCTCAGCACGTGATCACAATTCCGTATACTAGAAATAAACCGCCATCTTGGTGCACAACTTGTACAGTATGTTATTAGCAGTATATGCGATATCGATTAAAACACCCACAGGTAAGTGTTTATGTAGCTGTTTTACCTTATGTAGCAATGGTATTTTGTCCGATTCAACACATATTAGAAGCATTATAAGTATATCACTCATTTCGTGAAGATCGCCTAGTCTCGTGTCCAGACTATTTTTCGCACGCGGAGAGGAAAAATAGTCTGGTCAACTGCCTATTCAATTTTTGTTCCAAGCGCCACGTTCGTGGCGCTCCAATCAGATTGCTTCATGCGAATGACGTCACGTACAGCACTAGATGGCTATCAAAGCTGGCTAGGCAGTTGAAGCGCTATGCAGGAGACTAAGCCTTGTAGAACCAGAGAACGACCGGCAAAGGAATGCCAGGACTTCTGTGAACGGGCGGTGTGTGTTTCTGAGCTTGAAAACTGGCAGTGTGAAGTTCCTGAGGCTTTCAAATGTCGATAAGATTGTCTCAGGGCTATCTGAGGTTGGCAGAGGCTTCGTGTTTTGTGAATCTTCGTTTCTTGGCGTTCGGAAGCTCCAAGAATGATGATCCCTGCAACAAACCGTCTCTTTAGAGCTCTTTCGTAGTTTCAAGCTTTGTGTGACGTCACATAATACATTTTTGAAGACGTTGCATCACCAATTTATAAATCGCACAGAACAAAAATTGAATAGGCAGTTGACCAGACTATTTTTCCCCTCCGCGTGCGAAAAATAGTCTGGGCACGAGACTAAAGATCGCCATAGAAGCTCCTATCTCGTTGTGCACCAAATTGGCGGCTGTTTTCTGTTTTCTTTCGTAATCTCGAACGTAATGACGTCACGTGCAATCGCTCTATAGGGAGTACTATACGATCCCAGTCCCACCTGCCAGTTCCTCTTTACTTGCAGCACAGTCACATGGAGAGAGCCTGGAACAGAAGCTATAGTCTCCTGTTGTTACTCTCCATCCCACACACGCACAGGACTGAACTAAAACAGACTGTACCCAGTAGGATAGGACTCATGCTTCACGTGAGCTCACCCGTCCATGACGTCTAGATGCAGGTAGTCTGCACCGCTGTCCAACATCTTCTGGCACTCCTCAGCCAGACAGGAGAGGTCTGCATTCAGGATGGACGGGCCTATCTGACACTTGCACGTACACATTCTTGACCTCTGAGCTGCAAATGATACATGCAAGGGCTGCTGGATGCAAATCCGGCCCCTTTTTACTTCCGGTTATCCCGGATGTATATGTGAAGTGGTAATAAACTGTTTTAACTCTTTCCAGCCGCAGTAACTACTTGCTGGTGTGTTAGGTCATTTCTGGAGAAAGCAGTCTGGTATTTCGGTTAGAAACGGATCCATTGGAGTAGGTTTGCTGCACAGAAGCATCCTCTGCAGAATTTTGGTCTTTTCTGGAGTCGTGAGGCCGCCCATAGCGATTCAAACTTGCAGAACTGATGTACCTGGATTGGAGGACAGTCCCTTACCGTTACTGGATGGGGGGGAGTTTATTTCAGAGGTAGACTGCAGGGACTGGGATAGCTTTCTTTGGGCAGTACCCAAGAAAAGGACTTCACATTCTAAGAAGAGAATGCGCATGACACACAAGTATCTGAAGCCTATCCAGCACTACACAACATGCCCAAAATGTCAAAATTTGAAGTTACTGCACGTTTTGTGTGGTCACTGTTTGAAAGAGACTCTTAGAAAGACAGCTGCCATGAGGCAGGAAGAACAATGAAATACAAGTAATGAAAATGGACGTGTTTTGGTGTACATACTGGCTTTGTTTATCAGGAGTCTGCTGTGTGCAAGTGGGCGTTATTGTACCAATAGAAGAGGATATATGCCACCATGTGTATTATTGTCAACACAAATTCCTAACTCAACCTGTGTGTGCCTGCTGTTGGTTTGTATCTAGTCTCACAAGCCAGACCCTTTCTGCTCAACAGCACTGATTGCTTTCAGTATTGGCATGGATGCTGCATACTGAAGGCAACTGGTGCTGTGGAACGGAAAAGGTCTAGTTTACAAATCTAGTTTGGGTCTGCGACTTGAGACTACAAGGTCTGTTCACAGTGCTTTAGTATGGCTAGCTAGTCTCATTCCCAGACCCCAGACCATGAGCTATATATATAGTCTTGTTCCCAGACCAGAAAAGCAATCTGGGTATGAGTTCATGTATCATAGCATTGTGCTGCATGGGATACCACTATAGCCATGTCCCTTATTGGAGGAAGCCTGACTACTTCTGTGGGCTGATTCATTGGGCCTTGGTGGTCTCTAGTGATGCATGTATGTATATCAGTCCTTCAATAATTCACTTTGTTGGAAAGCTTCTTGATGGTCTCAGCTGCCAATCTGTTGGCCTCTGATAACACTACGTCATAATGATTATAGCTATGTCATGTTACCAACTGACTTTGCCTCATTCCTTGATACTTCCCATCTTTTCCAGCTACATGCGATTGAAAAACTGGGGAGGAGCCTGGGAACGAGGCTAAATTAAACTGACTGGGTTCAGTGATCATTAGCTTATGCTAACAAAACTGAATGAACATTCAACAAACAAGTGATCAAGCAGCAACATTAATTGACTTAAACAGTTTTGCTTTTTTATGATTATTGAGTTCCCATGTCATCAAATTATACAAAAATGACTTAAAGTTAAACTATACAAAGAATGAGTGTCAAGTTGACTAGTTCTTGCCAGTTTTCAGTGATGGATGTCTGATCTGACCCTCCTCTGGTTCACACCTGTACTTGTGTGGTCACATGCACAAACTTGCGTCAGGTCAACGCCGCTGAAAATGCAACCTGCAGAAAATGGTACATGAACAACCTCATTGCCTGTTGGTGTGGGTTGACCGTGACATGTATGACACAAGTAATGTTACAAGTGCCCTATTTGAGATCCACCTTCTGCCCTTAGTTTCCACTTTGGTATCCTGTAATTGCCCCTCCAAGATTGAGGACTGAAATCACAAATGGTTCCAAATGATGTGTGTATGTAGGGCTAGGGTAGCCTCGTTCCATTTTTATTTTTCGTCGGGACGAGGGGAGAGCCTGGGAACGAGGCTAGGGCTAGGGCTATTTACACAAATGAGCAGGTTACTTCTAGCTAGTTTGAGGATGGCCCAAGGAAGCGGCAGTCATCTTAATAATGATTGGCAGTTAATATCCTAGACTGACCACTGAAAGACTGGCTGGTATAGTACCTTATAGTACCTTGCCACCTGATACTTTGGGATAGATTGTAAGTACCGGAGACATGGTTCTGTTTGCTTTGTGCGACATGCTTGGCCTTGCTCATGTGAACCCCCTTGGCTTTACTTTTGGTAATTATTGAGCTGCAAATGTTAAAGTAGGGGGAGGGGCTGGGAGTGTATCAAAGCAGTAACATAATATGCTCCCCTTCCCCTCCCATCTTCTCCTTCCCATATGTATTTGTGGAAATTTATACTTCTTGGTAGCTGTTAATCAGTCAAATAACTTTGCTATAGTGGTCCCTTTGACATGCTGTCAGCTACATGCATCTAGACAACATTTACAACAGCTGCACATTGAAGTGGCAGGAAATCATCTGATTAACTCTATTTGGGTTGATCTTAGCCTATTCAATTCTGTCGGAGATTTGACTTCAAAACTTGACCCAAGACCATGCACTTGCAGCCATCCTATAGTGACTACTATACCCACTCATTAGTGAGCTTATAGTCAGAACCAACTATGTGCTTTTCATCTGGGGTGGGGGGGTGGTGAGTGCAAAGCGCGAGGCATAGGCTCAGATTTTAGACATGCTCCAGACCTGACAGTCAGACCTTAGCCTAAGTCAAAGTCAGTGAGAAGGAAAGAAATAAAGAAAAGAAAGTGACAGTGACTCAGGGAGGGACTCGAACCCATGACCTGGCAAATGGCCTGCCATGCTCTAACCAACTGAGCTACCGAGTCACCCGGCAACTTAGTGGCCCCCTGTCCCACCCTGCTAACACCACAGAGACTATTTTAATTGGACATTGTGCAGTACTGACGTATCCAAAAGTGCACTATAAGTGTTCAAGGGTTAACTGTGTAAAATACTGCCAAGTAAGCACTACATCATGTCCTTATCATCAGTGCCGAAAGATAAAAGAACAAGGTGAAAGGTCCGCTGCACAGCTGTCTCTTGATCATGTGTTTGCCCTTTGAAAGTAGGATGCTTAATTGACATTTGTAAACCATCTATAAGCACATTGATTTGAACATTTCAAGTCAATATTTCCACATTAATGCTCACAGGACATAGCGCTATCTGATTAGCTTGTCAAAATCAATACTGCTGACTTCCAACCAAGAAAGCACTGAACATGTTAACAGTCCCTAGACCATTATTAACCCTCGGCGCGCATGCGCAGCGAGGGTTACGGTACTTGGTCTGTGTGTCTGTGTGTGTGTTTGTCTGTGTGTCTGTTACTCCTTTTCACGTGATTATTCGTGCCACAAACGATACTAACTTTCTCAGCGGTGGATGAAGGTCGAAAATTTTAAGCGATTTTCTCTGAAAATGCTTCGTTGCAAAGCTAGAGCATTTCCTGTTGGTATGGCTACATGATAAGTCGGCCATTTTTTTACTCCGCGGAAAACGCGCATGCGTATGAATCTGGGCCACATGGCTAGCGGCATTTTGTTCTTGGGAGAGACGTTCTTTGCGAGTTCGATTAATGGCCATTGGCAGTAAGTATGCCTCCAACAAAGGTATGCCCGCAGTGTAAAGCTGCTGTACCTGTAATTTATCGTTACGGTTTTGGATGCTACGAATGAATTGATATCGAAAGGCATGCCATATCAACTCGAGAGCAAACGTCATGATACTATTGTTCACAAGACAGTGATCGATTCTAGTTAACACACAAGTACAATCACATGCACTGCTGCACTGAGGGTTTGGCACTTCAGTGCCTTTCATCATTTCATTGTGAGAGGGTGAGGTCTGGGCATGAGACTATGGGTCTCCCTTGTATAGCGTGATAATTCACATTAATTTATAATAAATATCACACTTAACCGGTTCATTTGTGTGATATTTTGGTTGATGCATTGTGTACATAAATACAGTTCTGCAATGTTCTCGTGTGCATACATGACAACACTTAAGCCCAGTTAAGTGTAACTAAGCTTACCCTTTTATCTGGAGATTCTTTCTCTTGAGTTGAGCTTCCCTGAGGGCAGAGCGTCCTCGGGAGGAGATACGATTGTACTCAACACTGGAGGAGAAATGAGAGAAACAACTGAGATTCAGGCACAACTACTGCACTGTACCATTTACTTTGGATTAGATGCCACCTTTGAATAGTAGCTGCAACGTCCGATCGCAGAAATACAATAATGTATTAACATGTGGTACACTAATAGCGTAGTAATGTGGCAGATAACTCGTGAACGAGACTAGCAGATAACTGCAGCTGAGTACAAATTAAATTTACAAGAGTGTTGCCTGAGACCAATACAACCCCCCCTCCCCCCACCCAGGGAGGAGCAACACCCCTGCATGTACAGAGAGTTATATTGTAACAGGTTATATTCATATTTACGAAACACACACACACCTTCTGCCATTTCTTTGCATCATTATTTTAATATCACCCAAACACTGAATTCAACAAACCTCTTCACTTTGTGTAAGGTATATTTGGTCTCAGTACCTCACTACTGAGACGCAGTATCAAGTATCAGACACTGTGTGTCAGTTTGTTAGTTAGTGAAGTAGAGGACTACAGTAGAACCTCTCTAATACGGACACCCTTGGGACCAAAATACTTGTCCTGATTAGTGAGGTGTCCTTACTTCAGGGGGAGCATAATATGTGCTTATATAAAGTTGGGACTCGGTAAGGTGTCCAGATTTAACCTGGTGTCCTTTTTTCAGGGGTGTCCTTTAAGAGAGGTTCCACTGTACTCCCTGTGAAGTTATTAGGTCTTTGTGAATTATGCTGGGTGCATCAATTAGAGTAATGCAGGATGTACGTGGTGTATGTATGTCATATGCCTTGATGGAGACTGAGGGGGGCCTGTGCACCCCCAAACCCCACAGACCCCCACCCCCATAGCTGTACTGGAGTGCATCACTTTCAACTCACTCTAGTGTCTGAAGGCTCTGGTTCACTTGCAACGCTGCAGCCAATTCACAAGCACCTTCATCTGAGATCTTGTTCCCACTGAGGCTGCAGAATGTCAGAAAACAACAGATGAGAGGTGGTTCAACAAACCTCTTCACTTTGTGTAAGGTATATTTGGTCTCGGTACCTCACTACTGAGACGCAGTATCAAGTATCAGACACTGTGTGTCAGTTTGTTAGTTAGTGAAGTGGAGGACTACAGTGGAACCTCTCTAATACGGACACCCTTGGGACCAAAATACTTGTCCTGATTAGTGAGGTGTCCTTATTTCAGGGGGAGCATAATATGTATTTATATAAAGTTGGGACTCGGTAAGGTGTCCAGATTTAACCTGGTGTCCTTTTTTCAGGGGTGTCCTTTAAGAGAGGTTCCACTGTACTCCCTGTGAAGTTATTAGGTCTTTGTGAATTATCCTGGGTGCATCAATTAGAGTAATGCAGGATGTACGTGGTGTATGTATGTCATAGTCTTGATGGAGACTGAGGGGGGCCTGTGCACCCCCAAACCCCACAGACCCCCACCCCCATAGCTGTACTGGAGTGCATCACTTTCAAAATGCTTCATACACTGCTATGTATAGCATGATTATTTTTGCAATTAATTGTTATTTATAATTTACTCATAGTTCTATACATCACTTTGTGTGTATTCATAAAAGCACACTTTGAAATCTCTGACTATTCTACCTGGATTGTGAATTCAAAATCTGACGTTTGACGATATTAATTGTACCTAGCCTCGAATTCAGCCTCTTGGTGGGCGGGGAGAAAAAGAGCCTGATATCTACTGTTTGTGCATGTGCATGCACATAATTATCCACTGCTGTACACATGTTCAAGCAATAGTGGGAGGGGAAAACGTAATATGCATCCACATGGTTGATAGTGTAACGTACGTTTTAGCAAGTATGAACTCTACTAATAGTACCGTGCAGCAAAGAGCGACAACTACATTACAACTAGCACTACAATGCCCTGATTTACTATCATCTATTGCTAAATTACAGTCTATGACAAACGGTAACACTTCGTATCACACAAACTTTCCAGTAGCTGTCATATTTCACCAGCAAACGTCCAAAATGGAAGCTACCTGTACTGTCTTAAGACTCATATCAGAAATACCTACCAGTGGAGGGCGCTAAAGAGTGCAGGAGTACGAACGATCAAAAGAGCTTCATCATTGGTCAGAAAATGTGTGGGCAGTGTAGTAGTAAGTACACGTTATGAAAGTCACGGTTGTACAGATACAATGTGATAGCTCCCGATCTCCCAAGATTTCTGAGAAATTAAGCACTGCACAAACAGTTGATACAAGGCTCTCCTTTTCCCCGCCCACTGAGAACCTTGGTACGAGGCTAAACTGTACCATGAATTTCAATAGCTTCAACCAAAACCAACCATGTACTGCACTGGTACTGCTACACCAGTTGAGAGTGTACACAACCATTGCTGCAGTACCAGTGTACACCTCTTAAGGAGTAGGACATGAAGGGGTGGACTCACTCTATTGTCTGAAGGCTCTGGTTCACTTGCAACGCTACAGCTAATTCACGAGCACCTTCATCTGAGATCTGGTTCCAACTGAGGCTGCATAATGTCAGAGAACAAGAGATGAGAGGTGGTTCAACAAAACTTTCCATTTTGTGTAAGGTATATTTGGTCTCAATACTTCACTACTTACACACAGTATCAGACACCGTGTGTCAGCTAGTCAAGTAGAGGAGCACTCCCTGTGTTACAGTCACTGGTGATTTAGCGTGAGTTAATATAAGCAGAGGGCAGGGTCTAACCACACGGGAAGTTAAGTCAGTGCTCCACCGGACACTGTAGACACAGATAACTCACTTGGGGTGTTCCACTATAGTAACAGTATCATGGTATATATGATGTTATGTCACAGAGAGGATGCAACAATTAGAATAATGCAGAACCTAGCTATGTGTAACGTGTGCACACACGTAATCACCAATGGTAACAGGGGAACTTGTGCACCCCCAGCCCCACCCTTAAAATTACCAGTGCTCACAGTCTCAAGAAAGAGGGAGTGGTGGGGGGACAAGAATATTGTCCAGAGGAAGTACCAACAAAATGCTGCATCACTAATATGGCTGTCCCTCCCTCAATCAAATGAGTTTCATTATTGGTCAGAAAATGTGTGGGCGTTGTAGTAGTAAGTACATGTTATGAAATTCACGGTTCTACAGATATAACACGATAGTTCCCGATCTCCCAAGATTTCTGGGAATTGAAGTCCATGCGCAAACAGTGGATACCAGGCTCTCCTTTTCCCCGCGCACTGAGAACCTTGGTACGAGGCTAAACTGTACCATGCATTTCAATAGCTTCAACCAAAACCAACCATGTACTGCACTGGTACTGCTGTACTGCTACACCAGTTGAGAGTGTACACAACCATTGCTGCAGTACCAGTGTACACCTCTTAAGAAGTAGGACATGAAGGGCTGGACTCACTCTAGTGTCTGAAGGCTCTGGTTCACTTGCAACACTGTAGCCAATTCACGAGCACCTTCGTCTGAGATCTGGTTCTCACTGAGGCTGCAGAATATCAGAGAACAAGAGATGAGAGGTGGTTCAACAAACCTCTTCACTTTGTGTAAGGTATATTTGGTCTCGTGGTACCTCACTACTGACACACAGTATCAGACACTGTGTGTCAGCTAGTCAAGTAGAGGAGTACTCCCTGTGTTACAGTCACTGGTAATTTTAGCGAGAATTAATATAAGCAGAGGGCGGGGTCTAACCACACGGTAAGTTAAGTCAGTGCTCCACCGGACACTGTAGACACAGATAACTCACTTGGGGTGCTCCACTATAGTAACAGTATCATGGTATATATGATGTCAGTCACAGAGAGGATGCAACAATTAGAATAATGCTATGTGTACGTGTGCACACATGTAATCACAATGGTAACAGGGGAACTGGTGCACTCCTAGCCCCACCCTTAAAATTACCAGTGCTCACAGTCTCAAGAAAGAGGGAGTGGTGGGGGGACAAGAATATTGTCCAGAAGAAGTAACCAAAAAATGCTGCATCACTAAGATGGCTGTCCCTCCATCAATCAAAAGAGCTTCATTATTGGTCAGAAAATGTGTGGGCGGCGTAGTAGTAAGTACACATTATGAAAGTCACGGTTGTACAGATACAACGCGATAGTTCCCGATCTCCCAAGATTTCTGAGAAATTAAGCGCATGTGCAAACAGTGGATACCAGGCTCTTATTTTCCCCGCCCACAGAGAACCTTGGTACGAGGCTAAACTGTACCATGCATTTCAATAGCTTCAACCAAAACCAACCATGTACTGCACTGGTACTGCTACACCAGTTGAGAGTGTACACAACCATTGCTGCAGTCTCAGTGTGCACCACTTAAGAAGTAGGACATGAAGGGCTGGACTCACTCTAGTGTCTGAAGGCTCTGGTTCACTCGTAGAGCTACAGCCAATTCACGAGCACCTTCATCTGTGATCTGGTTCCCAATGAGGCTGCAGAATATCAGAGAACAAGTGATGAGATGTGGTTCAACAAACCTCTTCACTTTGTGTAAGGTATATTTGGTCTCGCGGTACCTCACTACTGACACACAGTATCAGACACTGTGTGTCAGCTAGTCAAGTAGAGGAGTACTCCCTGTGTTACAGTCACTGGTGATTTTAGCGAGAATTAATATAAGCAGAGGGCGGGGTCTAACCACACGGGAAGTTAAGTCAGTGCTCCCCCGGACACTGTAGACACATATAACTCACTTGGGATGCTCCACTATAGTAACAGTATCATGGTATATATGATGTCATGTCACAGAGACGATGCAACAATTAGAATAATGCAGGACCTAGCTATGTGTACGTGTGCACACACATGTAATCACAATGGTAACAGGGGAACTGGTGCACTTCTAGCCCCACTCTTAAAATTACCAGTGCTCACAGTCTCAAGAAAGAGGGAGTGGTGGGGGGACAAGAATATTGTCCAGAGGAAGTAACCAGAAAATGCTGCATCACTAAGATGGCTGTCCCTCCCTCAATCAAAAGAGCTTCATCATTGGTCAGAAAATGTGTGGGCGGTGTAGTAGTAAGTACACGTTATGAAAGTCACGGTTGTACAGATACAACGCGATAGTTCCCGATCTCCCAAGATTTCTGAGAAATTAAGCGCATGCACAAACAGTGGATACCAGGCTCTTATTTTCCCCGCCCACTGAGAACCTTGGTACGAGGCTAAACTGTACCATGCATTTCAATAGCTTCAACCAAAACCAACCATGTACTGCACTGGTACTGCTACACCAGTTACGGGTGTACATAACCATTGCTGCAGTCCCAGTGTACACCTCTTAAGAACTAGGACATGAAGGATTGGACTCACTTTAGTGTCTGAAGGCTCTGGTTCACTTGCAACGCTGCAGCCAATTCACGAGCACCTTCATCTGAGATCTTGTTCCCACTGAGGCTGCAGAATGTCAGAGAACAAGAGATGAGAGGTGGTTCAACAAACCTCTTCACTTTGTGTAAGGTATATTTGGACTCGATACCTCTCTACTGACACACAGTATCAGACACTGTGTTTCAGCTAGTCAAGTAGAGGAGTACTTCCTGTGTTACAGTCACTGGTGATTTTAACATGAATTAATAAAAGCAGAGGGCGGGATCTAACCACACAGGAAGTTAAGTCAGTGCTCCACCGGACAATGTAGACACAGATAACTCACTTGGGGTGCTCCACTATAGTAACAGTATCATGGTATATATGATGTCATGTCACAGAGAGGATGCAACAATTAGAATAATGCAGGACCTAGCTATGTGTACGTGTGCACACATGTAATCGCAATGGTAACAGGGGAACTGGTGCACTCCTAGCCCCACCCTTAAAATTACCAGTGCTCACAGTCTCAAGAAAGAGGGAGTGGTGGGGGGACAAGAATATTGTCCAGAGGAAGTAACCAGAAAATGCTGCATCACTAATATGGCTGTCCCTCCCTCAATCAAAATGTGTGGGCGGTGTAGTAGTAAGAACACGTTATGAAAGTCACGGTTGTACAGATACAACGTGATAGTTCCCGATATCCCAAGATTTCCGAGAAATTAAGCGCATGCGCAAACAGCGGATACCAGGCTCTTATTTTCCCCGCCCACTGAGAACCTTGGTACGAGGCTAAACTGTACCGTGCATTTCAATAGCTTCAACCAAAACCAACCATGTACTGCACTGGTACTGCTACACCAGTTACGAGTGTACACAACCATTGCTGCAGTCACAGTGTACACCTCTTAAGAAGTAGGACATGAAGGGCTGGACTCACTTTAGCGTCTGAAGGCTCTGGTTCACTTGCAACACTGCAGCCAATTGACGAGCACCTTCATCTGAGATCTGGTTCCGACTGAGGCTGCAGAATGTCAGAGAACAAGAGATGAGAGGTGGTTCAACAAACCTCTTCACTTTGTGCAAGGTATATTTGGACTCGATACCTCTCTACTGACACACAGTATCAGACACTGTGTGTAAGCTAGTCAAGTAGAGGAGTACTCCCTGTGTTACAGTCACTGGTGATTTTAGCATGAATTAATATAAGCAGAGGGCGGGGTCTAACCACATGGGAAGTTAAGTCAGTGCTCCAACGGACACTGTAGACACAGATAACTCACTTGGGGTGCTCCACTATAGTAACAGTATCATGGTATATATGATGTCAGTCACAGAGAGGATGCAACAATTAGAATAATGCAGGACCTAGCTATGTGTACGTGTGCACACATGTAATCACAATGGTAACAGGGGAACTGGTGCACTCCTAGCCCCACCCTTAAAATTACCAGTGCTCACAGTCTCAAGAAAGAGGGAGTGGTGGGGGGACAAGAATATTGTCCAGAGGAAGTAACCAGACAATGCTGCATCACTAAGATGGCTGTCCCTCCCCCAATCAAAAGAGCTTCATCATTGGTCAGAAAATGTGTGGGTGGTGTAGTAGTAAGTACATGTTATGAAAGTCACGGTTGTACAGATATAACACGATAGTTCCCGATCTCCCAAGATTTCTGCGCATGCGCAAACAGTTGATAGCAGGCTTTCATTTTTCCCGCCCACTGACAATTTTGGTACGAGGCTAAATTGTACCATGCATTTCAATAGCTTCAACCAAAACCAACCATGTACTGCACTGGTACTGCTACACCAGTTGAGAGTGTACACAACCACTGCTGCAGTCCCAGTGTACGCCTCTTAAGAAGTAGGACATGAAGGGTTGGACTCACTCTAGTGTCTGAAGGCTCTGGTTCACTTGCAACGCTGCAGCTAATTCACGAGCACCTTCATCTGAGATCTGGTTCCGACTGAGGCTGCAGAATGTCAGAGAACAAGAGATGAGAGGTGGTTCAACAAACCTCTTCACTTTGTGTAAGGTATATTTGGTCTCAATACCTCACTACTGACACACAGTATCAGACACTGTGTGTCAGCTAGTCAAGTAGAGGACTGCTCCCTGTGTTACAGTCGCTGGTGATTTTAATATAAGCAGAGGGCGGGGTCTAACCAGCCGGGGAGTTCAGTCAGGCACTCTACCGGATACTGTACACCCTAATAATTCACCTGGGGTGCTCCACTAGTGGCCGTACAAGGGCATACATGAATGCATGCAGGAGAGGCTCGTGGGAAGCGAGATATTGATTAAGCTACTTTGTGTGCCTACGTTGGTCAGCCTCTCGTCATTACTGCCTCCTGGAATCATCCTCTGCTCAATGGTGTCACTGTACTTGTAGATTAACCATGATATGGGTGCAGTGACACTGTTGAGAAGAGGATGATTCCCAGAGGCAGCAACAATGAGAGGCTGACCAACAGAGGCACGAATGAGGTTGTGCCTACGTTGTTCAGCCTCTCGCTGCACTCGTACCCTGGTTAATCTCCTCCTCCTCTCTGCATTCATGATCACACATGCCGGAGATAGTTGGACCATTCAAGCACCTCCTTCGTGTAACCGCCCACCCTCAATTTTGGTGCTTGAGCTGCGAGCGCCCATGGGCACTTTCCCGGGAAAATACGGTATCAGCACAGGCCTGAGAATGACACTACAGTCTAAGTATACACCTCTTAGGATATAATTTTAAAGCCCCCTTCAAACTTTACTGTGACATTTTTTACCTCAGTTGTAATTCAAAAATTTAACCCATCGGCAATTTCAACTGTAGCAGTTGGAGACCTTCAACTAAAACCAAACAACACTGTACTGCACCTTGTAGTAATTAACCCTCGCTGCGCATCAACTCGAGAGCAAACGTCATGATACTATTGTTCACGAGACAGTGATCGGTTCTAGTTAACACACAAGTACAATCACATGCACTGCTGCGCCGAGGGTTTGGCACTTCTGTGCCTTTCATTTGACTCCTGTAATGGTACGCTAGTTGAGATATAGAGTGTACACAACTATCACTGCAGTACCAGTGTACACTTCTTAACAAGTAGAACATGAATGGCTGGACTCACCAAATATATGAATTCGACTCTCGTTTACGTGCAACAAACTCGATCCTAGAGGCTAAGCCCCCCCCACTTCTCAAAAGTTGTCTACGCCCCTGCATAAACAATATAATTTGATATGCACACTCATTTGTTGGTCACAAATGATGAACTCTTATTCCAGTCGTGATCATGAGTCAGGGAAGCACACAACCATCGATCCATGCTAGTATACACAAATGTTTTGCAAGTGTCCCATGCCCTCCCTAATATTGCAGCCCAGGCCCAGAAATAACCTTAGGCCTACAGGCTCTGTGTATACCTATTGAAAGTATAGGACATGAATGGCTGAACTTACTTTAGCTTAAGCTTCTGATGGCTCTGGTTCACTTTTAAAGCTTCAACCAGTACACACACACATTCATCTGAGATTCCGTTCTTACTGAGGCTGCAGAATGTTAGAGAACAAAAATGCCAGGCACATAGTTCAAAAATCATAATATTATAAACTTACATATGAGGAAGAATCAAAAACAAAGGAACCTAACTCATGACTAGGTATATATGCATTTGCAGATGAAGTCACTACTCGTGTTGAGAGTGTGCACACACAGGTACAGGAACCACCAAATTGAAGAAGGGCTCGAAACAGGCAGTGTACGTTATTGTTTTATGTATGCATTGGGCCATTCTGAATTAATTGTTTGTTTGAACTAACATGACCACAAGAATGTTGGGTCGGTCGGTCGGGTGGGTAATATTTTATTTAGGCCCATTAATAACTACAACACGTGGCAGCTTGGTTCTGAAACGGTAGCCTAAATAAACAATTTATCCTACTTGTGCTAAAATGTTTGAGGCGGTGCATATAACAATTGTTACCCAACTATGAGGCACTTTTAAAACTTCAGGTCAGTCGGGTTAGTTCAAACAAACAATTAATTCAGAGTGGTCTTGTAGTATATTTACCATATTCTCTCGAAAATATTGGACAGCAAAAAATAATTAAAAATGGGAGTGTCCGGAAATTTTAGAGAGTTATTAATTTTTGAACGTAAGTGTCTGGTGTGAACTACAGAGTTTTATAGCACCAGTTTCAGCGTGCTTTTTTTGTGAGTTACCATGTCCAACTATTGCCGCCTTCTGTGTGCATCGGTCAGGACACACAAAGACACGTATACTGAGCATCACCTTTCAAAGTGGTGAAGCACAGCGACCGAAGCAAAGGTCATTGTCAATCACCTTGATCATAAAAACAACTTATTGGGGGCGTTTCAACACCAATAAACAGAAGCACAACACTAACAGGCACAGCGGTACTTGGGCTTCATAAATGTCGGAGTTGCACCTTGCTATCAACGAAAGATGGCAAACACGACACACAGCTGGTAAGCGTTCTTTGTAAACGGATAACACATCATTTCAGAACATACCATTTGTTGAAATAACCTTATGAGCCTCTCTCTGTTCCTTGTTTCACTCTGTAGAGCTTCGTTTGACTAGCCAACACTCCGACAAACGATTTCAGCATCAGTGACATCGCTAGTGTTTGCATGTATTAGAGAGGGAAAATCCCTCAATTTTTCTGCTGTCCGGTTTAATTAGAGAGACAAAAAATTCATAATTGAGGTGTCTGGACAATTAAAGTGTCTGCTATTTTAGAGAGAATACAGTATGTACCTATGTCAAAGAGACTCCCGTGTATGCCTCTCCCTGTTTTATAGCTAAAAGAAGCTGAGATCACCATATGCTAGTCTCTTGGTGACCCACACTCCTACATGTAGCTCCTCTTCCCTGCCTCTACCTGCCTCTTTCGAGCTCTCTCTTCTTCACTTCCTGTACCACTGTGTGTGTCTCCACTAAGTTACCTCCTACAATATGAATCCAATTCAGAGTGTATGTGCGTGTGCACAGTCTATGCATATAAACATATGTCATATACCGACAAATCTTCAATTCCTAAAGCATTACATATATGTATGCATGTGATCTCACCACTGCACGATTACTTGTCTCATGTTAAGGGGCTCGGCAAATAATGTTTCCTTGTGGTCAAACACATAATACTTTGACATACACATTCAGTTGTTGGTCACAAATAGAGAGCTCCAATTAGAATCATGATCATGGGTCAGGGTGCATGGAACCATCCATGTGCCTGTAGTACATAAGTAGCCGGACTCACTCTAGTTCAAGGTTCTTGTTCACTATCAAAGCTCCAGCCAGTACCAACACACCATCAGCTGAGATCTTATTGTTCCTGAGGCTGCAGAACATCAGAGAACAAAAAAGAAAGGTAAGTGGTTCCATGACTGTATACACAAACAACGAGGAAGAATCAAAACACAAGAAACAGATTATAGATTAATTGCGATCAATATTTTGATATGCACATTCAGTTTTGGTCACAAATGAGGAGCTCTTAATTGGGGCGAGCATGAGCGAGAGGACTTTTACTCAAATATTAAATCAGTCTCAACTATACGCCCCCTGGTTCAATGTGGGGTCAACTAATTATATTCACAATGATTTTGTCATCCTGAAGAGCAGTAACATTGCCAGTCATGTACCACAATAAATTTCCAGTGTCTGTTGGTACTTGTTGCCGAGCGCCTTGGCGTGAGACTACTAATCTTGCAGTGCGTTCTCGGTTGGTGGGGTGTGGCTTTGACTTCCGTCCCGCTTTAGGAATGCAATTTGTCACGCTTCAGGAATGCAATTTGTCACGCTTCAGGAATGCAAAGGTGTGGTTTGTGCGCAAACATCCGTCCCGTTTAGGAAAGACAAAACGTGTACACTTACGTAAGTTTATCATATCCAGCGCTGTAGGGCGCGAGCGGTCTCATTGTTGCGACGTCAAAATAGTGGAGAATTGTGAGGAGAGCGAGGAAGAGGTAGGAGACTGGTGCGAAAACGAAAGCAACGACAAAGGGTCCACCCCGTGAAGTCCGGATTGATGAGTGCGAGCGAGAGAGAGGAGCTGCGACTAGCGAAACGAAGAAAGCGTATGGCTGTCTTGAGGAACGCCGACCATCCCCTAGATCCGCCAGGCTACAGGCCGAGCAACAACAGCTCACACTGACCGCACTGTTCACACTGCTCTTGCACATGGCCAACTGTCAACATGCCACGCCTACTGAATGTAATGTCACGTGTCGGTTCAAAGGTAAGATGCACGCGCGCGAGGCATATACTGCGAATATGTACACCTAGTACACTACTGTAATTTGCATCTTCAGTGGTAATGTGAGACAATGCTTAAGTTTCATACTGCAAGTAACAAATATCTGGGTGGTGGCCTGTGAATGAGGCTAGTGGTTCCATGTGAGTACGTGTTCAGGAGAAAATGATAACTGTGTTCACTTGACTAAAAGCTTCAAAATCAGCTTTACTGACGTGAAGCCACATCATATCATGTGAGATAGAAGATAAACCCACCATGGAAATGAAAATAGGGAGTTAAACACTGTTCGGTGTTTACACAAACTGGCAAGAGTGGGGAGAGTGTATATTCAAAAACCGGCATACTAGTGAGTGTCTATGGCATCATCAAGTCCTCAATATTTTAACACAAGTCTAGGAATGGCTGGACTCACTCTAGTGTCTGAAGGCTCTGGTTCACTTGCAACACTGCAGCCAATTCACGAGCACCTTTGGCTGAGATCTGGTTCCCACTGAGGCTGCAGAATGTCAGAGAACAAGAAATGAGAGGTGGTTCAACAAACCTTCACTTTGTGTAAGGTATATTTGGTCTCGGTACCTCACTACTGACACACAGTATCAGACACTGTGTGTCAGCTAGTCAAGTAGAGGAGTATACTCCCTGTGTTACAGTCACTGGTGATTTTAGCGTGAATTAATATAAGCAGAGGGCGGGGTCTAACCACACGGGAAGTTAAGTCAGTGCTCCACCGGACACTGTAGACACAGATAACTCACTTGGGGTGCTCCACTGTAGTAACAGTATCATGGTATATATGATGTCAGTCAAAGAGAGGATGCAACAATTAGAATAATGCAGGACCTAGCTATGTGTACGTGTGCACACATGTAATCACAATGGTAACAGGGGAACTTGTGCACTCCTAGCCCCACCCTTAAAATTACCAGTGCTCACAGTCTCAAGAAAGAGGGAGTGGTGGGAGGACAAGAATATTGTCCAGAGGAAGTAACCAGAAAATGCTGCATCACTAAGATGGCTGTCCCTCCCTCAATCAAAAGAGCTTCATCATTGGTCAGAAAATGTGTGGGCGGTGTAGTAGTAAGTACATGTCATGAAAGTCACGGTTGTACAGATATAACACGATAGTTCCTGATCTCCCAAGATTTTTGAGAAATTAAGTGCATGCGCAAACAGTGGATACCAGGCTCTTATTTTCGCCGCCCACTGAGAACCTTGGTACGAGGCTAAACTGTACCATGCATTTCAATAGCTTCAACCAAAACCAACCATGTACTGCACTGGTACTGCTACACCAGTTGAGAGTGTACACAACCATTGCTGCAGTCCCAGTGTACACCTCTTAAGAAGTAGACATGAAGGGTTGGACTCACTTTAGTGTCTGAAGGCTCTGGTTCACTTGCAAAGCTGCAGCTAATTCACGAGCACCTTCATCTGAGATCTGGTTCAAACTGAGGCTGCAGAATGTCGGAGAACAAGAGATGAGAGGTGGTACAACAAACCTTTCCATTTTGTGTGTAAAAGATGCATACAATCTAGCCTCATTCCAAGGTTGATATAAGGTTCTCGTTTTCCCCGCCCAAACAGTTGATACAAATCATTGTGAATGTGTGCAAGAAGAGTGTGCAACAATTTTCCGTAGTTATATCTAGCTGGGCACAAGACTAGGGATGCAGACAATTAATCATCCACGCAAGTATATAGTACATACCAAAACACATGCAAACATACGGTATTTTACGGTACTCTATAGAGAACTTGCTGTCATATAAGCTTGATGCTCTTCGTACCACCGTATAGCGGGAAATTTTCGAGGGGTCCAATTTTCGCGGAAGGGGAATCTTCAAAGATTTCTCGGTCTAATTTTCGGGGATGGCCGTTCCAGAACTGCTCCGCCCACAATACCTGGTTGACTCCGTCTCTTACCGCATGCGCACGCGGGCTCGAACCAGTTATCATATGTACATGGAAATTTGGTGTGCTGCTGTTGGAGAAGAGCTATCTTGCATGAGAGAAGTGGAGAACTATCGTGATGCGTTCGCTGTAGCGGCTTCGATCACTCGCTTCACTTCTGCATTAGCTGAAGCTTGGTAGTATCGCTAGATGCTTTAAAATAGCGTAACAGAGACATTCCTGTAGAAGTTCAACAACAACGAACTGGTGTGAAGTAGACCAGCTGACCTATTGAGCAGCATGCAAATCACAATGGCCACGCCCCCTCTTAATCACGTGCGAGAACTTACGTATAGGTTTTTATTCTACAGGTTTAATTTTCGTGGTTTGCCAATCCACCGCGAAAACCGCGAAAATTGGACCCCTCGAAAATTTCCCGCTATACGGTATTTCATCATCTTTCACCACATCTGCTGTTCTGCCAACCGTAATACCTCCTTGTAGAAAATTGATGCAGTACCGTAGAATCAGGTTATCAGGCGCACATCATTATTTAGTGGACGCCACTTATTAGGCACATGCTGTCTTATTGACAAAATGTGTCTAGACCCTCGATAAGAAGCGCACTACTCTAATTAAACAAAAGTTTGGAGTGGGCGATGCGAAATATTCCACAAGTGGACAAGTTAGAGCAAGCACGCGAAGGTAGTGCGAACGAGGATCACACCAATGGGGATCACTTTTTGCAAATAACAAATCAAAAGTGCGCTAGAAATGTGAAAAAGGACTATTAAAACAATAAACTATATGGCACTGCTTCTCATAGAGTTGGTTGAAACATTCGTCATCGCCATTCGCCATCCTCGACGCGCTCATCGACTGTGAATTCCGTTGACTCACTGCTCTCTACCTCAAAACCTGCATCTCACTCTCAGCTTACACTCACTGGAACTCTTGT
The DNA here is from genome assembly GCA_949130485.1 of Agelas oroides. Classification (NCBI taxonomy): domain Eukaryota; kingdom Metazoa; phylum Porifera; class Demospongiae; order Agelasida; family Agelasidae; genus Agelas; species Agelas oroides. The sequence continues at coordinate 708,245 of OX422191.1, read as the reverse complement.
GGAAAATACACAATTCATAGGAAGAGCTACACTAGAGAGTTCAAGTTGCCCTTCCATTCTTAAAGAATAACTTGTGTGCACGACTCCATTCATCTTTTATAGCCGCCTGACAAGCGCCTCGTAAACCGGTTCTGACCTCAATCGCCAATGATGTCATACTTTTAGAGGCGTGGTCAACCTTCAACCCTTGCTATTTGGCACACTTTGATATGTAGCACATATTATTTTACTGCTATCCCATTAAGCGCATGCGCCTAATAACCCGATTCTACAGTATTGCATCCAAAAATTGCTCTGAGGCTGCTTCTGTCCCAAAATGGCCTCAGAAGCAGTCTCAGAACACCTAATTTCTAAAAAATTTCTGGGAGACCATGCCACCAGGCCCACCTAGTCTTGCATGTTTATGCATACATACGTATGCACATCCACATAACCCCCCCTTCAGAAAATCCTGGCTGGACTCACTTTAGCTCCTGAAGGCTCTGGTTCACTTGCAAAGCTGCACTAAGTGCACAAGCTCCTTCATCTGAGATCGTTTTGTTACTGAGGCTGCAGAATGACAGACAACAAAAGAAGGAGGGAGTCAAGAAATGTTCATGAACCCACTTTGTGTAAAATTTATCTATACTTAGAGTATAATTAGTGAGAATACTAAAAACTTGATTCGTCAATACCAAGTAACTAAATCTCATTGAGGCTTGAGGGAAAGCATATATGATAGATGCTTCCCCTCTAGCTATATACAGTTACTATGCAACCGACAGTATGGTATACAACAGTAACCAAAGATTATATTAATTTTAGAAAAATGGAGATTGATATCCGTGACTTTCTGTCTTGTTTGTTTAAATTGCTGTGAAATCTGTGAGATGAAGCTTCATTTAATAGTCCTTACCACTAATGGCGCCTATGGGAGTGGCAGTTTACTGGGCGGAGCAAGTGAGCTATGCATCCTCACACGCATGCTACCACAGCAGCGAGCAGCCGTCAATAGTAGTCTGTCATTTACATGCGTCTTGTTACAAATTCACAGTAGTCCAGCAACAAAAACCAGTAGCAAGTCGCCGATAAATCGACTCGAATAAAAAAAAAGATGCGTCGTTGCCGACGGTCATACTCTAAATAAGTTAGATGCTTCGTCCAACGGGATCTACGTTCTTTAGAAACCTTCTGGCCCTTAGTAGCAACCTTGCTGTGCTCAGGTTGCTACAGCCTCGAGCCCTCAGATTTGTAAATCATGTAAATCCCTCAGACTCACCATCTATTATTTAAACAACAGTGCACAAGAGTGAATCATAAATCAAGCAGCATAAAATTTATTCATTGTGGTCAAACAAAATATACTTTGATACTGCGCATCAAGTTGTTGACCACAAATAGCCAACTCTTATTAGATTGTGATCACAGGTCAGGGATGTGCGCAACCATCCATGCATGTGTGTAGTGACAAATGTATAGGACAATGTTTGCAAGTGTCACCATGCATGCAGGTCCTCCCTCATATTTCAGTGCACAGGCATGGAATGACACTACAGTCTCAGCAAGCACCTCTTGAAAAGTCGGACATGAATGGCTAGACTCACTCTAGCTTCTGATGACTCTGGTTCACTTGCAACTCTCTAACCAGTGCACACACAAGTTCATCTGCGATCTCGTCTTTACTGAGGCTGCAGAATGTAAAAACAAAAGAGACAGAGAGGTGGTTCATGACATTTTCATAAACGTACACTGTATTGCCTCATCCAATCTCCTATGGCACTGTAGCTCACTTGTATGGAGGAAGCACTTGAATGGTTTAACTACCTCTGTGCAAGCTCCACCCCTAATCCAAATCCACAAAGTGCTAGCATATATAATCAACTCCATGTTCTTGGATTTCCGTGCCACATGCTAGTGATTTACCAGAAGCATAGGTGAATGTATGATGTGGGTAGATTTGGTAATTGCTGGCAAATTTGCACAACTTTTGATAAAGCCTTGCGTCCAAGACCAAAAAATGACTGGTGCATGTGAACCTGTGAAGTGCCATGATGCAAACTAAGAGAACTTGAAGCTCATGCAAAAAGTAGTACTAGAAAGATGCTGAATCATCCTGGGGCGAGCCTGAGCGAGTAGCAAATTGCATTTGGAATGCCCACACAGACATGCAGCTATTCGTCCAGCCGCACTACTATGGCTACACGGGCATGGGCTAAGCTTCAAAGTCAAAACAATGTGCTAGCAGGGGAATCCGTGCTATGTATGAGCGGTCATGCCAGGCGCGTACCTGAAGCCAGCGTACATCCTGCTGTCTGTCACTCACAGCCTGCCTTGTCACGCGATCGTCAGGGTTGTACCATAGTTCAGAAAGTAAGATGCCGTGCGTGCTGCCAATGCATTCAACTTGAATCATCTTCACTCTCGCTTTCTTTCACGCCGACCCTGCAGTCTGGCAGTAGCCCTTCACGCTCGTTCTCAATGGCTTAGCTGAAGTCCACGCCAGCGTGCATGGACATTCAACCATCGTGAAATATTTGAATGCGCTCATTTAAAATTTACGGTAAGTGGTCGGTCCAAACAAACCAACAAACCAACAAACCAACAAGCAAGCATACACACACGTGTGTGCAATGCAGTCATGCTAGTGTGGGGCTCGCTCAGGCTCGCCCCAATCATGTGTGACTAGCCTGTCACCTTAGAAATGCTTGGTGGTTACACAGAGGACCTCACTAAACCACAGAACTGTCAAAATGGAGGGCATGGGGCATGCACAGGAATGGGCACTTGCTTGTATACACATTTACAGTAGTATACAAGGAAAATATACCATCACTATTCTAAAATCTGGCTTCCGCTAGAATTGATTCACAAAAAACTCTAAGAACCGAATCTCTTCCACTAGATCAGATTCATTGCTGCACTGGAAGCACATCTTCTAAGAAAATCACTCCACCCACGGAGGCCTCCTTACCTCAGTGTTTCAACTGCTTGCAGTACTAAGACACTTCCCCTGAAGTGTGCAAGTGCAGAGTGCAGGGAACTTCCACCCTCTGCAGTCTTTCTTCATACTTGTTTTGATAAGAATACCGCCTGGGTGCACTATACAATGCCTCTGCCAGTGACTTCAGGAGTGTTGTTTTGATAAGAACGTTTCCTGGTGCACTAAACGGCTTCTGTCTGCCCATGACTTCGCTGTTTTTTTTTTTTGTTGTTGCTGTTGAGAACGCTTCATGGTACCTACTCTTTCGCTAAATTGGATTAACTCGAAAATACTAGTGCAGCAGCCTTCCGCATAATTGGATTAGCAAAAATCCCAAGAATTGAATTTCTTCCGCTCGATTGGATATACTGTTCTATTAGAATAATGACGGTATTTAAAAAAAAACAATGAACACAATTGATTCCTTGTTGTCAAACACGATATTCACATTCAGTCGTTGGTCACAAATGGGGAGCTCTTATTAGAGCTGTGATCTTGAGTCAGGAATGCACACAACCATCCATGCAAATGTTTCCAAGTGTCTCCTAATATTTCAACATAGGACTGGTAATGACACTATGGTTTCATGTGTATATGCATTTCTTAAAAACAAGACCTGAATGGCTGACTCACCTGCTTAGCTTAAGCTTCTGTAGGCTCTGGTTCACCTGGAAAACTCTTACCAGTGCACACACACCTTCAGCTGAGATCTGGTTCCAACTGAGGCTACATAATGTCAGAGAACAAGAGATGAGAGGTGGTTCAACAAACCTCTTCACTTTGTGTAACGTATATTTGGTCTCGATACCTCACTACTGACACACACTATCAGACATTGTGTGTCAGCTAGTCAAGTAGAGGAGTACTCCCTGTGTTACAGTCACTGGTGATTTTAGCGTGAATTAATATAAGCAGAGGGCGGTGTCTAACCGCACAGGAAGTTAAGTCAGTGCCCCACCGGACACTGTAGACATAGATAACTCACTTGGGGTGCTCCACTATAGTAACAGTATCATGGTATATATGATGTCATGTCACAGAGAGGATGCAACAATTAGAATAATGCAGGACCTAGCTGTGTGTACGTGTGCACACATGTAATCACAATGGTAACAGGGGAACTTGTGCACTCCTAGCCCCACCCTTAAAATTACCAGTGCTCACAGTCTCAAGAAAGAGGGAGTGGTGGGGGGACAAGAATATTGTCCAGAGGAAGTAACCAGACAATGCTGCATCACTAAGATGGCTGTCCCTCCCTCAATCAAAAGAGCTTCATCATTGGTCAGAAAATGTGTGGGCGGTGTAGTAGTAACTACACGTTATGAAAGTCACGGTTGTACAGATATAACACGACAGTTCCCGATCTCCCAAGATTTCTGGGAAATTAAGTGCATGCACAAACAGTGGATACCAGGCTCTCCTTTTCCCCGCCCACTGAGAACCTTGGTACAAGGCTAAACTGTACCCTGCATTTCAATAGCTTCAACCAAAACCAACCATGTACTGCACTGGTACTGCTACACCAGTTGAGAGTGTACACAACCATTGCTGCAGTCCCAGTGTACACCTCTTAAGAAGTAGGACATGAAGGGCTGGACTCACTTTAGTGTCTGAAGGCTCTGGTTCACTTGTAACGCTGCAGCCAATTCACGAGCACCTTCATCTGAGATCTTGTTCCCACTGAGGCTGCATAATGTCAGAGAACAAGAGATGAGAGGTGGTTCAACAAACATCTTCATTTTGTGTAAGGTATACTTGGTCTCGTGGTACCTCACTACTGACACACAGTATCAGACACTGTGTGTCAGCTAGTCAAGTAGAGGAGTACTCCCTGTGTTACAGTCACTGGTAATTTTAGCGTGAATTAATATAAGCTAAGGGCGCGGTCTAACCACACGGGAAGTTAAGTCAGTGCTCCACCGGACACTGTAGACACAAATAACTCACTTGGGGTTCTCCACTATAGTAACAGTATCATGGTATATATGATGTCAGTCACAGAGAGGATGCAACAATTAGAATAATGCAGGACCTAGCTATGTGTACGCGTGCACACATGTAATCATAATGGTAACAGGGGAACTTGTGCACTCCTAGCCCCACCCCAATTACCAGTGCTCACAGTTTCAAGAAAGAGGGAGTGGTGGGGGGACAAGAATATTGTCCAGAGGAGGTAACCAGAAAATGCTGCAACACTAAGATGGCTGTCCCTCCCTCAATCAAAAGAGCTTCATCATTGGTCAGAAAATGTGCGGGCAGTGTAGTAGTAAGTACACGTTATGAAAGTCACGGTTGTACAGATACAACACGACAGTTCCCGATCTCCCAAGATTTCTGGGAAATTAAGTCCATGCACAAACAGTGGATACCAGGCTCTCCTTTTCCCCGCCCACTGAGAACCTTGGTACAAGGCTAAACTGTACCCTGCATTTCAATAGCTTCAACCAAAACCAACCATGTACTGCACTGGTACTGCTACACCAGTTGAGAGTGTACACAACCATTGCTGCAGTCCCAGTGTACACCTCTTAAGAAGTAGGACATGAAGGGCTGGACTCACTTTAGTGTCTGAAGGCTCTGGTTCACTTGTAACGCTGCAGCCAATTCACGAGCACCTTCATCTGAGATCTGGCTCCCACTGAGGCTGCATAATGTCAGAGAACAAGAGATGAGAGGTGGTTCAACAAACCTCTTCACTTTGTGTAAGGTATACTTGGTCTCGTGGTACCTCACTACTGACCCACAGTATCAGACACTGTGTGTCAGCTAGTCAAGTAGAGGAGTACTCCCTGTGTTACAGTCACTGGTGATTTTAGCGTGAATTAATATAAGCAGAGGGCGGGGTCTAACCACACGGGAAGTTAAGTCAGTGCTCCACAGGACACTGTAGACACAGATAACTCACTTGGGTTTCTCCACTATAGTAACAGTATCATGGTATATATGATGTCAGTCACAGAGAGGATGCAACAATTAGAATAATGCAGGACCTAGCTATGTGTACGCGTGCACACATGTAATCATAATGGTAACAGGGGAACTTGTGCACTCCTAGCCCCACCCCAATTACCAGTGCTCACAGTTTCAAGAAAGAGGGAGTGGTGGGGGGACAAGAATATTGTCCAGAGGAAGTAACCAGAAAATGCTGCATCACTAAGATGGCTGTCCCTCCCTCAATCAAAAGAGCTTCATCATTGGTCAGAAAATGTGCGGGCAGTGTAGTAGTAAGTACACGTTATGAAAGTCACGGTTGTACAGATACAACGTGATAGTTCCCGATCTCCCAAGATTTCTGGGAATTGAAGCGCATGCGCAAACAGTGGATACAAGGCTAAACTGTACCCTGCATTTCAATAGCTTCAACCAAAACCAACCATGTACTGCACTGGTACTGCTACACCAGTTGAGAGTGTACACAACCATTGCTGCAGTCCCAGTGTACACCTCTTAAGAAGTAGGACATGAAGGGCTGGACTCACTTTAGTGTCTGAAGGCTCTGGTTCACTTGTAACGCTGCAGCCAATTCACGAGCACCTTCATCTGAGATCTTGTTCCGACTGAGGCTGCATAATGTCAGAGAACAAGAGATGAGAGGTGGTTCAACAAACCTCTTCACTTTGTGTAAGGTATACTTGGTCTCGTGGTACCTCACTACTGACCCACAGTATCAGACACTGTGTGTCAGCTAGTCAAGTAGAGGAGTACTCCCTGTGTTACAGTCACTGGTGATTTTAGCGTGAATTAATATAAGCAGAGGGCGGGGTCTAACCACACGGGAAGTTAAGTCAGTGCTCCACAGGACACTGTAGACACAGATAACTCACTTGGGTTTCTCCACTATAGTAACAGTATCATGGTATATATGATGTCAGTCACAGAGAGGATGCAACAATTAGAATAATGCAGGACCTAGCTATGTGTACGCGTGCACACATGTAATCATAATGGTAACAGGGGAACTTGTGCACTCCTAGCCCCACCCCAATTACCAGTGCTCACAGTTTCAAGAAAGAGGGAGTGGTGGGGGGACAAGAATATTGTCCAGAGGAAGTAACCAGAAAATGCTGCATCACTAAGATGGCTGTCCCTCCCTCAATCAAAAGAGCTTCATCATTGGTCAGAAAATGTGCGGGCAGTGTAGTAGTAAGTACACGTTATGAAAGTCACGGTTGTACAGATACAACGTGATAGTTCCCGATCTCCCAAGATTTCTGGGAATTGAAGCGCATGCGCAAACAGTGGATACAAGGCTCTCCTTTTTCCCGCCCACTGAGAACCTTGGTACGAGGCTAAACTGTACCCTGCATTTCAATAGCTTCAACCAAAACCAACCATGTACTGCACTGGTACTGCTACACCAGTTGAGAGTGTACACAACCATTGCTGCAGTACCAGTGTACACCTCTTAAGAAGTAGGACATGAAGGGTTGGACTCACTCTAGTGTCTGAAGGCTCTGGTTCACTTGTAACACTGCAGCCAATTCATGAACACCTTTGGCTGAGATCTGGTTCCCACTGAGGCTGCAGAATGTCAGAGAACAAGAGATGAGAGGTGGTTCAACAAACCTTTTCACTTAGTGTAAGGTATATTTGGTCTCAGTACCTCACTACTGACACACAGTATCAGACACTGTGTGTCAGCTAGTCAAGTAGAGGAGTACTCCCTGTGTCACAGTCACTGGTGATTTTAGCATGAATTAATATAAGCAGAGGGCGGGGTCTAACCACACGGGAAGTTAAGTCAGTGCTCCACCGGACACTGTAGACACAGATAACTCACTTGGGGTGCTCCACTATAGTAACAGTATCATGGTATATATGATGTCATGTCACAGAGAGGATGCAACAATTAGAATAATGCAGGACCTAGCTATGTGTACGTGTGCACACATGTAATCACAATGGTAACAGGGAACTTGTGCACTCCTAGCCCCACCCTTAAAATTACCAGTGCTCACAGTCTCAAGAAAGAGGGAGTGGTGGGGGGACAAGAATATTGTCCAGAGGAAGTAACCAGGAAATGTTACATCACTAAGATGGCTGTACCTCCCTCAATCAAAAGAGCTCCATTATTGCTCAGAAAATGTGCGGATGGTGTAGTGGTAAGTACACGTTATGATGTCATGGTTGTATGGATATAATACGATAGTTCCTGATCTCCTAAGTTTTCTGGGAATTGAAGCGCTTGCGCAAACAGTGGATAACAGGCTCTCCTTTTCCCCGCCCACTGAGAACCTTGGTACGACGCTAAACTGTACCATGCATTTCAATAGCTTCAACCAAAACCAACCATGTACTGCACTGGTAGTGCTACACCAGTTAAGAGTGTACACAACCATTGCTGCAGTCCCAGTGTACACCTCTTCAGAAGTAGGACATGAAGGGCTGGACTCACTTTAGTGTCTGAAGGTTCTGGTTCACTTGAAAAGCTGCAGCCAATTCACGAGTACCTTCATCTAAGATATCGTTCCTACTGAGGCTGCAGAATATCAGAAAACAAGAGATGAGAGGTGGCTCTTCATTCTGTGTAAGGTATATTTGGTCTCGGTACCTCACTACTGACACACAGTATCAGACACTGTGTGTCAGCTAGTCAAGTAGAGGAGTATACTCCCTGTGTTACAGTCACTGGTGATTTTAGCGTGAGTTAATATAAGCAGAGGGCGGGGTCTAACCACACGGGAAGTTAAGTCTGTGCTCCACCGGACACTGTAGACACAGATAACTCACTTGGGGTGCTCTACTATAGTAACAGTATCATGGTATATATGATGTCATGTCACAGAGAGGATGCAACAATTAGAATAATGCAGGACCTAGCTATGTGTACGTGTGCACACATGTAATCACAATGGTAACAGGGGAACTGGTGCACTCCTAGCCCCACCCTTAAAATTACCAGTGCTCACAGTCTCAAGAAAGAGGGAGTGGTGGGTGGACAAGAATATTGTCCACAGGAATTAACCAGAAAATGCTGCATCACTAAGACGGCTGTCCCTCCCTCAATCAAAAGAGCTTCATCATTGGTCAGAAAATGTGTGGGCGGTGAAGCAGTGAGTGTACGTCATGAAAGTAACAGTTGTACAGATAAACCCATTGCTGCAGTCCCAGTGTACACCTCTTAAGAAGTAGACATGAAGGGTTGGACTCACTCTAGTGTCTGAAGGCTCTGGTTCACTTGCAACGCTGCAGCCAATTCACGAGCACCTTCAGCTGAGATCTCGTTCCCACTGAGGCTGCATAATGTCAGAGAACAAGAGATGAGAGGTGGTTCAACAAACCTCTTCACTTTGTGTAAGGTATATTTGGTCTCGATACCTCACTACTGACACACAGTATCAGACACTGTGTGTCAGCTAGTCAAGTAGAGGAGTACTCCCTGCGTCACAGTCACTGGTGATTTTAGCATGAATTAATATAAGCAGAGGACAGGGTCTAACCACATGGGAAGTTAAGTCAGTGCTCCACCGGACACTGTAGACACAGATAACTCACTTGGGGTGCTCCACTATAGTAACAGTATCATGGTATATATGATGTCATGTCACAGAGAGGATGCAACAATTAGAATAATGCAGGACCTAGGTATGTGTACGTGTGCACACATGTAATCACAATGGTAACAGGGGAACTGGTGCACTCCTAGCCCCACCCTTAAAATTACCAGTGCTAACAGTCTCAAGAAAGAGGGAGTGGTGGGGGGACAAGAATATTGTCCAGAGGAAGTAACCAGAAAACGCTGTATCACTAAGATGGCTGTCCCTCCCTCAATCAAAAGAGCTTCATCATTGGTCAGAAATTGTGTGGGCAGTGTAGTAGTAAGTACATGTTATGAAAGTCACGGTTGTACAGATATAACACGATAGTTCCCGATCTCCCAAGATTTCTGAGAAATTAAGCACAAGCGCAAACAGTGGATACCAGGCTCTCCTTTTCCCCGCCCACTGAGAACCTTGGTACGAGGCTAAACTGTACCATGCATTTCAATAGCTTCAACCAAAACCAACCATGTACTGCACTGGTACTGCTACACCAGTTGAGAGTGTACACAACCATTGCTGCAGTCCCAGTGTACACCTCTTAAGAAGTAGGACATGAAGGGTTGGACTCACTCTAGTGTCTGAAGGCTCTGGTTCACTTGCAACGCTGCAGCCAATTCACGAGCTCCTTCATCTGAGATCTGGTTGTGACTGAGGCTGCAGAATGTCAGAGAACAAGAGATGAGAGGTGGTTCAACAAACCTCTTCACTTTGTGTAAGGTATATTTGGTCTCGATACCTCACTACTGACACACAGTATCAGACACTGTGTGTCAGCTAGTCAAGTAGAGGAGTACTCCCTGTGTCAGAGTCACTGGTGATTTTAGCGTGAATTAATATAAGCAGAGGGCGGGGTCTAACCACACGGGAAGTTAAGTCAGTGCTCCCCCGGACACTGTAGACACAGATAACAACTCACTGGGGTTCTCCACTATAGTAACAGTATCATGGTATATATGATGTCATGCCACAGAGAGGATGCAACAATTAGAATAATGCAGGACCTAGCTATGTGTAACATGTGCACACATGTAATCACAATGGTAACAGGGGAATTGGTGCACTCCTAGCCCCACCCTTAAAATTACTAGTGGGATGATTCATCATCTTGGGGCGAGCCTGAACGAGCAGCACACTGCTGGTTTACTAATTTGTCGTGGTATATTTCAAAACGCATAAGTAGCTAAGTCCTCACCCGAGATAGCTTAGTGTCACGTATGCCAGCCATTTCTCCAGCCAGGGCAGCTAATGTAGCTATACATGCATGGACTAAGCTAAATCATGAGCTGATTTTCTGGCGTTTGTGAGTGCCGTTCATGCCATGCATGACTGGCTTTTACCTGAAGCGACATCAACTCCACTGTCCATATTTGTACCGCCTGTGAGAGCGGCCTGCCGTTGATGGTCGGAAGAAGTACAAACCAGAAGAACGTTGCGTGCTTTACCTTCAGTTGTCTTCGCTCCGGGCCTCCGATGCTGCACTCGGGCAGTAGCGCACACATAACATGCTTCGTACACGAGATCGGTCTTCGTGAAATATTTGAATGCGCTCATTTAAAATTTACGGTATATGGCCGCAAGCAGAGGAGGTGGGACGCGATCACGTGATGACGACTATTAACTGACATTCCAAGGCCAAGAAGTGTGGATGCAAGCTAAACGAACGACTATATGGACAAAGTCGCAATGGGCACAATGGGCGTACGTGGTTTTCGACAAGGTTGAAGATGTTTGGCACCTAAACTGGCCTCCTGTGACTCACCTTGCGTCAAACTGGCAACTTACAAGCTTAGCCTGCGAGGTGAGTCATATTAACCAATTTTGACTAGCCAGATAGCTTCAACTTAGTCGAAAACTCTATGCGCCCATCGTGACTTAGCCCATAGAGCAATCCTTGTAGCTTCATCCACGATTCTTGCTCTTGGAATGTCATCAGAGCGCACTAATTGTCGCTACATTGTGACGTCATGTCCTCCCTCCTCTGGGCCGCAAGCAAGCACGTACGTACGTACGTACGTATACACACACACTTCTGCAATGCAGTCCCGCTAGTGTGGGGCTCCCTCAGGCTCGCCCCAACCAGTGCTCACAGTCTCAAGAAAGAGGGAGTGGTGGGGGGACAAGAATATTGTCCAGAGGAAGTAACCAGAAAATGCTGCATCACTAAGATGGCTGTTCCTCCCTCAATCAAAAGAGCTTCATCATTGGTCAGAAAATGTGTGGGTGGTGTAGTAGTAACTACACGTTATGAAAGTCACGGTTGTATATACAGATATATACTATGGTGCGTGGGCGGATGAAAGGTGCCGCATGGGGTCATATATGGCATATAGACCGCGCAGCTGCGACCGCAGGGAGTATATTGCTGAGTCAGGAGTGTATATTTCAACCGCAAGGGAGTATATTGCTGAGTCAGGGGTGTATATTTGGCAATCAGTCATAACTGCAGCACAAAGAAACGGTTTTTGTTTTGCAATGGAATGGCCAATTCCCCCCAGTCCTCAAGAGCCATTGCCAGCACTATAGAGCCCCCGTACTCAGTATTAGCACAACAGCCAAAGCGTCGCACAAACTTGCCAGGTTATTCGTGCAGCAATAGTGCTTACTTGGTGTGTTGAACCACGCACGGCTGGACAGACGCTACTGCTCTCCGGCAGCTGGCACTACCCTGACGGATGCTGACGATAATACTTCACTCGCCAGGCGGTTGATCCAGGGATAGCGCTAGGACAACTGCTAGCTGAACTGTGAGGCTGGGCGTTCTACTGCCAGCTCGAACCATTGTTTCATGATCGCCAGCTTCCGACCAAGAGCGGCTAGGTAGCAAGCTAGCTGCCCATCGGCATCATGGCCGAGCGCCAGTAGCATCTTGGTTTCAAGTCGACACGAGCGAAAGGCCCATCGTCATGGCTCAGACTCTGCCTTGACTGCAGAGATGTTTCGGGGGTCTTTTGGTCGCCTAAGCGTACTAAAACTCATCCTTTTCCAGTCAAAAAGCAGCAGCAACGCACAACGACACTAGCCTCGTCGATTCAAATTCAAAAATGCAATACCGGAAACGGAACCGCTTACGTAATCCGCCCACGCACCATAAGTATATATTATATAAACCATGGTAAGGAGGTGTATATGGCGAATCATACTACCCTCGACCTCGGTCATCGGAAGTTTGCAGTAGATATACCCCTCGCCTGCGGCTCGGGGTATATCTACTGCAAACTTCCTCTGACCTCGGTCTCGGGTAGTATATTCGCCATATACACCTCCTTACCATGGTTTATATATAACATAACACGATAGTTCCCGATCTCCCAAGATTTCTGAGAAATTAAGCGCATGTGCAAACAGATGATACCAGGCTCTCGTTTTCCCCGCCCACTGAGAGCCTTGGTACGAGGCTAAACTGTACCATGCATTTCAATAGCTTCAACCAAAACCAACCATGTACTGCACTGGTACTGCTGCACCAGTTGAGAGTGTACACAACCCTTGCTGCAGTCGCAGTGTACACCTCTTAAGAAGTAGGACATGAAGGGCTGGACTCACTCTATTGTCTGAAGGCTCTGGTTCACTTGCAACGCTGCAGCCAATTCACGAGCTCCTTCATCTGAGATCTGGTTGTGCCTGAGGCTGCAGAATGTCAGAGAACAAGAGATGAGAGGTTGTTCAACAAACCTCTTCACTTTGTGTAAGGTATATTTGGTCTCGGTACCTCACTACTGACACACAGTATCAGACACTGTGTGTCAGCTAGTCAAGTAGAGGACTGCTCCCTGTGTTACAGTCACTGGTGATTTTAGTGTGAATTAATATAAGCAGAGGGCGGAGTCTAACCACACGGGAAGTTAAGTCAGTGCTCCACCGGACACTGTAGCCACAGATAACTCACTTGGGGTGCTCCACTATAGTAACAGTATCATGGTATATATGATGTCATGTCACAGAGAGGATGCAACAATTAGAATATTGCAGGACCTAGCTATGTGTACGTGTGCACACATGTAATCACAATGATAACAGGGGAACTTGTGCACTCCTAGCCCCACCCTTAAAATTACCAGTGCTCACAGTCTCAAGAAAGAGGGAGTGGTGGGGGGACAAGAATATTGTCCAGAGGAAGTAACCAGAAAATGCTGCATCACTAAGATGGCTGTCCCTCCCTCAATCAAAAGAGCTTCATGATTGGTCAGAAAATGTGCGGGCGGTGTAGTAGTAAGTACATGTTATGAAAGTCACGGTTGTACAGATATAACACGATAGTTCCCGATCTCCCAAGATTTCTGAGAAATTAAGCACATGCGCAAACAGTTCATACCAGGCTCTCGTTTTCCCCGCCCACTGAGAACCTTGGTACGAGGCTAAACTGTACCATGCATTTCAATAGCTCCAACCAAAACCAACCATGCACTGCACTGGTACTGCTACACCAGTTGAGAGAGTACACAACCATTGCTGCAGTCCCATTGTACACCTCTTAAGAAGTAGGACATGAAGGGTTAGACTCACTTTAGTGTCTGAAGGCTCTGGTTCACTTGCAACGCGGCAGCCAATTCATGAGCACCTTCGTCTGAAATCTGGTTCACACTGAGGCTGTAGAATGTCAGAGAAGAAGAGATGAGAGGTGGTTAAACAAACCTCTTCATTTTGTGTAAGGGTATATTTGGTCTCACGGTACCTCACTACTGACACACAGTATCAGACACTGTGTGTCAGCTAGTCAAGTAGAGGAGTACTCCCTGTGTTACAGTCACTGGTGATTTTAATATAAGCAGAGGGCGGGGTCTAACCAGCTGGGGAGTCCAGTCAGGCACTCTACCGGATACTGTGCACACTAATAAGTCACCTGGGGTGCTCCACTAGTAGCTGTACAAGGGCATACGTGAATGCATGCAGGAGAGGCTCGTGGGAAGCAAGATAATGATTGAGCTACTTTGTGTGCCTACGTTGGTCAGCCTCTCGTCATTACTGCCTCCGGGAATCATCCTCTGCTCAATGCTGTCACTGTACTCGTAGATTAACCAGGATACGGGTGCAGTGACACTGTTGAGAAGAGGATGATTCCCAGAGGAAGCAACAACGAGAGGCTGATCGACGGAGGCACGAATGAGGTTGTGCCTACGTTGTTCAGCCTCTCGCTGCACTCATAAACTGGTTAATCTCCTCCTCCTCTCTGCATTTCTACCTCATGATCACGCATGCCGGAGATAGTTGGATCATTCAAGCACCACCTCTGTGTAACCGCCCACCCTCAATTTTTGGTGCTTGAGCTGCGAGCACCCATGGGCACTTGCCTGGGACAATACCGGTATCAGCACAGGCCTGGGAATGATACCTCTCAGTATACACCTCTTAAGAATGTAGGTTTACACATATAATTTTAAAGGCACACTTTAGATCATCCCAAACTTGCTAAAACCTTTTCTTGCTGTGACATTTTTAAAGTTGTAATTCAAAAATTTAACCTATTGGCAATTTCAACTGTAGTGCACCTTGTAGTAATTAACCCTCAGCGCGCATGCACAGCGAGGGTTACAGTAGTTGGTCTGTGTGTGTGTCTGTTACTCAACATCTCACTTTTCACGTGATTATTCGTGCCACAAACGATACTAACCTTCTCAGTGGCGGATGAAGGTCGAAATTTTAAGCGATTTTCTCTGAAAATGCTTTGTTGCGAAGCTAGAGCGTTTCCTGTTGGTACGGCGACATGATAAGTCGGCCATTTTTTACTCCACGGAAAACGTGCATGCGTATGAATCTGGGACCACGTGGCTAGTGGCCATTTTGTTCTTGGGAGAGACGTTCCTTGCCAGTTCGATTATTGGCCATTGGCAGTAAGTATGCCTCCAACAAAGGTATGCCCGCAGTGTAAAGCTGCTGTACCTGTAATAGACCTTTCCCATTAAGACGCAATGGAATGCAGTATACGTGACGTCACGTCTGGGGTGCCTCAGAAGGCCTGCTGGGGCGAATTCTCCATTGTTATTATATGAGAACATGGCCTACATTCAGACGGTTGCTGGTTCGTGTACAGGGGAAATACCGAGCTGCCTCGACACTGATCCAGAGTTCCAGCATCGGCCTTTTCAACAGTGGTAGTTCGAACTCCGTCCGACTTGTTTGACGCTGGACAGAGCGGTTGGCTACCTCCAGGTACAGGAGGGATTACTATCGGCGAGCGGAGCTGTAGAGCTAGTTAAAATGTCTAAAATGTACATTTATACGTACTACTTACCAGTCACTACCTAGCTTAGCTTCGAGTATCTACATGTAGCTACTAGATAGCTTTTCTCGAGTACATAGCTTACTCGCACGCTTTCGCGGATGTCAGGCAGCGCAAAGCTATGCTATGTAGGACAACACTGGACGACAGACACTTTGGGTTGGTGCACACTGCTGCAAGTTATACTTGACCAGAACTTATGACGTTTGTAGACACTTAGTAGCCACCACAAACCGTTGGGCGTACACAAGACACGTTCATCTAACAGCTCCACGGCAGTGTCGAAAAAAGACGCACGGAGTTCAAACTACCACTGTTGAATAGGCCGATGCTGGAACTCTAGGTCGGCGTCTAGGCAGCTTGGGATTCCCCTGTACGCGAAGGCAGCAGCCGTCTGAACGTAGGCTACGTTCCCGTATATAGCAATGGAGAATTCGCCCCAGCAAGCCTTCCGAGGCACCCCAGACGTGACGTCACGTATTCCGCACATATTTTGATGTTAGTGGGAAAGGTCTATTCATCATTATGGTTTTGGATGCTACGAATGAATTGATATCGAAAGGCATGCCATATCAACTCGAGAGCAAACGTCATGATACTATTGTTCACGAGACAGTGATCGATTCTAGTTAACACACAAGTACAATCACATGCACTGCTGCGCCGAGGGTTTGGCACTTCAGTGCCTTTCATTTGACTCCTGTAATGCTACACTAGTTGAGATACAGAGTGTACACAACTACCACTGCAGTACCAGTGTACACTTCTTAAGAAGTAGGACATGAATGGTTGGGTTTATTCCCACTTCGTCAATTCCCACTTTGTCAATTCCCACTTCGTCAATTCCCATTTGGTCAACTTCCCACTTCGTCAATTCCCATTTGGTCAATTCCCATTTGGTCAATGTTGACAAAGCTCACCTTAGCTCCTGAAGGCTCTGGTTCACTCGTAAAGCTGTGGCGATTGCACAAGCACCTTTGTCTGTTATCTCATTCCCACTGAGGCTGCAGGAGGTTAGACAACAAATAAAGGGAAGTGCTTCAAAAAGGGTTCGTGGACACAATTATATACTTAACAACAGTATACAAGGAAGATTCAAAAACCAAGGGTCATGATTTGTTGAGGTCATAACAAGGGTGTAGGCAAGGGGGGGGTGGGGGGGCTGGGGGACTGAAGCCCCCCCAGATTTTAAGCTCATGTTACTATGTGTACAAGCAGTTACCGCAAAAGGACGTCCAAAATTTAGAAAAGCAAGAGAGGTAAAAACAGCTTTCAGGTTATAAGCAGTGTTAGACATACAAAGATCAAAGCTTAGAAGTGTCCAAATATATGAATTCGACTCTCGTTTACGAGCAACAAACTCGATCCTAGAGGCTAAGCTCCCCCACTTCTCAAAAGTTGTCTACGCCCCAGCATAAACAATATAATTTGATATGCACACTCAGTTGTTGGTCACAAATGATGAACTCTTATTCCAGTCGTGATCATGAGTCAGGGAAGCCCACAACCATCGATCCATGCTAGTACACACAAATGTTTTGCAAGTGTCACATGCCCTCCCTACTATTGCAGCCCAGGCCCGGAAATAACCTTAGGCCTACAGGCTCTGTGTATACCAATTGAAAGTATAGGACATGAATGGCTGAACTTACTTTAGCTTAAGCTTCTGATGGCTCTGGTTCACTTTTAAAGCTTCCACCAGTACACACACACGTTCATATGAAATTCCATTCTTACTGAGGCTGCAGAATGTTAGAGAACAAAAATGCCAGGCACATAGTTCAAAAATCATAATATTATAAACTTACATATGGGGAAGAATCAAAACAAAGGCACCTAACTCATGACTAGGTATATGCATGTGCAGATGAAGTCACTACTCGTGTTGAGAGTGTGCACACGGAGGTACAGGAACCACTAAATTGAAGAAGGGCTCGAAACAGGCAGTGTACGTTATTGTTTCATGTATGTATTGTAGTATATTTACCATATTCTCTCTAAAATATTGGACAGCAAAATATAATTCAAAATGGGAGTGTCTGGAAATTTTAGAGAGTTATTAATTTTTTAACAGAAGTGTCTGGTGTGAACTAGAGAGTTTTATAGCACCAGTTTTTGTGAACTACCATGTCCAACTATTGCCACCTTCTGTGTGCATCGGTCAGGACCCACAAAGACACGTACTGAGCATCACCTTTCGAAGTGGTGAAGCATAGCGACCGAAGCCAAGGTCATTGTCGATCGCCTTGATCATAAAAACAACTTATTGGGGGTGTTTCAACACCAACAAGCAGAAGCACAGAAGCACAACACTAACAGGTACAGCAGTACTTGGGCTTCATAAATGTCGGAGTTGCACCTTGCTATCAACGCAAGATGACAAACACGACACACAGCTGGTAAGCGTTCTCTGTAAACGGATAACAAATCATTTCAGAGCATACAGTTTGTTGAAATAACCTTGTGAGCCTCCCTCTGTTCCTTGTTTCACTCTGTAGAGCTTCGTTTGACTAGCCAACACTCCAACAAATGATTTCAGCATCAGTGACATCGCTAGTGTTCGCATGTATTAGAGAGGGAAAATCCCTCAATTTTTCTGCTGTCTGGTTTAATTAGAGAGACAAAAAATTCATAATTGAGGTATCCGGACAATTAAAGTGTCCACTATTTTAGAGAGAATACGGTATGTACCTATGTCAAAGAGACTCCCGTGTATGCCTCTCCCTGTTTTATAGCTAAAAGAAGCTGAGATCACCATATGCTAGTCTCTTGGTGACACACACTCCTAGCTCCTCTTCCCTGCCTCTACCTGCCTCTTTCGAGCTCTCTCTTCTTCACTTCCTGTACCACTGTGTGTGTCTCCACTAAGGTACCTCCTAGCCTCGTACCCAGGCTCCTCCCCATGCCGAAAAGCGGGGAGAGAGCCTGGACGATCTGATCACGTGCCCCGTGACGTACTATGTGTGGTTTTATGCGTGGTTTTGATAATCGAATTATTGCCCACGCAGTCCGTACTCAGCGTTATAAGCACTGACACGGCCGTTGTTGTATGTCGCTGAGACTACAGATTGGCACTGAAAGGCTGTTCACTATTATCTAGCTAGACTCAAGCTCCCAGTATGATATTTCAACTATAGCTTCTACCGTAGCGCCAAGTTTTACGCTGCCACGACGTCGTTTCGTTCAAACGACGCAGGAGGCAGTCGCCTTATCGACGTTGACAGCGTTGGATATTGCTCACTGTGTCAGCAAGGAGTCTTTGGAAGGCCTCTGTGAACAGCTGTGAGTTCTGTATACTCCTAGCATGCTGTCATAGTGAGCGGTAGCCAGCGCTGTGAACGTCGCTAAAGCGACTGTCTTCCAGTGAGGTGTAGAGTAGAAGCTACACTGCTTACCAGCTAGCTAGATAACAGTGAAACAGCCTTCCAGTGCCCGTCTGTAGTCTCAGCGACATCCACTGATCCAGAACTCCAACAACGGCTACAACACACGAGTACCGCTTATAATGCTGAGTACAGACAGCGTGGGCAATAATTCGATTATCAAAACCACACATAAGACCACACATAGTACATCACGGGGCACGTGATCAGATCGTCCAGGCTCTCTCCCCACTTTTCGGCATGGGGAGGAGCCTGGGTACGAGGCTAGTTACCTCCGACGATATGAATCCAATTCAGAGTGCATGTGCGTGTGCACAGTCTATGCATATAAACATATGTCATATACTGACAAATCTTCAATTCCTAAAGCATTACAGACACATGCATGTGATCTCACCACTGCACGATTACTTGCCTCATGTTAAGGGGCTCGGCAAATAATGTTTACTTGTGGTCAAACACATAAGACTTTGACATACACATTCAGTTGTTGGTCACAAATAGAGAGCTCCTATTAGAGTCGTGATCATGGGACAGGGTACATGGAACCATCCATGTGCCTGTAGTACATAAGTAGCCGGACTCACTCTAGTTTAAGGTTCTTGTTCACTATCAAAGCTCCAGCCAGTACCAACACACCATCAGCTGAGATCTTATTGTTCCTGAGGCTGCAGAAGTGAACAAAAAGAAAGGTAAGTGGTTCCATTACTGTATACACAAACAACGAGGAAGAATCAAAACCCAAGTTACACCCCAAGATGCAACTTAAAGGACAGCGTAAATAATTAACTAATATAATACACAGGCCGGAGGAAGCGTTGAACATCCAATCTGAGTTGATATTCGTTAACGGCATGGTGCACTTACCCCAGGAATGAAACTTTGGTACACCAACAACTCTCCCTTCACCAGCTACACCACTGTCACCCCTCACACCGACTCCGGAAGCGATTTTTCCGCTTACGTGACGTCACACGTTCAATATACCTACGTATAAAATCATTGCGTGTATTGAGCGCGCTACCGCACTTAAGGTGGCGGGTAAGCTATCCACGCAAGCGAAATAATTGTTTCCCGTTTACGCCCACCATTGTACAGCTGGTTTGTCTTCTTGAACGAAGCAAATCACTGTAGCAGCTGCTTCAGTAGCTTATCGAAGAGCTACGTAGCCGTACAGGCGTACTACAAGCAACAAAAGCATGAAGGAAGGCCTGAGAAGTTTCTACGTCGTCGATCGCCGTACACCAATGGCCACACCCACCAAGAAGGCCATGGATGCATTTTTTTCGTGACGCTTCGTGAATCAGGTAAACGACTTTAGCAACTCTCCTTACTATAAACAGCTTCTCCAGTGGTTAGTCGAGGGGGTAACGTAAAGTATTCGTGATTAACAAACGCCAGGGAGAGATCGTGCCGCGAAACGCCACAAAAAGTGACTTTCCAATAACAGTTTCAACTCGCCATCCGTTAAGCTTTACAGCTTATGACCAAAACTCTATGTAGCCCCCTCTAGCGACTGTCGAACTTTCTCCTCGCCAAGAATGGAGTATGTGGCTCTCATACCGTGCGAGTGAAACGTGATGAAAAATTGTAAAACTCAACCACTGCTCTCCGCGCTATTCTTTGTAGCATTGTATCAAGATTTGTTACACAGATAGTACTTGCCATACAGTACTTGAATATCAAGTTTGGCTGTAAGTGATTGCACAACTAGTAAGATGAGACATTTTATATATGGCAGATTTACCCGCCACCTTAATGCGCGAGTATAAAGCAGGTGAAGGAGTGCCTCGCTGTTCACGATTTGCTAAACTGTTGTCTGGCTCCTCCTTTGAGGGTTATGCTTTTTTCAAGAAGCCACAAAACTCGGAACTCTAAGTCTTCCTACTTCAGCACAAAACCCTGATTTCTACTTCAGGTCTTGTAGCTAAGTAGCAGTGAACTTTTTTTCTCCTAAAGCCTACTAACAGATTTTACCTACGTATAGCACTGAACTCTAATGTTCGAGCCAAGGTAAGCCTGCAGCTCTAACCATCCGTGAGCATCTTGGGGTGCGGTTACTTTGCTCGTATAACTAACCCAATATAATACACAGGCCGGAGGAAGCGTTGAACATCCAATCTGAGTTGATATTCGTTAATGGCATAGTGCACTTACCCCAGGAATGAAACTTTGGTACACCAACAACTCTCCCTTCACCAGCTACACCACTGTCACCCCTCACAGCGACTCCCGTAGCGATTTTTCCGCTTACGTGACGTCACACGTTCAATATACTACGTATAAAATCATTGTGTGTATTGAGTGCGCTACCGCGCTTCGGGCTGATATTACGTGCGTAATGCGCGCGAGTATAAAGGAGGTGAAGGCGTGCCTCGCTATTCACAATTGATAAACTGATGTCTGGCTCCTCCCTTGAGGGTAAAGCTTTTTTAAGAAACCACAAAACTCTGAACTCTAAGGCTTTCCACTTCAGGCAGCACAAAATCCTGATCTCTAAAACCTACTTCAGGTCTTGTAGCTAAGTAGCAGTGGCCTACCAGCAAACATTACCTCTTATAAGCATCTTGGGGTGTGGTTACTTTGCTCGAAACAGATTATAGATTGTGATCAATATTTTGACATGCACATTCAGTTTTGGTCACAAATGAGGAGCTCTTAATTGGGGCGAGCATGAGCGAGAGGACTTTTACTCAAATATTAGGCTTTTGAACAGTCATTGAACTAGAGTTGAGCTGGCTTTGTGCTTTCTTTTCTCTTGATGCTACTAATCTACCAGTTCTGGCATGTACACGTATAAACCTTGAAAAGCAGGCCTAGGAGTTACGCACATAGTCACCTCTTTGATCAACCCCGTGAGGACGTCAGTAGCCCGAGTTCTCTCATGGGCCTCATCGAGTATAGTTGAGACTGATTCTTAAGTTTCATACTGCAAGTAACAAATATCTGGGTGGTGGCCTGGGAATGAGGCTAGTGGTTCCATGTGAGTATGTGTTCAGAAGAAAATGATAACTGTGTTCACTAAACTAAAAGCTTCAAACCAGCTTTACTGACGTGAAGCCATATCATATCATGTGAGATATTGTAGAAGATGCTCACCATGGAAATCAAGATAGGGAGTAAAACAGTGTTAGGTCTTTACACAAAAACCGGAATACTAGTGAGTTTCTGTGGCATCATCAAGTCCTCAATATAACACAAGTCTAGGAATGGCTGGACTCACTCTAGCGTCTGAAGGCTCTGGTTCACTTGTAACGCTGCAGCCAATTCACGAGCACCTTCATCTGAGATCTGGTTCCAACTGAGGCTGCAGAATGTCAGAGAACAAGAGATGAGAGGTGGTTCAACAAACCTCTTCACTTTGTGTGAGGTATATTTGGTCTCGATACTTCACTACTGACACACAGTATCAGACACTGTGTGTCAGCTAGTCAAGTAGAGGAGTACTCCCTGTGTTACAGTCACTGGTGATTTTAGCGTGAGTTAATATAAGCAGAGGGCGGGGTCTAACCACACGGGAAGTTAAGTCAGTGCTCCACCGGACACTGTAGACACAGATAACTCACTTGGGGTGCTCCACTATAGTAACAGTATCATGGTATATATGATGTCATGTCACAGAGAGGATGCAACAATTAGAATAATGCAGGACCTAGCTATGTGTACGTGTGCACACATGTAATCACAATGGTAACAGGGGAACTTGTGCACTCCTAGCCCCACCCTTAAAATTACCAGTGCTCACAGTCTCAAGAAAGAGGGAGTGGAGGGGGGACAAGAATATTGTCCAGAGGAAGTAACCAGAAAATGCTGCATCACTAAGATGGTTGTCCCTCCCACAAGCAAAAGAGCTTCATCATTGGTCAGAAAATGTGTGGGCGGTGTAGTAGTAAGTACACATTATGAAAGTCACGGTTTTACAGATATAACACGATAGTTCCCGATCTCCCAAGATTTCTGAGAAATTAAGCGCATGCACAAACAGTGGATACCAGGCTCTTATTTTTCCCGCCCACTGAGAACCTTGTTACGAGGCTAAACTGTACCATGCATTTCAATAGCTTCAACCAAAACCAACCATGTACTGCACTGGTACTGCTACACCAGTTACGAGTGTACACAACCATTGCTGCAGTCCCAGTGTACACCTCGTAAGAAGTAGGACATGAAGGGTTGGACTCACTTTAGTGTCTGAAGGCTCTGGTTCACTTGCAAAGCTGCAGCTAATTCACGAGCACCTTCATCTGAGATCTGGTTCCGACTGAGGCTGCAGAATGTCAGAGAACAAGAGATGAGAGGTGGTTCAACAAACCTCTTCATTTTGTGTAAGGTATATTTGGTCTCGATACCTCACTACTGGAGACACAGTATCAGACACTGTGTGTCAGCTAGTCAAGTAGAGGAGTACTCCCTGTGTCACAGTCACTGGTGATTTTAGCGTGAATTAATATAAGCAGAGGGCGGGGTCTAACCACACGGGAAGTTAAGTCAGTGCTCCACCGGACACTGTAGACACAGATAACTCACTTGGGGTGCTCCACTATAGTAACAGTATCATGGTATATATGATGTCATGTCACAGAGAGGATGCAACAATTAGAATAATGCAGGACCTAGCTATGTGTACGTGTGCACACATATAATCACAATGGTAACAGGGAAACTTGTGCACTCCTAGCCCCACCCTTAAAATTACCAGTGCTCGCAGTCTCAAGAAAGAGGGAGTGGTGGGGGGACAAGAATATTGTCCAGAGGAAGTAACCAGAAAATGCTGCATCACTAAGATGGTTGTCCCTCCCTCAATCAAAAGAGCTTCATCATTGGTCAGAAAATGTGTGGGCGGTGTAGTAGTAACTACATGTTATGAAGGTCACAGTTTTACAAATATAACACGATAGCTTCCGATCTCCCAAGATTTCTGGGAAATTAAGGACATGTGCAAACAGTGAGGCTCTTGTTTTCCCCACTCACTGACAACCTTGGTACGAGGCTAAACTGTACCATGCATTTCAATAGCTTCAACCAAAACCAACCATGTACTGCACTGGTACTGCTACACCAGTTGAGAGTGTACACAACCATTGCTGCAGTCCCAGTGTATAACTCTTAAGAAGTAGGACATGAAGGGTTGGACTCACTGTAGTGTCTGAAGGCTCTGGTTCACTTGCAACGCTGCAGCCAATTTACGAGCACCTTCATCTGAGATCTGGTTCCGACTGAGGCTGCAGAATGTCAGAGAACAAGAGATGAGAGGTGGTTCAACAAACCTCTTCATTTTGTGTAAGGTATATTTGGTCTCGATACCTCACTACTGACACACAGAATCAGACACTGTGTGTCAGCTAGTCAAGTAGAGGAGTACTCCCTGTGTTACAGTCACTGGTGATTTTAGCGTGAATTAATATAAGCAGAGGGCGGGGTCTAACCACACAGGAAGTTAAGTCAGTGCTCCACCGGACACTGTAGACACAGATAACTCACTTGGGGTGCTCCACTATAGTAACAGTATCATGGTATATATGATGTCATGTCACAGAGAGGATGCAACAATTAGAATAATGCAGGACCTAGCTATGGGTACGTGTGCACACATGTAATCACAATGGTAACAGGGGAACTGGTGCACTCCTAGCCCCACCCTTAAAATTACCAGTGCTCACAGTCTCAAGAAAGAGGGAGTGGTGGGGGGACAAGAATATTGTCCAGAGGAAGTAACCAGAAAATGCTGCATCACTAAGATGGCTGTCCCTCCCTCAATCAAAAGAGCTTCATCATTGGTCAGAAAATGTGTGGGTGGTGTAGTAGTAACTACACGTTATGAAATTCACGGTTGTACAGATACAACGCGATAGTTCCCGATCTCCCAAGATTTCTGGGAATTGAAGCGCATGTGCAAACAGTGGATACCAGGCTCTCCTTTTCCCCGCCCACTGAGAACCTTGGTACGAGGCTAAACTGTACCATGCATTTCAATAGCTTCAACCAAATCCAACCATGTACTGCACTGGTACTGCTACACCAGTTGAGAGTGTACACAACCATTGCTGCAGTCCCAGTGTACACCTCTTAAGGAGTAGGACATGAAGGGCTCGACTCACTTTAGTGTCTGAAGGCTCTGGTTCACTCGTAAAGCTGCAGCCAATTCACGAGCACCTTCACCTGAGATCTGGTTCCGACTGAGGCTGCAGAATGTCAGAGAACAAGAGATGAGAGGTGGTTCAACAAACCTTTTCACTTTGTGTAAGGTATATTTGGTCTCAGTACCTCACTACTGACACACACTATCAGACATTGTGTGTCAGCTAGTCAAGTAGAGGAGTACTCCCTGTGTCACAGTCACTGGTGAGTTTAGCGTGAATTAATATAAGCAGAGGGCGGGGTCTAACCACACGGGAAGTTAAGTCAGTGCTCCACCGGACACTGTAGACACAGATAACTAACTTGGGGTGCTCCACTATAGTAACAGTATCATGATATATATGATGTCATGTCACAGAGAGGATGCAACAATTAGAATAATGCAGAACCTAGCTATGTGTACGTGTGCACACATGTAATCACAATGGTAACAGGGGAACTGGTGCACTCCTAGCCCCACCCTTAAAATTACCAGTGCTCACAGTCTCAAGAAAGAGGGAGTGGTGGGGGGACAAGAATATTGTCCAGAGGAAGTAACCAGAAAATGCTGCATCACTAAGATGGCTGTCCCTCCCTCAATCAAAAGAGCTTCATCATTGGTCAGAAAATGTGTGGGTGGTGTAGTAGTAACTACACGTTATGAAATTCACGGTTGTACAGATACAACGCGATAGTTCCCGATCTCCCAAGATTTCTGGGAATTGAAGCGCATGTGCAAACAGTGGATACCAGGCTCTCCTTTTCCCCGCCCACTGAGAACCTTGGTACGAGGCTAAACTGTACCATGCATTTCAATAGCTTCAACCAAAACCAACCATGCACTGCACTGGCACTGCTACACCAGTTGAGAGTGTACACAACCATTGCTGCAGTCCCAGTGTACACCTCTTAAGGAGTAGGACACGAAGGGTTGGACTCACTCTAGTGTCTGAAGGCTCTGGTTCACTTGCAACGCTGCAGCCAATTTACGAGCACCTTCATCTGAGATCTGGTTCCAACTGAGGCTGCAGAATGTCAGAGAACAAGAGATGAGAGGTGGTTCAACAAACCTCTTCACTTTGTGTGAGGTATATTTGGTCTCGGTACCTCACTACTGACACACAGTATCAGACATTGTGTGTCAGCTAGTCAAGTAGAGGAGTACTCCCTGTGTCACAGTCACTGCTGATTTTAGGGTGAATTAATATAAGCAGAGGTTGGGGTCTAACCACACGGGAAGTTAAGTCAGTGCTCCACCGGACACTGTAGACACAGATAACTCACTTGGAGTGCTCCACTATAGTAACAGTATCATGGGATATATGATGTCATGTCACAGAGAGGATGCAACAATTAGAATAATGCAGGACCTAGCTGTGTGTACATGTGCACACATGTAATCACAATGGTAACAGGGGAACTTGGACACTCCTAGCCCCACCCTTAAAATTACCAGTGCTCACAGTCTCAAGAAAGACGGAGTGGTGGGGGGACAAGAATATTGTCCAGAGGAAGTAACCAGAAAATGCTGCATCAGATGGCTGTCCCTCCCTCAATCAAAAGAGGTTCATCATTGGTCAGAAAATGTGTGGGTGGTGTAGTAGTAACTACACGTTATGAAATTCAAGGTTATAACACGATAGTTCCCGATCACCTAAGATTTCTGGGAATTGAAGCGCATGTGCAAACAGTGGACACCAGGCTCTTATTTTCCCCGCCCACTGAGAACCTTGGTACGAGGCTAAACTGTACCATGCATTTCAATAGCTTCAACCAAAACCAACCATGTACTGCACTGGTACTGCTACACCAGTTGAGAATGTACACAACCAATTGCTGCAGTCCCAGTGTACACCTCTTAAGGAGTAGGACATGAAGGGCTCGACTCACTTTAGTGTCTGAAGGCTCTGGTTCACTCGTAAAGCTGCAGCCAATTCACGAGCACCTTCACCTGAGATCTGGTTCCGACTGAGGCTGCAGAATGTCAGAGAACAAGAGATGAGAGGTACGGTTCAACAAACCTTTTCACTTTGTGTAAGGTATATTTGGTCTCAGTACCTCACTACTGACACACAGTATCAGACACTGTGTGTCAGCTAGTCAAGTAGAGGAGTACTCCCTGTGTTACAGTCACTGGTGATTTTAGCGTGAGTTAATATAAGCAGAGGGCGGGGTCTAACCACACGGGAAGTTAAGTCAGTGCTCCACCGGACACTGTAGACACAGATAACTCACTTGGGGTGCTCCACTATAGTAACAGTATCATGGTATATATGATGTCATGTCACAGAGAGGATGCAACAATTAGAATAATGCAGGACCTAGCTATGTGTACGTGTGCACACATGTAATCACAATGGTAACAGGGGAACTTGTGCACTCCTAGCCCCACCCTTAAAATTACCAGTGCTCACAGTCTCAAGAAAGAGGGAGTGGAGGGGGGACAAGAATATTGTCCAGAGGAAGTAACCAGAAAATGCTGCATCACTAAGATGGTTGTCCCTCCCACAAGCAAAAGAGCTTCATCATTGGTCAGAAAATGTGTGGGCGGTGTAGTAGTAAGTACACATTATGAAAGTCACGGTTTTACAGATATAACACGATAGTTCCCGATCTCCCAAGATTTCTGAGAAATTAAGTGCATGTACAAACAGTGGATACCAGGCTCTTATTTTTCCCGCCCACTGAGAACCTTGGTACGAGGCTAAACTGTACCATGCATTTCAATAGCTTCAACCAAAACCAACCATGTACTGCACTGGTACTGCTACACCAGTTACGAGTGTACACAACCATTGCTGCAGTCCCAGTGTACACCTCGTAAGAAGTAGGACATGAAGGGTTGGACTCACTTTAGTGTCTGAAGGCTCTGGTTCACTTGCAAAGCTGCAGCTAATTCACGAGCACCTTCATCTGAGATCTGGTTCCGACTGAGGCTGCAGAATGTCAGAGAACAAGAGATGAGAGGTGGTTCAACAAACCTCTTCACTTTCTGTAAGGTATATTTGGTCTCGGTACCTCACTACTGACACACAGAATCAGACACTGTGTGTCAGCTAGTCAAGTAGAGGAGTACTCCCTGTGTCACAGTCACTGGTGATTTTAGCGTGAATTAATATAAGCAGAGGGCGGGGTCTAACCACACGGGAAGTTAAGTCAGTGCTCCACCGGACACTGTAGACACAGATAACTCACTTGGGGTGCTCCACTATAGTAACAGTATCATGGTATATATGATGTCATGTCACAGAGAGGATGCAACAATTAGAATAATGCAGGACCTAGCTATGTGTACGTGTGCACACATATAATCACAATGGTAACAGGGAAACTTGTGCACTCCTAGCCCCACCCTTAAAATTACCAGTGCTCGCAGTCTCAAGAAAGAGGGAGTGGTGGGGGGACAAGAATATTGTCCAGAGGAAGTAACCAGAAAATGCTGCATCACTAAGATGGTTGTCCCTCCCTCAATCAAAAGAGCTTCATCATTGGTCAGAAAATGTGTGGGCGGTGTAGTAGTAACTACATGTTATGAAGGTCACAGTTTTACAAATATAACACGATAGCTTCCGATCTCCCAAGATTTCTGGGAAATTAAGGACATGTGCAAACAGTGAGGCTCTTGTTTTCCCCACTCACTGACAACCTTGGTACGAGGCTAAACTGTACCATGCATTTCAATAGCTTCAACCTAAACTAACCATGTACTGCACTGGTACTGCTACACCAGTTGAGAGTGTACACAACCATTGCTGCAGTACCAGTGTACACCTCTTAAGAAGTAGGACATGAAGGGTTGGACTCACTGTAGTGTCTGAAGGCTCTGGTTCACTTGCAACGCTGCAGCCAATTTACGAGCACCTTCATCTGAGATCTGGTTCCGACTGAGGCTGCAGAATGTCAGAGAACAAGAGATGAGAGGTGGTTCAACAAACCTCTTCATTTTGTGTGAGGTATATTTGGTCTCGATACCTCACTACTGACACACAGAATCAGACACTGTGTGTCAGCTAGTCAAGTAGAGGAGTACTCCCTGTGTTACAGTCACTGGTGATTTTAGCGTGAATTAATATAAGCAGAGGGCGGGGTCTAACCACACAGGAAGTTAAGTCAGTGCTCCACCGGACACTGTAGACACAGATAACTCACTTGGGGTGCTCCACTATAGTAACAGTATCATGGTATATATGATGTCATGTCACAGAGAGGATGCAACAATTAGAATAATGCAGGACCTAGCTATGGGTACGTGTGCACACATGTAATCACAATGGTAACAGGGGAACTGGTGCACTCCTAGCCCCACCCTTAAAATTACCAGTGCTCACAGTCTCAAGAAAGAGGGAGTGGTGGGGGGACAAGAATATTGTCCAGAGGAAGTAACCAGAAAATGCTGCATCACTAAGATGGCTGTCCCTCCCTCAATCAAAAGAGCTTCATCATTGGTCAGAAAATGTGTGGGTGGTGTAGTAGTAACTACACGTTATGAAATTCACGGTTGTACAGATACAACGCGATAGTTCCCGATCTCCCAAGATTTCTGGGAATTGAAGCGCATGTGCAAACAGTGGATACCAGGCTCTCCTTTTCCCCGCCCACTGAGAACCTTGGTACGAGGCTAAACTGTACCATGCATTTCAATAGCTTCAACCAAATCCAACCATGTACTGCACTGGTACTGCTACACCAGTTGAGAGTGTACACAACCATTGCTGCAGTCCCAGTGTACACCTCTTAAGGAGTAGGACATGAAGGGCTCGACTCACTTTAGTGTCTGAAGGCTCTGGTTCACTCGTAAAGCTGCAGCCAATTCACGAGCACCTTCACCTGAGATCTGGTTCCGACTGAGGCTGCAGAATGTCAGAGAACAAGAGATGAGAGGTGGTTCAACAAACCTTTTCACTTTGTGTAAGGTATATTTGGTCTCAGTACCTCACTACTGACACACACTATCAGACATTGTGTGTCAGCTAGTCAAGTAGAGGAGTACTCCCTGTGTCACAGTCACTGGTGAGTTTAGCGTGAATTAATATAAGCAGAGGGCGGGGTCTAACCACACGGGAAGTTAAGTCAGTGCTCCACCGGACACTGTAGACACAGATAACTAACTTGGGGTGCTCCACTATAGTAACAGTATCATGATATATATGATGTCATGTCACAGAGAGGATGCAACAATTAGAATAATGCAGAACCTAGCTATGTGTACGTGTGCACACATGTAATCACAATGGTAACAGGGGAACTGGTGCACTCCTAGCCCCACCCTTAAAATTACCAGTGCTCACAGTCTCAAGAAAGAGGGAGTGGTGGGGGGACAAGAATATTGTCCAGAGGAAGTAACCAGAAAATGCTGCATCACTAAGATGGCTGTCCCTCCCTCAATCAAAAGAGCTTCATCATTGGTCAGAAAATGTGTGGGTGGTGTAGTAGTAACTACACGTTATGAAATTCACGGTTGTACAGATACAACGCGATAGTTCCCGATCTCCCAAGATTTCTGGGAATTGAAGCGCATGTGCAAACAGTGGATACCAGGCTCTCCTTTTCCCCGCCCACTGAGAACCTTGGTACGAGGCTAAACTGTACCATGCATTTCAATAGCTTCAACCAAAACCAACCATGCACTGCACTGGCACTGCTACACCAGTTGAGAGTGTACACAACCATTGCTGCAGTCCCAGTGTACACCTCTTAAGGAGTAGGACACGAAGGGTTGGACTCACTCTAGTGTCTGAAGGCTCTGGTTCACTTGCAACGCTGCAGCTAATCCACGAGCACCTTCGGCTGAGATCTGGTTCTCACTGAGGCTGCAGAATGTCAGAGAACAAGAGATGAGAGGTGGTTCAACAAACCTCTTCATTTCGTGTAAGGTATATTTGGTCTCGGTACCTCACTACTAACACACAGTATCAGACATTGTGTGTCAGCTAGTCAAGTAGAGGAGTACTCCCTGTGTCACAGTCACTGGTGATTTTAGCGTGAATTAATATAAGCAGAGGGTGGGGTCTAACCACACGGGAAGTTAAGTCAGTGCTCCACCGGACACTGTAGACACAGATAACTCACTTGGAGTGCTCCACTATAGTAACAGTATCATGGGATATATGATGTCATGTCACAGAGAGGATGCAACAATTAGAATAATGCAGGACCTAGCTGTGTGTACATGTGCACACATGTAATCACAATGGTAACAGGGGAACTTGGACACTCCTAGCCCCACCCTTAAAATTACCAGTGCTCACAGTCTCAAGAAAGACGGAGTGGTGGGGGGACAAGAATATTGTCCAGAGGAAGTAACCAGAAAATGCTGCATCAGATGGCTGTCCCTCCCTCAATCAAAAGAGGTTCATCATTGGTCAGAAAATGTGTGGGTGGTGTAGTAGTAACTACACGTTATGAAATTCAAGGTTATAACACGATAGTTCCCGATCACCTAAGATTTCTGGGAATTGAAGCGCATGTGCAAACAGTGGACACCAGGCTCTTATTTTCCCCGCCCACTGAGAACCTTGGTACGAGGCTAAACTGTACCATGCATTTCAATAGCTTCAACCAAATCCAACCATGTACTGCACTGGTACTGCTACACCAGTTGAGAGTGTACACAACCATTGCTGCAGTCCCAGTGTACACCTCTTAAGGAGTAGGACATGAAGGGCTCGACTCACTTTAGTGTCTGAAGGCTCTGGTTCACTCGTAAAGCTGCAGCCAATTCACGAGCACCTTCACCTGAGATCTGGTTCCGACTGAGGCTGCAGAATGTCAGAGAACAAGAGATGAGAGGTACGGTTCAACAAACCTTTTCACTTTGTGTAAGGTATATTTGGTCTCGATACCTCACTACTGACACACACTATCAGACACTGTGTGTCAGCTAGTTAAGTAGAGGAGTACTCCCTGTGTCACAGTCACTGGTGAGTTTAGCGTGAATTAATATAAGCAGAGGGCGGGGTCTAACCACACGGGAAGTTAAGTCAGTGCTCCACCAGACACTGTAGACACAGATAACTCACTTGGTGTGCTCCACTATAGTAACAGTATCATGGTATATATGATGTCATGTCACAGAGAGGATGCAACAATTAGAATAATGCAGGACCTAGCTATGTGTACGTGTGCACACATGTAATCACAATGGTAACAGGGGAACTGGTGCACTCCTAGCCCCACCCTTAAAATTACCAGTGCTCACAGTCTAAAGAAAGAGGGAGTGGTGGGGGGACAAGAATATTGTCCAGAGGAAGTAACCAGACAATGCTGCATCACTAAGATGGCTGTCCCTCCCTCAATCAAAAGAGCTTCATCATTGGTCAGAAAATGTGCGGACAGTGTAGTAGTAACTACACGTTATGAAAGTCATGGTTGTACAGATACAACGCGATAGTTCCCGATCTCCCAAGATTTCTAGGAATTGAAGCGCATGCGGAAACAGTGGATACCAGGCTCTCCTTTTCCCCGCCCACTGAGAACCTTGGTACGAGGCTAAACTGTACCATGCATTTCAATAGCTTCAATCAAAACCAACCATGTACTGAACTGGTACTGCTACACCAGTTGAGAGTGTACACAACCATTCCTGCAGTACCAGTGTACACCTCTTAAGAAGTAGGACATGAAGGGCTGGACTCACTCTAGTGTCTGAAGGCTCTGGTTCACTTGCAAAGCTGAAGCCAATCCACGAGCACCTTCATCTGAGATCTGGTTGTTCCAGAGGCTGCATAATGTCAGAGAACAAGAGATGAGAGGTGGTTCAACAAACCTTTTCACTTTGTGTAAGGTATATTTGGTCTCGATACCTCACTACTGACACACAGTATCAGACACTGTGTGTCAGCTAGTCAAGTAGAGGAGTACTCCCTGTGTTACAGTCACTGGTGAGTTTAGCGCGAATTAATATAAGCAGAGGGCGGGGTCTAACCACATGGGAAGTTAAGACAGTGCTCCACCGGACACTGTAGACACAGATAATTCACTTGGGGTGCTCCACTATAGTAACAGTATCATGGTATATATGATGTCAGTCACAGAGAGGATGCAACAATTAGAATAATGCAGAACCTAGCTATGTGTACGTGTGCACACATGTAATCACAATGGTAACAGGGGAACTGGTGCACCCCTAGCTTCACCCTTAAAATTACCAGTTCTCACAGTCTCAAGAAAGAGGGAGTGGTGGGGGACAAGAATATTGCCCAGAGGAAGTAACCAGAAAATGCTGCATCACTAGGATGGCTGTCCCTCCCTCAATCAAAAGAGTTTCAATATTGGTCAGAAAATGTGCGGGTGGTGTAGTAGTAAGTACATGTTATGAAAGTCACGGTTGTACAGATATAACACGATAGTTCCCTATCTCCCGAGATTTCTGAGAAATTAAGCGCATGCGCAAACAGTGGATACCAGGCTCTCCTTTTCCCCGCCCACTGAGAACCTTGGTACGAGGCTAAACTGTACCATGCATTTCAATAGCTTCAACCAAAACCAACCATGTACTGCACTGGTACTGCTACACCAGTTACGAGTGTACACAACCATTGTTGCAGTCACAGTGTACACCTCTTAAGGAGTAGGACATGAAGGGCTGGACTCACTCTAGTGTCTGAAGGCTCTGGTTCACTTGCAAAGCTGCAGCCAATTCACGAGCACCTTTGGCTGAGATTTGGTTCCGACTGAGGCTGCAGAACGTCAGAGAACAAGAGATGAGAGGTGGTTCAACAAACCTTTCCATTTTGTGTGTAAAAGATGCATACAATCTAGTCTCATTCCAAGGTTGATATAAGATTCTTGTTTTCCCCGCCCAAACAGTTGATACAAATCATTGTGAATGCGTGCTTGAGCAGTCTAAGTGCTAAGTGCTAATGTGGTGAGAGACTTAAGTTAGTGCAGGTCATATTCAAATCATTGTGAATGCGTGCAAGAAGAGCGTGCAACAATTTTCCGTAGTTATATCTAGCTGGGCACAAGACTAGGGATGCAGACAATTAATCATCCACACAAGTATATAGTACATACCAAAACGCATGCAAACATACGGTATTTTACGGTACTCTATAGAGAACTTGCTGTCATATAAGCTTGATGCTCTTTGTACTACTGTATAGCGGGAAATTTTCGCGGAAGGGGAATCTTCAAAGATTTCTCAGTCTAATTTTCGCAGATGGCCGTTCCAGAACTGCTCCGCCCACAATACCTGGTTGACTCCACCTCTTACCGCATCCGCACGTGGGCTCGAACCGGCCGAAAAACTTCGGCTATAGATAGTAGGAGAAATGGCACGCGACGCATATGATCGAGGCTATGGTCCGTGGTTATCACATGTACAAGGAAATTTGGTGTGCTGCTGTTGGAGAAGAGCTATCTTGCATGAGAGAAGAGGAGAACTATCGTGATGCGTTCGCTGTAGCGGCTTCGATCACTCGCTTCACTTCTGCGTTAGCTGAAGCTTGGTAGTATGGCTAGACGCTTTAAAATAGCGTAACAGAGACATTCCTGTAGAAGTTCAACAACAACGAACTGGTGTGAAGTAGACCAGCTGATCGATCGAGCAGCATGTAAATCACGATGGCCACGCCTCCTCTTAATCACGTGCGAGAACTTACGTACAGGTTTTCATTTCGCAGGTTTAATTTTCGTGGTTTGCCAATCAACCGCGAAAACCGCGAAAATTGGACCCCTCGAAAATTTCCTGCTATACGGTAGTTCATCATCTTTCACCCCATCTGCTGTTCTGCCAACCGTAATACCTTCTTGTAGAAAATTGATGTAGTACCGTAGAATCAGGTATCAGGCGCACATCATTATTTAGTGCACACTGCTTATTAGGCACATGCTGTCTTATTGACAAAATGTGTCTAGACCCTCGATAAGAAGCGCACTACTCCAATTAAGCAAAAATTTGGAGTGGGCGAGGCGAAATATTCCACAAGTGGACAAGTTAGAGCAAGCACGCAAAGGTAGTGCGAACGAGGATCACTTTTGCAAATAACAAATCAAAAGTGCGCTAGAAATGTGAAAAGGACTATTAAAACAATAAACTATATGGCACTGCTTCTCATAGAGTTGGTTGAAACATTCGTCATCGCCATTCGCCATCCTCGACGCGCTCATCGACTGTGAATTCCGTTGACTCACTGCTCTCTACCTCAAAACCTGCATCTCACTCTCAGCTTACACTCACTGGAACTCTTGTGGAAAATACACAATTCATAGGAAGAGCTACACTAGAGAGTTCAAGTTGCCCTTCCATTCTTAAAGAATAACTTGCGTACACGACTCCATTCATCTTTTATAGCCGCCTGAAAAGCGCCTCGTAAACCGGTTCTGACCTCAATCGCCAATGATGTCATACTTTTAGAGGCGTGGTCAACCTTCAACCCTTGCTATTTGGCACACTTTGATATGTAGCGCATATTATTTTACTGCTATCCCATTAAGCGCATGCGCCTAATAACCCAATTCTACAGTATTGCATCCAAAAATTGCTCTGAGGCTGCTTCTGTCCCAAAATGGCCTCAGAAGCAGTCTCAGAACATCTAATTTCTAAAAAATTTCTGGGAGAGCATGCCACCAGGCCCACCTAGTCTTGCATGTTTATGCATGCATACGTATGCACATCCACATAAACCCCCCTTCTGAAAATCCTGGCTGGACTCACTTTAGCTCCTGAAGGCTCTGGTTCCCCTGCAAAGCTGCACTAAGTGCACAAGCCCCATTATCCGAGATCTCTTTGTTACTGAGGCTGCAGAATGACCGACAACAAAAGAAGGAAGGAGTCAAGAAATGTTCATGAACCCACTTTATGTAAAATTTATCTATACTTGGAGTATAGCTAGTGAGAATACTAAAAATTTGATTCGTCAATACCAAGTAACTAAATCTCATTGAGGCTTGAGGGAAAGCATATATGATAGATGCTTCCCCTCTAGCTATATACAGTTACTATGCAACCGACTGTAATATCCTTGGACAATGGCAAATTCCAAACTATTGTTTATGGCAGTCTAGATGTCTGGCTTGATTGCATATTTGAGTTACCTTGTATGCCTCACATATCTCTGTTGCCATGTATCGCTGCAGTTCATACCTTAGTTGCTATGCTGTACCTAGCCAACTATAAAAAGGCTGTGATCTTTATTGTATGTAGTCACTACTGAAATTCTGAATGGCTGCTATCACTATGCCTATGGTGAAACTGCTGTGCTGAATATCGGCCGCAATAGTTGGTAGCGTGCAATGTATTCTTCGCGGCACTGAGGATACAACACCGACAGTATGGTATACAACAGTAACCAAAGATTATATTAATTGGAGATTGATATCCGTGACTTTCTGTCTTGTTTGTTGCTGTGAAGTCTGTGAGATGAAGCTTCATTTAATAGTCCTTACCACTAATGGCGCCTATGGGAGTGGCAGTTTAGCTAATTCGCTGGGCGGAGCAAGCGAGCTATGCACCCTCACACGCATGCTACCACAGCAGCGAGCAGCCGTCAATAGTAGTCTGTCATTTACATGCGTCTTGTTACAAATTCACAGTAGTCCAGCAACAAAAACAGGTAGCAAGTCGCCGATAAATCGACTCGAATAAAAGATGCGTCATTGCCAACAGTCATACTCTAAATAAGTTAGACGCTTCGTCCAACGGGATCTACGCATGCTCTTTAGAAACCTTCTGGCCCTTAGTAGCAACCTTGCTATGCTCAGGTTGCTATAGCCTCGAGCCCTCAGGTTTGTAAATCATGTAAATCCCTCAGACTCACCATCTATTATTTAAACAACAGTGCACAAGAGTGAATCATAAATCAAGCAGCATAAAATTTATTCATTGTGGTCAAACAAAATATACTTTGATACTGCGCATCGCATCAAGGTGTTGGCCACGAATAGCCAACTCTTATTAGATTGTGATCACAGGTCAGGGATGTGCGCAACCATCCATGCATGTGTGTAGTGACAATAGGACAATGTTTGCAAGTGTCACCATGCATGCAGGTCCTCCCTCATATTTCAGTGCACTGGCATTGGAATGACACTACAGTCTCAGCAAGCACCTCTTGAAAAGTCGGATATGAATGGCTAGACTCACTCTAGCTTCTGATGACTCTGGTTCACTTGCAACTCTCTAACCAGTGCACACACAAGTTCATCTGTGATCTCGTCTTTACTGAGGCTGCAGAATGTAAGAACAAAAGAGAGAGAGGTGGTTCATGACATTTTCATAAAAGTACACTATATTGCCTCATCCAATCTCCTATGGCACTGTAGATCACTTGTATGGAGGAAGCACTTGAATGGTTTAACTACCTCTGTGCAAGCTCCACCCCTAATCCAAATCCACAAAAGTGCTAGCATATATAATCAACTCCATGTTCTTGGATTTCCGTGCCACATGCTAGTGATTTACCAGAAGCATAGGTGAATGTATTGGTAATTGCTGGCAAATTTGCACAACTTTTGATAAAGCCTTGCGTCCAAGACCAAAAAATGACTGGTGCATGTGAACCTGTGAAGTGCCATGATGCAAACTAAGAGAACTTGAAGCTCATGCAAAAAGTAGTACTAGAAAGATGCTGAATCATCCTGGGGCGAGCCTGAGCGAGTAGCAAATTGCATTTGGAATGCCCACACAGACATGCAGCTATTTGTCCAGCCGCACTACTATGGCTACACGGGCATGGGGTAAGCTTCAAAGTCAAAACAATGTGCTAGCAGGGGAATCCGTGCTATGTATGAGCGGTCATGCCAGGCGCGTACCTGAAGCCAGCGTACATCCTGCTGTCTGTCACCCGCAGCCTGCCTTGTCACGCGATCGTCAGGGTTGTACCATAGTTCAGAAGGTAAGATGCCGTGTGTGCTGCCAATGCATTCAACTTGAATCATCTTCACTCTCGCTCTCTTTCACGCCGACCCTGCAGTCTGGCAGTAGCCCTTCACGCTCGTTCTCAATGGCTTAGCTGAAGTCCACGCCAGCGTGCATGGACATTCAACCATCGTGAAATATTTGAATGCGCTCATTTAAAATTTACGGTAAGTGGTCGGTCCAAACAAACCAACAAACCAACAAACCAACAAGCAAGCATACACACACGTGTACAATGCAGTCATGCTAGTGTGGGGCTCGCTCAGGCTCGCCCCAATCATGTGTGACTAGCCTGTCACCTTAGAAATGCTTGATGGTTACACAGAGGACCTTACTAAACCACAGAACTGTCAAAATGGAGGGCATGGGGCATGCACAGGAATGGGCACTTGCTTGTATACACATTTACAGTAGTATACAAGGAAAATATACCATCACTATTCTAAAATCTGGCTTCCGCTAGAATTGATTCACAAAAAACTCTAAGAACCGAATCTCTTCCACTAGATCAGATTCATCACTGCAATGGAAGCACATCTTCTAAGAAAATCACTCCACCCACGGAGGCCTCCTTACCTCAGTGTTTCAACTGCTTGCAGTACTAAGACACTTTCCCTGAAGTGTGTAAGTGCAGAGTGCAGGGGACTTCCACCCTCTGCGGTCTTTTCTTCATACTTGTTTTGATAAGAACGTTTCCTGGTGCACTAAACAGCTTCTGTCTGCCCATGACTTCACTGTTTTTTTTTGTTGTTGTTGTTGCTGTTGAGAACGCTTCATGGTACCTACTCTTTCGCTAAATTGGATTCACTCGAAAATACTAGTGCAGCAGCCTTCCGCATAATTGGATTAGCAAAAATCCCAAGAATTGAATTTCTTCTGCTAGATTGGATCTACTGTTCTATTAGAATAATGACGGTATTAAAAAAAAAACAATGAACACAATTGATTCCTTCTTGTCAAACACAATATATTTTGATATGCACATTCAGTCGTTGGTCACAAATGGGGAGCTCTTATTAGAGCTGTGATCTTGAGTCAGGAATGCACACAACCATCCATGCAAATGTTTCCAAGTGTCTCCTAATATTTCAACATAGGACTGGTAATGACACTATGGTTTCATGTGTATATGCATTTCTTAAAAACAAGACCTGAATGGCTGACTCACCTGCTTAGCTTAAGCTTCTGTAGGCTCTGGTTCACCTGGAAAACTCTTACCAGTGCATACACACCTTCAGCTGAGATCTTGTTGTCCTTGAGGCTGAAGAAGGTCAGGCAACAGAAATAGGGGAGCTGCTTCACGTAATATATGCTTAGCTAAACTTACATTATGTGAGAATGAATTAAATTAAGAACTCCCTGTCAGGCTTGAACTGACAC
The DNA here is from genome assembly GCA_949130485.1 of Agelas oroides. Lineage (NCBI taxonomy): Eukaryota > Metazoa > Porifera > Demospongiae > Agelasida > Agelasidae > Agelas > Agelas oroides. The sequence continues at coordinate 668,788 of OX422191.1, read as the reverse complement.
ACAGTCTCACTGTACACCTATTAAGTTGCCTCTAACACTTAAAGTGCGCTTTTGGTTATATCAGCACTGCACAGTGTGTAGAAAGAGTGGAACAGGGAGGAGGTGGGTGGGGTATCGATGGGTGACAAGCACATGGCTGCTGCCAGCTTTGCTGTAGGAATGCTTTGGATGGCATTGGGTGGGCCAGTTCTCTCTTTATGTTAGCTTTGAAAACACTATTTCTCACCTTGTAAGGACTTGATTTGTGGTACTGAAGGCAGTTTGGGATCTGAACCAATGTTTGCGATATAGCCAAAATCCCAAGTGCTACAATAATGTTAATTAGTAGGGTCACGAGTATGTTCAGGATGGCTATAAGTGACTTGCGTTCAGTTCTGAAGTCAAATTTAGCTCCCACAGAAATATATATGGTACGTATGTTGATAAGGATCCATAGGCTAACAGAAATCTCCAATGAATAAAATTCAGGTGTTGATGAAAAGCATGAATATGGCTGGACTCATTTTATCTCCTTGAATTGTGATCTTGTTCAAACTAAGGCCGTAAAAGAACAATAAAACGAAGGTCAATCATAAATCTCCAGGAATGTATGTGCTGTAATCTCCCCGCAGAAACTCACTTTAGCTAATCGATGGAACGCTAGTAAGCAAAGTACAGTAGCTAGCGCTTCCCTAGGTAGTGAACAAAAGTTGACCAGATAGCCACTTAGCAGATCCCCACTCCCAAAAACAGTACACTGGTATGGTAGTGCAATCCATTTCTATGGGTTCTGTACACTTTCTACATACATTAAAATGGTGATAGCACAAACATAAACTTGACAAACACTCTCAAAGGGATGAAAGGCACACCAATTTGTAGCTACTATTCGTAGTAAGTTGTAAATCAACAGTATTATAAAGCTAGAGAGCTCAGCCTCAGGCCTCATGCGACTCGTTCACAAGATAAGCAGTACAGCAGGGACAGTACTACAATAGAGTGAATGCCTGACCATAAGCTCTAGTCTTTGGAGGTCTTGTCAATAGCCATCTTGATTTTGACCTAAAATTGTTTGCAAACCGTTGTTCAAATGCTACGGAAAATAATTTTGATACATTCTAATCAATGCTGAATAGTCCCAAAAACAATTATTTTTGGCCATTCCATAAATCAGAGCAACTATGGTATGTTTCCAAGCGTCATCTGCAGGCCCTCCCTATTATTTCAGCACAGACCTGGGAACAACACTACAGTGTACACTTCTTAAGAAGAAGCAGGACATGAATTACTGGACTCACTCTAGCTCTTGAAGGCTCTGGTTCACTTGCAAAGCTCCAACCAATTCATGGGCCCCTATGCTTGTGATCTGGTTGCCACTGAGGCTGCAGAATGTCAGACAACAAGAGATGGGAGGTGGTTCAGCAAACCTCTTCACTTTGTGTAAGGTATACCGTAGATCTGGTTTTCGTGTTTTATTATTTCATGTAAAAATATTTTCATGGCCTAAGATACCAATGAAAAATTTTTAAATTGATTCTACATTCCCAGGTTTAGTGATCTGGAATGAGACTATGCATCCCAAGAAAGAATGGAGAACAAATAGCTTTCTGCGTTCATGCATGGCTACCACACAGCTGTTGGCGAACTACTCGCGTGCGAAAGAGAACTGGGGAACACTATAGGTATGTACTGTGGCAGTAAAGACGAACGATTTTACGCAAACCACGAAAAGTTTTGTACAACAAAAATTTCCAGATCTACGGTATTTGGTCTCAGTAACTCACTACTGAGACACAGTATAAGACACTGTGTGTCAGTTTGTCAGTGAAGCGTAGACTATTCCCTGTCTGGTTATTATATTTTCAATACACCATACAAAGCACATAAATATTAACTACTATCAAACTGAAAATAGGGAGTAAAACAGTGTTAGGTGTTTACACAAAAACCGGCATACTAGTGAGTTTCTGTGGCATCATCAAGTCCTCAATATTTTAACACAGGTCTAGGAAGGGCTCGACTCACTCTAGTGTCTGAAGGCTCTGGTTCACTTGCAAAGCTGAAGCCAATCCACGAGCATCTTCATCTGAGATCTTGTTCTGACTGAGGCTGCAGAATGTCAGAGAACAAGAGATGAGAGGTGGTTCAACAAACCTCTTCATTTTGTGTAAGGTATATTTGGTCTCGATACCTCACTACTGACACACAGTATCAGACACTGTGTGTCAGCTAGTCAAGTAGAGGAGTACTCCCTGTGTTACAGTCACTGCTGATTTAGCGTGAATTAATATAAGCAGAGGGTGGGGTCTAACCACACGGGAAGTTAAGTCAGTGCTCCACCGGACACTGTAGACACAGATAACTCACTTGGGGTGCTCCTCTATAGTAACAGTATCATGGTATATATGATGTCATGTCACAGAGAGGATGCAACAATTAGAATAATGCTATGTGTACGTGTGCACACATGTAATCACAATGGTAACAGGGGAACTTGTGCACTCCTAGCCCCACCCTTAAAATTACCAGTGCTCACAGTCTCAAGAAAGAGGGAGTGGTGGGGGGACAAGAATATTGTCCAGAGGAAGTAACCGACTATGCTGCATCACTAAGATGGCTGTCCCTCCCTCAATCAAAAGAGCTTCATCATTGGTCAGAAAATGTGTGGGCGGTGTAGTAGTAAGTACATGTTATGAAAGTCACGGTTGTACAGATATAACACGATAGTTCCCTATCTCCCGAGATTTCTGGGAAATTAAGCACATGCGCAAACTGTTGATACAAGGCTCTCGTTTTCCCCGCCCACTGAGAACCTTGGTACGAGGCTAAACTGTACCATGCATTTCAATAGCTTCAACCAAAACCAACCATGTACTGCACTGGTACTGCTGCACCAGTTGAGAGTGTACACAACCATTGCTGCAGTACCAGTGTACAACTCTTAAGAAGTAGGACATGAAGGGCTTGACTCACTCTAGTGTCTGAAGGCTCTGGTTCACTTGCAACGCTGCAGCCAATTCACGAGCACCTTCACCTGAGATCTTGTTCCAACTGAGGCTGCAGAATGTCAGAGAACAAGAGATGAGAGGTGGTTCAACAAACCTTTTCATTTTGTGTGTAAAAGATGCATACAATCTAGTCTCATTCCAAGGTTGATATAAGGTTCTTGTTTTCCCCGCCAAAACAGTTGATACAAATCATTGTGAATGCGTGCAAGAAGAGCGTGCAACAGTTTTCCATAGTTATATCTAGCTGGGCACAAGACTAGGGATGCAGACAATTAATCATCCACACAAGTATATAGTACATACCAAAACACAATGCAAACATACGATATATTACGGTACTCTATAGAGAACTTGCTGTCGTATAAGCTTGATGCTCTTTGTACTACTGTATAGCGGGAAATTTTCGAGGGGTCCAATTTTCGCGGAAGGGGAATCTTCAAAGATTTCTCGGTCTAATTTTCGCAGATGGCCGTTCCAGAACTGCTCCGCCCACAATACCTGGTTGACTCCGCCTCTTACCGCATCCGCACGTGGGCTCGAACCGGCCGAAAAACTTCGGCTATAGATAGTAGGAGAAATGGCACGCAACGCATATGATCGAGGCTATGGTCCGTGGTTATCACATGTACAAGGAAATTTGGTGTGCTGCTGTTGGAGAAGAGCTATCTTGCATGAGAGAAGTGGAGAACTATCGTGATGCGTTCGCTGTAGTGGCTTCGATCACTCGCTTCACTTCTGCGTTAGCTGAAGCTTGGTAGTATCACTAGACGCTTTAAAATAGCGTAACAGAGACATTCCTGTAGAAGTTCAACAACAACGAACTGGTGTGAAGTAGACCAGCTGATCGATCGAGCAGCATGTAAATCACAATGGCCACGCCCCCTCTTAATCACATGCGAGAACTTACGTACAGGTTTTCATTTCGCAGGTTTAATTTTCGTGGTTTGCCAATCAACCGCGAAAACCGCGAAAATTGGACCCCTCGAAAATTTCCCGCTATACGGTATTTCATCATCTTTCACCCCATCTGCTGTTCTGCCAACCGTAATACCTTCTTGTAGAAAATCGATGTAGTACCATAGAATCAAGTTATCAGGCGCACATCATTATTTAGTGCACACCGCTTATTAGGCACATGCTGTCTTATTGACAAAATGTGTCTAGACCCTCGATAAGAAGCGCACTACTCTAATTAAACAAAAATTTGGAGTGGGCGAGGCGAAATATTCCACAAGTGGACAAGTTAGAGTAAGCACACAAAGGTAGTGCGAACGAGGATCACTTTTGCAAATAACAAATCAAAAGTGCGCTAGAAATGTGAAAAGGACTATTAAAACAATAAACTATATGGCACTGCTTCTCATAGAGTTGGTTGAAACATTCGTCATTGCCATTCGCCATCCTTGACGCGCTCATCGACTGTGAATTCCGTTGACTCACTGCTCTCTACCTCAAAACCTGCATCTCACTCTCAGCTTACACTCACTGGAACTCTTGTGGAAAATACACATAGGAAGAGCTACACTAGAGAGTTCAAGTTGCCCTTCCATTCTTAAAGAATAACTTGCGTACACGACTCCATTCATCTTTTATAGCCGCCTGAAAAGCGCCTCATAAACCGGTTCTGACCTCAATCGCCAATGATGTCATACTTTTAGAGGCGTGGTCAACCTTCAACCCTTGCTATTTGGCACACTTTGATATGTAGCGCATATTAGTTTACTGCTATCCCATTAAGCGCATGCGCCTAATAACCCGATTCTACAGTATTGCATCCAAAAATTGCTCTGAGATTGCTTCTGTCCCAAAATGGCCTCAGAAGCAGTCTCAGAACATCGAATTTCTAAAAAATTTCTGGGAGACCATGCCACCAGGCCCACCTAGTCTTGCATGTTTATGCATACATACGTATGCACATCCACATAACCCCTCCTTCTGAAAATCCTGGCTGGACTCACTTTAGCTCCTGAAGGCTCTGGTTCCCCTGCAAAGCTGCACTAAGTGCACAAGCCCCATTATCCGAGATCTCTTTGTTACTGAGGCTGCAGAATGACCGACAACAAAAGAAGGAAGGAGTCAAGAAATGTTCATGAACCCACTTTATGTAAAATTTATCTATACTTAGAGTATAGTTAGTGAGAATACTAAAAATTTGATTCGTCAATACCAAGTAACTAAATCTCATTGAGGCTTGAGGGAAAGCATATATGATAGATGCTTCCCCTCTAGCTATATACAGTTACTATGCAACCGACAGTATGGTATACAACAGTAACCAAAGATTATATTAATTTTAGAAAAATGGAGATTGATATCAGTGACTTTCTGTCTTGTTTGTTTAAATTGCTGTGAAGTCTGTGAGATGAAGCTTCATTTAATAGTCCTTACCACTAATGGCACCTATGGGAGTGGCAGTTTAGCTAATTCACTGGGGCGGACCAAGCAAGCTATGCACCCTCACACGCATGCTACCACAGGAGCGAGCAGCCGTCAATAGTAGTCTGTCATTTACATGTGTCTTGTTACAAACTCACAGCAGTCCAGCAACAAAAACAGGTAGCAAGTTGCCGATAAATCGACTCGAATAAAAAATGCGTCGTTGCCAACGGTCATACTCTAAATAAGTTAGATGCTTCGTCCAATGGGATCTACACTCTTTAGAAACCGTCTGGCCCTTAGTAGCAACCTTGCTATGCTCAGGTTGCTACAGCCTTGAGCCCTCAGGTTTCTAAATCATGTAAATCCCTCAGACTCACCATCTATTATTTAAACAACAGTGCACAAGGGTGAATCATAAATCAAGCAGCAAAAAATTTGTTCATTGTGGTCAAACAAAATATACTTTGATACTGCCCATCAAATTGTTGGCCACAAATAGCCAACTCTTATTAGATTGTGATCACAGGTCAGGGATGTGCGCAACCATCCATGCATGTGTGTAGTGACAATAGGACAATGTTTGCAAGTGTCACCATGCATGCAGGTCCTCCCTCATATTTCAGTGCACAGGCATGGGAATAACACTACAGTCTCAGCAAGCACCTCTTGAAAAGTCGGACATGAATGGCTAGACTCACTCTAGCTTCTGATGACTCTGGTTCACTTGCAACTCTCTAACCAGTGCACACACAAGTTCATCTGTGATCTCGTCTTTACTGAGGCTGCAGAATGTAAGAACAAAAGAGAGAGAGGTGGTTCATGACACTTTCATAAACGTACACTGTATTGCCTCATCCAATCTCCTATGGCACTGTAACCCACTTGTATGGAGGAAGCACTTGAATGGTTTAACTCCATCCGTGCAAGCTTCACGCCTAATCCAAATCCACAAAGTGCTAGCATATATAATCAACTCCATGTTCTTGGATTTCCATGCCACATGCTAGTGATTTACAAGAAGCATAGGTGAATGTATGATGTGGGTAGATTTGGTAATTGCTGGCAAATTTGCACAGCTTTTGAAAAAGCCTTACGTCCAAGACCAAAAAATGACTGGTGCATGTGAACCTGTGAAATGTCATGATGCAAACTAGGAGAACTTGAAGCTCATACAAAAAGTAGTATCGTGTGACTAGCCTGTCATTTTGGAAATGCTTGGTGGTTACACGGAGGACCTCACTAAACCACAGAACTGTCAAAATGGAGGGGATGGGGCATGCACAGGAATGGGCACTTGCTTGTACATACATTTACAGTAGTATACAAGGAAATATATACCGTCATTATTCTAAAATCTGGCTTCCGCTAGAATAGATTCACAAAAAACTCTAAGAACCGAATCTCTTCCACTACATCAGATTCATCACTGCAATGGAAGCACATCTTCTAAGAAAATCACTCCACGCACGGAGGCCTCCTTACCTCAGTGTTTCAACTGCTTGCAGTACTAAGACACTTCCCCTGAAGTGTGCAAGTGCAGAGTGCAGGGGACTTCCACCCTCTGCTGTCTTTTCTTCATACTTGTTTTGATAAGAACGTTTCCTGGTGCACTAAACAGCTTCTGTCTGCCCATGACTTCGCTGGTTTTTTTTCGTTGTTGCTGTTGAAAACGCTTCATGGTACCTACTCTTTCGCTAAATTGGATTAACTCAAATACTAGTGCAGCAGCCTTCCGCATAATTGGATTAGCAAAAATCCCAAGAATTGAATTTCTTCCGCTCAATTGGATATACTGTTCTATTAGAATAATGACGGTATTTAAAAAAAAAAACAATGAACACAATTGATTCCTTGTTGTCAAACACAATATATTTTGATATGCACATTCAGTCGTTGGTCACAAATGGGGAGCTCTTATTAGAGCTGTGATCTTGAGTCAGGAATGCACACAACCATCCATGCAAATGTTTCCAAGTGTCTCCTAATATTTCAACATAGGACTGGTAATGACACTATGGTTTCATGTGTTTATGCATTTCTTAAAAACAAGACCTGAATGGCTGACTCACCTGCTTAGCTTAAGCTTCTGTAGGCTCTGGTTCACCTGGAAAACTCTTACCAGTGCACACACACCTTCAGCTGAGATCTTGTTCCAACTGAGGCTGCAGAATGTCAGGCAACAGAAATAGGGGAGCTGCTTCACGTAATATATGCTTAGCTAAACTTACGTTATGTGAGAAAGAATTAAATTAAGAACTCCCTGTCAGGCTTGAACTGACACACAGTCTCACTGTACACCTATTAAGTTGCCTCTAACACTTAAAGTGCGCTTTTGGTTATATCAGCACTGCACAGTGTGTAGAAAGAGTGGAACAGGGAGGAGGTGGGTGGGGTATCGATGGGTGACAAGCACATGGCTGCTGCCAGCTTTGCTGTAGGAATGCTTTGGGTGGCACTGGGTAGGCCAGTTCTCTCTTTATGTTAGCTTTGAAAACACTATTTCTCACCTTGTAAGGACTTGATTTGTGGTACTGAAGGCAGTTTGGGATCTGAACCAATGTTTGCGATATAGCCAAAATCCCAAGTGCTACAATAATGTTAATTAGTAGGGTCACGAGTATGTTCAGGATGGCTATAAGTGACTTGCGTTCAGTTCTGAAGTCAAATCAAGCTCCCACAGAAATATATATGGTACGTATGTTGATAAGGATCCATAGGCTAACAGAAATCTCCAACGAATAAAATTCAGGTGTTGATGGAAAGCATGAATATGGCTGGACTCATTTTATCTCCTTGAATTGTGATCTTGTTCAAACTAAGGCCGTAGAATGCCAAAGAACAATAAAAAGAAGGTCAATCATAAATCTCCAGGAATGTATGTGCAATCCATTTCTATGGGTTCTGTACACTTTCTACATACATTAAAATGGTGATAGCACAAACATAAACTTGACAAACACTCTCAAAGGGATGAAAGGCACACCAGTTTGTAGCTACTATTCGTAGTAAGTTGTAAATCAACAGTATTATAAAGCTAGAGAGCTCAGCCTCAGGCCTCATGCGACTCGTTCACAAGATAAGCAGTACAGCTGGGACAGTACTACAATAGAGTGAATGCCTGACCATAAGCTCTAGTCTTTGGAGGTCTTGTCAATAGCCATCTTGATTTTGACCTAAAATTGTTTGCAAACCGTTGTTCAAATGCTACAGAAAATAATTTTGATACATTCTAATTAATGCTGAATAGTCCCAAAAACAATTATTTTTGGCCATTCCATAAATCAGAGCGACTATGGTATGTTTCCAAGCGTCATCTGCAGGCCCTCCCTATTATTTCAGCACAGACCTGGGAACAACACTACAGTGTACACTTCTTAAGAAGTAGCAGGACATGAATTACTGGACTCACTCTAGCTCTTGAAGGCTCTGGTTCACTTGCAAAGCTCCAACCAATTCATGGGCCCCTATGCTTGTGATCTGGTTGCCACTGAGGCTGCAGAATGTCAGACAACAAGAGATGGGAGGTGGTTCAGCAAACCTCTTCACTTTGTGTAAGGTATACCGTAGATCTGGTTTTCGTGTTTTATTATTTCATGTAAAAATATTTTCATGGCCTAAGATACCAATGAAAATTTTTTAAATTGATTCTACATTCCCAGGTTTAGTGATCTGGAATGAGACTACGCATCCCAAGAAAGAGTGGAGAACAAATAGCTTTCTGCGTTCGTGCATGGCTACCACACAGCTGTTGGTGAACTATAGGTATGTACTGTGACGGTAAAGACGAATGATTTTACGCAAACCACGAAAAAATGAAAATTTCCAGATCTACAGTATTTGGTCTCGGTAACTCACTACTGAGACACAGTATAAGACACTGTGTGTCAGTTTGTCAGTGAAGCGTAGGATTATTCCCTGACTGGTTATTATATGTTCAATACGCCATACAAAGTACATAAATACTAACCACTATCAACTCACTTCAGTGTCTGCAATGAATGGTTTGTCTTCAAGGCCACAGCTATTGTACTGACCGCTTCATATGATATTCCAATCAAACTGTATAAATAAATAACCTCATTTGAAACAAGTGAAGGGGAGAAGAGAGCATAGTTATTGTATACCTTCCTATCACTGCAGAAGTACTCACAAGTACTAGTTGAAGCAATCCTCCACTATTGGTAACAGCACACTGAATGTACTTTACAGCACCAGGAATGACCTTAACCATGGCTAGCCTGGTTCCCAACATGCAGCACATATGCATTGTGGGGAAAGGCTGGACCTCAAGCGTAGAATTATCTGTCAGTATCACTATTCTGGCCTACGAAGTTACCATAACTTACGATCAAATAAATTTAGCCTACTAATCTCAGCAAGGGTCAGGCCATGGAGGTAGGTATCACTGAGAGCTTAGCTTACCAGAGATGTGTAATGCCACTGTAATCATTAGTCCAAGAGTCTGCAGCAAGAAATCGTGAAAGTTCTCGTGCAGCTTGTGTTCCTAGGACAGATTTGTTTAACACCATTATATGGGAATCTTGCATGTACGGAAGACAATGAAGAAAACTGAGCATGTCATGTGTGGTAACAACTGTCCTGCCAACTTCAGCTTTTATGGAAGAAAGAAATTGCTGTTTAGCTTTCACATATCCACTTTCAAATCTTGTTCTTAAAATGTTCTTTTTGTACCAAAAGTATGTAAACGCATCCTTATCCTTCAATGCCTTGTCTAGCTTCTTGTGATCAGAAATGAGGAAAGTTCCCAAGGAGAACAAAAAGTATTCGAGATATGGTACAGCAGAGTTGTGATCTGGTAGTTCATGGTCATTATCTTCAATATCATGAATGAGTAATCTACCAACTGTTGTAACCAAGTCTCCGGAGTCCTTAATGACTTTCCTGCTATTTGCCAGTAAAGTATTCTGGAACCGAGACTGCAGTGAAGTGGTAGCTAAATCTTCGCTGACCTTGCTGCCCCTTTTTAGAAATCTGTTTCTGAACTTAGTGAGCAGTGAGTCATGAGGAAAATCTTCCATGAGCTCTCTCTCGTGCCATTTACTGATCAACACTACCAATGATGTGTACAGTTGGGTCCATGTCACAGGAAGATCGTTATATGCAACGTGAGCAAAAACATACATGGTTCCAATTAGGTAGCTAGGTGATGAAACAAGAGCTTTTATTTCTGGGTTTTCTGCAAGATAGTTCAAGAAATTAACTGCTCTTTCATGGTCAAAGTGTTGAACAACTTGCTTTCCAATTTGTTCATCAGACAGTCCAAGAATTTCAAACTGGGTGAAGTTCTGACAAAGGGGTTTAATAAAGTCGGAACATGTGGTGGAGATGACTACCGTGGATTTGGAGAAACAACTGTGACCCAACAGAATATCAGAAAGTATTCCTCCTTTTTGCAGAGGTGATCGATCAAGATACTTACGACAAAATCCATCAAGTATAAACAAAATTCTGTTTCCTTTCTCTTCTTCAATCCAGCGACAAATCTTTTCACTGGAAACAGTGCTGCCTATGAACTGCCTGTCAATCAAGTTTGGCAAAGTGCAACCTTGGTGAAAATCCCAGATGTTAACGTACAGTATTAGAGAAAACTTTCTCAGCATGTAATGTCTACTCCAGTATCTGCATACTCTGGATATCAGTTCAGTTTTACCACATCCTGGGGGACCCTTGAAAACGAAAACACGGCTTTCTCTTTGTGATATATTGTTCAGCACAAACTTCATAGACAGCTCCTGCATCTCTGAGGGAAACTGGTCCATCACCTCATAACAGGAAGTATAGTCTAGCTCAGACAAGAGAGGAACATTTTGCACAATTCCAAGTCTTCGATTGAACTTTGGTAGTCTGGGAGCACCAAACCATAGCTTCCTCTTGGAGAACGAATCCTTCAGAAACCTCTGTTGTAAAATTTCCTGTGCTCTTTGGACTTCAGGACCTGCATGAAGTAAGGAAGAGCATATACATCATAAACAACAATACAAAGTCACACAAATTGTAGTTGCTGACCGTGAAAGTATAGTAGTAGTTCTTTAGCATCACCAACATGTCCATGTGTCAACAAGCACTCCACAAGCCTCTCATAAGTAGCAGAGCTTTTATCAATAATCTTCCAATTGAGCAGGGCCACATACTTATGCTCTTCTTCGTCTCCTGGATACATTTCTGCTAGATCCTCCAGATCCCATTGATTGATTCCAAGATATGGAGCCAAGTCTTTCCAGCTACCCATCTTTCTTGCCAAGACTTTCAGGACATCATTCGAACAAGTCTCTTGAAGCTTGCCTGCAGGAATGTTTGTGATGAGATCATTCAAGTGACCAAAGTCCTCTTCACTCATGTGTGCTGCTTCATCTTCAGGAATAAAATGTTCAAGTCCAAAGTTCTTGGTCCTCATCCTATTGTCAGCTTTAATATGTGCTACTGTCTGTGGATAAAGCTCGTGAATGTTGTCTACAACAGTGTGATAGTCGACCTCTAACCTTTGGACACCTATCCCAGCTAAGATTGCCAGGTCTTCCTCACAGAGTTCCCCGAAGATTACACTGATACACTTTGGAATGAGGAATGTGAACTGGTGAGTGCTGAATCCTCCTTCCCAGTAGGCATAAATGATAAAGTCCTGATCAATTCCTGTGGCTTTCTCCATTGCTTCTTTTACTGCCTGTACATCGCCCAGTGTCCACTCAATTCCACTACCACCTCCACGAGTCACTCGCAGCTTTTGAATCATTTTGAACTCTGAAATCTCTTTCTCAGACTGAGGGTCTGGGAGAGTGGAGAGTGGTGTATCAGAAGGTAACCTACTTTCGTACAACTGAAATGCAGGCGCCATCTCAACGTCAAAAGCATCAGTGGTCTTCCAAAGAATACCCCAGTTGAGAAAGTTTATGAACTGGGGTTGCAAAGCAGTGAAGATATGGGGGATAGAGTCTGCATTATTCAGGACTCTGGGATCAATATACTGATTTTCTGGGTACAAAATATGGCTGAAACTTTGTAGGTATTCCTTCAGCTGATTAACTTCTACTTTTACTGCAAGTGATGTCCCTACATCAGAAATGAGCTGTTGGAATTCTGAGTTGCAGTGCATTGCTTTTGGGGAGTCATGTGTTAAAGGGACTCGTTTCAGTCCAGATCTAGTGTACGTGGATATACAGTTATTGGTCTCTGCCTGTGACCTATCAGTTTTGATCTCTGGCTGCGATGTATTGGTACTGGTCTCTGCCTGCGACATGTGTGCCTTGGTCTCTGGCTGCAATGTGTTAGTCTTGGTCTCTGTTTGCAAAGACTGTAAGTCTATGACTATATTATTCACCTCAATCTTGAGGATGCCATGTTTAGCTAGGTCCCTTCGGCTATCATCATCCAGATGACTGAAGGAACTGACAACCATTTCTGGGATCAGGAAAGTGAATATAACACTGCCTGGAGTCTGGTGGGCATAGACAATCATACTGTCATCAATTCCCGTCTTCCTACTAATGATTTGTTGCACCCTTTCAACATCTTCTCTAGTGGTGTTGTCAACATTAGTGTCCCCATTACACACAATTTTCATTCTTTTGCTTCCATGGCAGTCTTCCGTCTCTTCAAATGTAAGAGGATCACGCATTCTTTTAAGAGGTTTTTTACGGGGGAAGTTATCTTCGTACTGTTTCAGGAGAGTTATTGATTGCTCATTTCCAAAGTTTTTCACAATTTGCCTCAGGAGGTGGGTGTGCATGAAATTGATGTACTGTGGAAAAAGTGCTTTAATAATATCTTGAGGAGTTACACAGTGTTCGTACAGCTTTATGTTAATATATCTCTGACCGGTGCGGGGATGGGAAAGAAATTCCAAGAAGTGTTTTACAGCCACCACATCAGCTGTCTCATTGAGTAGTTCAGCTATTTTGGTGAGCACAATAGCAAATTCAGCAGGTGGGTCCCATTCCTCATCACTGACGAGTTGTGTTTCCATTTGTGTGGAGATACGTTCCTTGGGTTCTTGTGTTTTCACTGTTGTTTCTTCCACACGTCTGATACAATTAACTGACTCAGAAACTTGTGCTTGGTGATGTTGGCTGAAAATCTCATTAGGTGTTGTTGTTTTCTTCTCTGCAAAAATAGAACAGAAAATGAAAAACATTTACAACTCTTCTGGGAATTCCAACAGTTTACTAGTAGTTGATATTTCAATTAGAGAAGTTTGCCCTGACGATGACTAGTTGAAATATCAGCAACATTTACACATCATTGATGTGTACCATATTTTCTACAGACACATTAATTGCCTAGATACCCAAAATCTAAAAGTCTAACCAACCAGAACGCAGAAATAGCTCCCATTTTAATTGGTTGCATGATGGCTTTTAATTCTTCAGTAGTATACGCAACCAGTTTGGTTAGTAGATGCATCCTCAAGTAGGTAGTTGTCATGTGTGAATCCTCAGGGAGCATCATTTCTCTGTATTTACTGCATTGGCAAATTATCTATGTGCTAACCGGTCTCTTCAAAGGGAGTTTGGGCTTTGATGGGTTATGGCCATTCATAGAAGGAAATCATTCATTTTTGGCTAGTCTGACAGCACCAATCCTTGCTTGCAGAAAGTACTTCCTGCAAGTAAAGGTTCGATGACACTAGATTAGTTTTTGACTTTATTGTGTTACAGTACAAGGAGAAAGTATTTCAACACCAAGATATGGGTGTTCTGTTCCTTACCCCGTATCCTAGGTTTGTTTAGGAGTCAATACTGTTACCTGTTACCCGTAACCTGTATCAGTTTTGTATATGTAACCACCGTAGTTCACAGCAGACCTGAAGCTAACTGTGTACAACCTACTCGTAAGCATACCCGTATGCTACTGGTATACATATATGTACAAATGTTCGAAAGCAGCACTGTACTGTCCCGGTATGTACCCTGAGGGGAGGTTCCTGGAGAGATGCAAATAAAGAATGCAACAATCAGTTTTACTTACGCATACTCTCTTGCATGTCTGTCTGTTGTGACATCACTGCGGGTAATGGCTCAGATACTGGCGAAGGTGGAAAGACGTTGGTCTCAGGATGGTCACCTACATCCAATTCACTTCTTTCAACTGGGCAGTACTTTGTCTCCAGAGCAGCAGCCAACTGACTCGCTCCCACCACCGGACGTCTGAGAGCATCTGTAAGAGTCTTCCAGCTGGGATTGTCACCAGTGGTCAACCATGCTTTAAGCATCTCTCGAAGTTGATGTTTAGCGGTAGTGAAGTCTGCCCGGATGTTGTCCAGTGTTCCAACCCTCACTTTGAGCTGGAGCCCAAGGTCGTACCACTCAGTGGACATGTCCAGAACCTCTCCCAGCACACAACCAAGGTCATCCAAGGTCAGCTTGTTCCCTGGAAGATCAGAAATTAAAATTTGTACTTTACAATGGCATGGTTAGCTTCATTCTAAGGTTGCTCCCCCTTTGACCACTTACATGCAGCCTTGAATATACAAGCTTTAAAGTGATGTCATAGGCAGAAAGCTGATACAAAAAGACAGGTGGGTATTGTGGATCTCAGAACAGTGAAGAACCAGGCAACGTAATGATCTGCGACTGATGTATTTATTAAACACCTAGATACAAAGGGTATTGTGGATCTCAGAACAGTGAAGAACCAGGCAACGTAATGATCTGTGACTGATGTATTCATTAAACACCTAACAGAAGCTGATACAAAGGGTATTGTGGATCTCAGAACAGTGAAGAACCAGGCAACTTAATGATCTGTGACTGATGTATTTATTAAACACCTAACAGAAGCTGATACAAAGGGTATTAACTCACCACACTACTCACAAGCTGCATTTGCTATCTACGTATGTTGGCCCAACGTCCGGGCGTGATGTGACGTGGAGGTGCTTGAGGGGAATTAACTTACCAGGGCGGAGCCTTCAAACCAGGCTCCACCCCCACCCGGACCTGTCACACCCCGATTGGATGGAGAAAATCGAAAAGAACAAAAACTCGTGTGAGCAAGTAATAAAAAAAAAATCATGAACGATGGCACTGGCACTGAGCCTCACTGGATCGCTTCGCTGACTGACGACTATCGCGCGCCTATGTGCGTGCGCATGCGCGGACAGAGTCCTGGCGGGCAGAGGGGCACACCCAGGCATTCGTTCGTTAACTTGGTTTAACCCAGGGTTAAACTACATTTAACTCACCACACGACTCACAAGCTGCATTTGCTATCTACGTATGTTGGCCCAACATCCGGGCGTGATGCGACGTGGAGGTGCTTGAGGGGAATTAACTTACCAGGGCGGAGCCTTCAAACCAGGCTCCACCCCCACCCAAGGAAGAGAGGGGGGTTGTCAGCAACAGCACACCTCTTCTTCCCCCCAAGCACCTCCCTACTTGCTCAATGCCCCGCAGAGATAATAAGTTAGAGAATGCGCATGACATGTTCAACAATGAATCAGTGCAATATCACGAGAAAAACGAGCTAACTGGTTCCTCGGCGTCCTGATATACGTCAAAAAGGCATCGCTGCTCCATCTACCTAGGGCCTGGATTGTAGAATCCTGGATGCCAGCACGAGCCGCCGCCGTCGCGGCACCTATTCGGAAGCTATGACCCGAATAATTCTGGTAAGGGATTCCAACCTCCTGCAGGACGCTCCTTATCCGGGTCACAAACTGGGTCTTTGTCAGTGGTGTTCCATTTTCAAAGCGGAAGAAAGGCCCAGAGGTGTCGCCTCTCCTCGTCACATATGCAATAACCGCCGTCACTGGACACAAAGCATCTGCCGTCCTACCCAAGAATACGGCCACACCTCTGCCAAACTGGTCACATTTCGACCGCTTCAGGTGTACCCGGATGGATGAGGGGTGCTGTAAGGAGTCGCAGGCCACGTCGCCCCATGCCAGGTGGACAAACGGATCAAAGGCAGCTGCCGAAGGTACAGTAATCTCTCCCGCCCGAAAAAACCCGAAGAAGCAAGTGACAGCCGCCGCCCAAAGCATAATAGTGTCAAAACTTGATGCTGACGAAGCCCACTGGGATCCAATTTGGCGAAGAATGTCGGGAGTTATCGGCAATCGCGGACGACTAGGGGGAAGGTTACCCTCCGCTCTCACGCGGCGTACCCCCATTTGAAGCAGGCGGAGGCGTGGCAGGGATGAATCATGGCGGGGCTCAGGGAGACATCTGGTTATCTGTGCGTGTCTTACTGTGGCCAGGTACGTTTTTATGGTTGAGGGGGCTAGTCCCTGGTTAGCTAACGTGGCTACAAAATAACACAATAGAGATTCAGTAACTGGAAATGGTGTTGACACATTAAACGACTGGCAAAATGACATGAAACGCTTGACTGCAGCTCTGTAAGTCTTTTGTGTGGAGTTCGCTAATGCTTTCTCACAGTATCGCAGAACGATTGGGTCCAGGCTGGAGATGTCCAATCCTGGCTGGTGTCCAGCAGAAGATCTGGTAGGTGGAGGGGCATCGGAGCTGGTAGTGGGTCCGCTGATGGCACCTTAGAACGAAAAGAGAGAAGCCGATTACGCGACAAATCATCGGCCAGAGAATTGTGAATGCCCGGAAGATATGCTGCTACAACCTCCAACTGGAAATGGGCTTCGAGGAAGAACAGGCATCGCAGCAGGTGCATCATGCTCGGGTCCCGGCAAGATCGAGAGGCGATGGCTTGGACGGCTGCCTGGTTATCGCATCTGCAACTGACTTGCGACCCATACCAGTCTCCACCCCAAATGGCGCACGCCATAACAACTGCCAGGAGCTTCTTGAAGGCAATGTGGTGGTGTTCGGCACCTGTGGGCCACTGAAACTGAAACCAGCTCGACTGAAAGCACGCACCGCACCCCCACCAGCCGGAGGCGTCAGACGTCACTTGAAATTTGGCTGGTGTTGTTGGTGGAAACAGCGCCACTCCATTCCAATGCGATGCGAAGGTGAGCCACCACCTGAGGTCAGCGCGAAACTGTCGGTTAAGTCGGAGCCGATGATGTTGACGCCTGGGAATGCGGAGCAGGTCGATCATTCGCCGCAGGAACGATCGCCCAGGACGAATGACACGACATGCATGGTGAAGAAGACCCACCAGAGACTCGAGTTCACGCCTTGTACACGCCTTCCGTCCGGCCCATGACTGCAGTGCTTGGTGGAGGCGAGCCAGCTTCTCTTCTGGTAAGCGCATCGATCCGGAAGTGGTATCGATCTCTATGCCTAGAAATATAAGACGTGTAGTCGGGCCCTCCAATTTTTCCATTGCTAGAGGTACTCCCAGCTCCTCGCAGGCCTGGAAAATAACGTCCAGGTTACGCCCACACACTTGTGAACCCGAAGGTCCCATAGTAATAAATCGTCCAAATAATGGTCAATCTCTTCTACGCCCTGCTGCCGGAAAATCCACTCTAGGGCATCTGCAACAGCGGTAAAGATTATGGGGGCCGAGCGGAGGCCGAACGGCAGCATGCCATCGATGTAGAGCGCCCCGCGCCATTGAAAACCCACTGCGGTCGTCTGGGTGAACCGGAACCAGTCTGTAGGCCGCTCGCACATCGAGCTTTGCCATTAAGGTTCCTGCCCCCAGGCTTTGAGCTGCCTTTGCTATTTTATCCACTGACGTATACTGGATGGAGCAGAAACGTGAGTCGATGCCGTCGTTAACGCTGGCCCCTTCCGGGAACGAGAGGTCGGTTATCAAACGCCACTTCCCGGAGGTGTGTCCCTTAGGGACCACACCCAGCCGATTAATCTGCCCTATAAGGATTGATCCTGGGGAGAAGGGGCCTAGGATGCGGCCAGCTGTCAGTTCCGCTTCCAGATACCGGTCAATGACTTCCGGGTGCTGTTCCGCTGATGGCATGTTCCGGTAGGCCGGTCGTAGCCGTCCAGAGTGGTCAAATCCAACCCGGAATCCGTGCTGTAAGCCATCCATCACAACAGTTGCAAAATCCTTGTCAGGATGGGATGATAAGTTAGCTTGCCAAGCTGGCAAGTGAGCACTTAACGGTGATTTGATAACGCTCAGATTTTTGGGGTGCTCGCGCCCCTTTGGTGGCTCTGCAGCCTGCAAGGCATGGAGACTGGCCAAGTACCGGTAGCAACCTGAGAGGCAAATGCATATCGAATAAAATAGCTGATTACAGCCACCAAATGGTGGGTTATCACGCCCAAAGGCGGAGAGTATGGGTCTGCACTAGAACATGTACTGCACAGGATATAATATAGCTGTAAGAACCTGGTACTGGCAAAATATTATCAATGCAATGATGGTATAGGCTGGTCAATGACTGTAATCCTGAGGGCTAAGAGAGAATTAGCACGTGGGTCACTAGAGCCTAGATATAACTAGGGTCCCTAAACTATGGTAGTTCAAATGAGCAGGAAGTGTCTCTGCTTATGCTCTGTCCCTGGTGGTTGGGGAGGGGGACCTTGGGCCCTGAGCGGGTTGCCTCCGGTCACAGTCCGCTGCTGGGTGGGGGCGACTGCATCTAGCACACAGGTGGGCATAGCGGCAGTATTTGTATCGGCACTGGCTTCCCCCGGGCCTGTTGAACAGCCTGCATATTTGAGCAACAGGGGTTGTAGAGGTGCAATTCTGGGGGAAGGGGCGGTGCTGCTTAGTGTCGTCTGGGGCATACGAGCAGTCGTGGCTTGCGTGGCTGTCTGATAAACAGTACCTACAGCGAGGGATGGCCTTGGCTCTACCCGTGAAAGCTTCGTTGTAAAGTACTGGGTCTGTGATCCCCCAATCTAGGGATTGCCGGTTTGCCGCCTGCCTCCTAAAGGCCATGTCATACGTGGCCCAAGCTGGGCCTTCAAAGTTTCGACTGGCACGGACAATGGTGCGCATGTAAGCCATAAACTGTGGCGCTTTGTCTGGGTAGCGGACCGAAAGGAGTGCTGCTAATGTGGCAAAACACTCTATCCAGAGAGAAATGTCTGTAACCAAGCCACGTCTGGGGCGCCGATCATGGCAGCAACTTATTGAGGTCGTATCGAGGCGCCAAGTCTCAGGGAGCAATTCCCACATGTCGCTGTAATCTAATGCCCATATGTTTCGGACCAGCTTCACTGGCACAGCCGAGAACCCAGGGATGCTTGGTGTTGGTGGTGGCTGCACTGCAGGTGGTGGGATAACAGGCAGGGTAGGGGACACAGCAGAGGGTGCACCCTGATGTGGTGGGCGTGCCTGCGCCATGGCTGCTTCCGATGGCAGGGTGTCGAGGTAGCTTGCGGCGTCTGGGAAGGTGGGCATAAATGCCGGGCAGGTAACAGTTGACGGTGTGACTGTGGACCCTGCAGAGGGGTAGGACCAGCAATGCATATATCCAGTCTGCAGAGAAAGGAAAATGGATGGCTGCCTGGGCGGGTACTTGCCAGGCATTGGCAGCAAGAGAGCTGACTGCTATGTACCCCTAAGTAAAATGACTGTCTCCCGTAACTTCGCCGGGGAAATGGTTACCAGGCAATGGCAGCATCCCTGTTGCCACTGCCGGGACGAGTTGCCAAGAATGGCAGCAGTGGTGGTTGCCAAGCAGTGGCAGCATTTGAGGAGGAGGGGGGGGGGGGGGAGGCATTATCAGGACTGGCCAGACACTGGCAGCGTCGCTTGGTCCCCTATCGAGATGGGTAGTTGCCAAGCAATGGCAGTCACTGTCGGGGTAATTGTGGGACGGGTTGTTGCCAAGCAATGGCAGCATCTCTGTGGCCGCTGTGTGCTCCATGGTGAGCATCAATTCAATCATGGCATCGGCCAGGCGTACATGCAGTTCCAGGCATTACAAGGTAACAGTGTACTTCATCAATGGAACAGCCAATGCGGTGGACGCGGGAGGGGGAGAGTTGTGTCAGCCTGCATGGTCTGCGTTGCCTGAGGGTGTCTCCGCCCAATACCATTCCACTGGGTTACTAGACTAGACCCGCCCTTAAACTAATTATTCGGAGATGGCGGGCAACACCAAATGCACAAGGCCTTATAACACACTTACCAGGCTGGGAGGCAGCCGTCGTCAGAGCATGGGGGGCGGCTGATGTCGGGACACGAGAGGCCGATGACGACTCGGGGAGCTCGCTATCCGTCGACGGAAGACTCTGACTTTGGCGACTCGTAATCAGCTGGTCGATCCAGTTAAGTTGTTCGGGCGTGAACGGTGGGGCGTCGGCTGGCTCGTTCACAGAAGGATCGGGGTCCATGGCGGGCTGGGAACACGAGTGAGGCTAAAAAATCGTGAACGATGGCACTGGCACTGAGCCTCACTGGATCGCTTCGCTGACTGACGACTATCGCGCGCCTATGTGCGTGCGCATGCGCGGACAGAGTCCTGGCGGGCAGAGGGGCACACCCAGGCATTCGTTCGTTAACTTGGTTTAACCCAGGGTTAAACTACATTTGTGGATCTCAGAACAGTGAAGAACCAGGCAACTTAATGATCTGTGACTGATGTACTGTATAGCGGGAAATTCTCGCTGGGTGCAAATGTTTGTGATTTTCATGGACAGACCTGCTCCCCGAAAATAAAAACCGCGAAAAAGTGAACTAAGCTATAAGATGGAAATTGATGACATCATTATGTGCTTATGTCGATACAAACTAGTGCCTATGTGAACGAGATGGTTCTCTACAGTCTGTCTACCCTCTAAATAGTCACTGTAGAGAAGAATCAGCTTGCTACTACAAAAAATGCCAACGGACCCGGAAGAGACGCTCCGAAGTTGTTGAAGTCGAGATCAGCAGTGTGAATCCTTCTATTCAACAAGCCAGTTTCTTGCCCACGGCGGCAGGCATACAATAGCAAGTGAGTGAACAGCGTCAAATAACCATTGCTACAGTTTGAAGAATGCTGTATACTGTACTTTAATGGTTACCAGAAGTTTCTACAAACTAAACTGTAGAAGACAATGCCAGAGATCATCTTACAACCATAATCTTCAGATCTAACCACAAACATTTGTGAGTGAGTCAATTAAGGGCTCAATCATACCAAACTGCAGTTGTAATGCTCCAAAAGATATTCTAGGATTGTCTGTATACCAAAACTTGAACCTCTCAAATACTGCCTCTTCATTTTGTCAGCAACCATGGTAACCCACTCTGTTGTTAAGACAACCAACTTCATTGTACAGTGCGTGCAAAGGCCACCCTTGAAGTGAGTTAAAGACAGCTTTGGGAGAAGATTAAATGTGTTTGGTGTTGGGCTGGAATCTGACTCTGGAAATATCGACAGTGGACAAACAATTCAGACAAGTTTGTTGAAGGACTATCAGAGGCTCATCTTAATCCAACTGCATGCAACACTCATTGTAAGGGACGAAAATGCCATAGCCAGTAAACCAGATAGAAACACTACAATTTGTTGTGTATTGCGAGGTTTAAAGTTGTTGACAGTCAAATAGCTCAACATCAAAAAACATACATATCACAGACTGTGAATGTAAAAGTAAAACCATACACCTACCAGAACAGATCTTTCCAGAGAGCATGTTGCTTTCAAGCTCTCATGGATGCTAGTGAAGTACATGGGTGCCCAACATGCATACTATCATAACTATATGTATATGAGACAATATACCACGCTCCTCTGTCTTCCTGTGGTGAGGAGGTCTGAAATTGAGGCTACATTCTTAATACCTTGTGTTAATATACTCACAAACAGGTCCTGGATTCATCTCTACATCCCCACTCATCAGCAGTAGTAGAACTACCACCGCCCCTACCACCATCCTCCCTAGACCTGGAGGAACACTGAAACCTGGGCTGAAGGAAACACAGCGGGCACTGGTATGGGACGAGGAGTGTGACAGACACCAAATGTTTGACTTCACTATTTCATTCTGAAGGGCCATGGCTGGTAGTATGTTGTTGAGAGATGGTAGCATGAGGGGGGCGTGGTTGAATGTTGTGTGATGTAGGTGAATACACCGTTGATCCATGGGGTTCATGTGGTCTGTAGTGGCTAGCTGCATGTGTTCAGCTGCTACTACCAACATTGGTAGCATGAAAATACACATGGCCAGTAGGAAGGCATGGCTAGCGGTCACATGACCCAGTTGGCACTGGAACCGAGGGTTAATGCACCGAGGTCGTGACCTTATGAAGGCTCTCATTATGTTGGTTTGACTTTCTGGTACTCAACCCTGACTAGAATTGGGAAAGAGGAGATGGAGCGAAATGTCAATTATTTTAGGAAAAATGCCATGTTTAGCATACTTACCCACTGTTCTACTGAAGAAATGGTTAGTGGAGGGGCATTCCAGGGCAGTCGGCGACTAGATACAACTGTTCTGGCTAACTCTAGAATCACTTGTAAGCAGACTAAATCACTCAGTTTCGCCTTGTGATGTGACTCTCCTACGTGTAGTCAGGAGTGAGCTGTAGCACTAGCACCTGCTGAAGAAAAACAGATCATTGTGATCACTACATTCAGAAGGGGATGGACTGAACAGTTAATTATATGAATGTGGAAGCTGCATAAAACTTTAATTACAAACAAGTCCGTTTGTGACTAGGATCAAGAATCTTGATTAGCAAAGAATATCCTTGATTATGCGATCACCCCCTTCCAAAGCTCTTGATCACTTGATTTAGGCCACTCCAAATGAGACTATAGTTTCCCGTCCTCCGCCCGCCCCTTCCAGAGTCTACCGCCCCATTTGACCATTAAGGCCATTACTATTCTAAATTCTCTGCAATGTCATCCAACATGCACTAGCACATAGTACACATATAGAAAATGTAGCATTAACGTATTAGACAGGTGTAAAAGCAGACATAGCGCCAATGTCATCTGGAACGCTAATAGTGTGAATGTGTTTGACAGCTCCAGGATGCAGACATTCCGACGCAGTTAATGGACATAGTTTTCTTTTGCACAAATCTATACTGCAGTGTGCTTATAATGAGATTCATAGTAATGGTTAGACTGCCCGCCCACATGTAAAATGACAGAAGTCAGGATGGAAAACTATAGTCTCATTACAAGTGGCCTTATAGTGTTCAATTGACAAAATTGTAGCCATGCCTCCAATGTCGGAGAAACTTTGTTGATCCGTTCATTTTGGTCATTCTTTGATCCCTTGATCAGTTATTAACAAGCATGTTGATTACTTGATTTCATTCTGATCCTGGTTGCAAACACTTTGGTAATTCATGTTGATTACTTGATTTCATTCTGATCCTGGTTACAAACACTTTGGTAATTATTGTTATGTCATAATACCATACTGGGTGTATAGGTATATGGATACTGTGGCAGCCCAGCATGTCTGGACTGGACATCTACAGGGAAGATGTAACTACCACTTATATAAAGTGCAGTCAGGAGGGAGCTGTGCCAAAGTACCAGCTGCAGAAAATGGGTCATGATTAGCCTCGTTCCAAGGCCTTCCAGCACAGTTAACATTAGTACTGCAAGCAACAAACACTGGTGTTGGAAGGCCTGGGAACGTGGCTAGATCATTGTAGCAACAACATAGCTTCATCTGAAAAACGGCCTTTGACATGACCGTCGAGTGTACATATTGTTGGGAAAAACAGACTACTAGACTATTTTTCTACCAGGCTTAGGATCCCAATTTCATCCAGGCAGTAAGGTAAGGCGGGGCTATTTCGACAGAAATTTGCGAAGTTACCCGTACTAGCTCTGCTTTGCAACAAACCCGCTTGCTCTCCCCACCAACGTTTAGAGGAACCTTCGACCTTCACACGAATCACCGGTACCGCAGAACTAGCACCTTGCCTTTGCTACACCGCAGGTATTCGTTATCCTACCCACAAAATTGCTGATGGGGCAATTCCGACAAGTTACACGAGACCGACATGGACGCCATACTTTCGGTGCAAACATCCTGAAAAGATTACCAGGACGAACGTTAAATGATACCAGGTGCAAAAGAAGGAAAACTATGTTATTATCATAGTTACTTGAACCGTTCACATGCATTTAGTAGACCTCTGCATGGCTAATAGAAAAAGGACAGTGCAGATACTATTTGCATCGATACAACACTAGTATACTCTTTTTCTGCTGTTATATTTACTTTAAACTCACACATCTGAAGTGGTATTATCTCCAACAGTTGTCACAACTGATCCAAGTGTTTGTCAAGAATGGCAAAGAACACGGAAAGGGGTGGGGCTGGTCTGTCCACTCGGCGTGCGACGCAGCAATGGCAACAGCCTTCAGCAAGCTTTTCAGATGTTTGTTAATGGTTCAGGGTAGCTTACAGGTTTGATTTGTGTACGTATTTTGATTACTGAGCCTATACCGTTTTATTGATAAATTTTTATGGTTAAATTTTGCGATATTGGCTTGATAAAAGCGCTGCTCGCGGCTAAATTACTATGAGGACGTGAACTAAAAGTGGATGCTGCGCATAGTAAAGGTCAGCCTACAGTGTGATACTAAAGAAAACTCAGTACCCTTTTCCTTGTACAGAGAGCAACGAGTTTAATTCCATTTTGTCGGAATTGCCCCACCGTCGAAATAGCCCCGCCTTACCTTAAGCCTTATCGCACTTTAGTCACGGCAGGATTTACAATATAATAGCGTGCGTTTTCATGTTCCCAGGCCTATAGCTTCCGATCATCCAATTTGTGATCGCTGCAAAAACGGATACTGAATAAGCGAATTTGACGACAGTGACACTGAGGAGTCATAGGAACGAGACTAGGTGCGTTTTTGTTAGACAAAAGGAGGTAAGACCTATAAAGACGAAAGTGCACACATGGATAGCTAGCTGATTCACTGTATAACTCACCTTCGTAAACTGCAGACGAACAGTCGCAACATACAAGACGCTCCCCCAAATACGGGGGAACCATCATATAGAAAATTCCCACCGGTCCCCAAAAATTTTAGACCGACCCCTTGAACTGTGCACAGTCATCATTTAGAACTACAGTCTCCATCTGACATTGACTCTGGCCCTGAATATATATACATCGTATTTCAAGAACCACCTGTGATATTCAACTTGTTGAAACTATTCAAACTGCTGTCAAATTACAATCAACGAACCAGTCTCCCCCCACGTGACAGCAATACAATCATAATGCAGCCAGAGTGTCTACATGTTACTAAGTACACCTGTTACAAAACCATTTCATCAAATACTTGAGGGGGTACATTTACACAAAATTAATGCCAATGTGAAATTTTAACCACTCTTTACAAGCACAACACTGCAACATTGTACTCCCAGCCTGCTCTGGTATATGACAAGGAAAAATATACACGAAGGGTGAATGACATGTTCAGTTTTCAGCTCTTCTTCACATAACTGCAAAGACAGAGAGATATTGTGACAATACGGTGAATGTGTACTCCCTCCATCTCCTCCCCTCCCCCCTCACCTCTTTGCCCCCTCACTTCCTCCCCCCCTGCCCTCCTCTCCCCCTTCCCTCTCCATATCCTCCCCTCTCCCCTTCTCCAACATGCATAGACTTGGATACAAACTTATCTTCTCTCCCTCCCTCCCCTTCCTTACCACCCCCCTGAGCTACATCCTGATCCCTCCATGGCATCACCTAGGGATACATTTTGTGGGGCCCTTCTAACCATGGTGCTAATCAGTACATTCTGACAGTGCATGACTATTTCACCATAGATTATATAGTACAGTAGCATTTCACATGGTCCAACATACTGCACTCTGCATTCTGTAATACATCGTCACCTGGAAACAAGGCAACCCCCCCCAAACACACACACACACACACAGACAAACACACACCTGTGTGTCAGTGTAGAGGGAGACAACCCACTGTCCACCTTGACATCCAAACTATGTGACTTCTCATGATAAAACTGCACCTGCATACACATTGTAACACACAGCATATCAATCATTATGTGGCAGTGACATACTTTGAGGATTGTAACACATAGCATATCAATCATTATGTGGCTGTGACATACTTTGAGGATTGGCTAGCCCAGAACAGATTAATCTGTAGTGCAATTAACATGATCTAATTGGACTTTCACCAGACAAAACTTTATTGAAATTTGTGGGGCCCTTCTAACCATGGTGCTATTCAGTACATTCTGACAGTGCATGACTATTTCACCATACATATAGTAGTACAGTAGCATTTCACATGGTCCAACATACTGCACTCTGCATTCTGTAATACATCGTCACCTGGAAACAAGGCAACCTCCCCCCCAACACACACAGACAAACACACACCTGTGCGTCAGTGTAGAGGGAGACAACCCACTGTCCACCTTGACATCCAAACTATGTAACTTCTCATGATAAAACTGCACCTGCATACACATTGTAACACACAGCATATCAATCATTATGTGGCAGTGACATACTTTGAGGATTGGCTAGCCCAGAACAGATTAATCTGTAGTGCAATTAACACGATTTACTGGACTTTCACCAGACAATTGAAATTACTTATTCCCGTACTTCTATTTACTGTTGTTTATAAATACCCCTACGTAGCTGTTGTATGTTTGTGCCTGATGAAGATTGAGAGATAGCAGTTGAAATGCATATCTGATAACCTCCTTACACGAGTCACCTCAGTTGCATGGTCTTGGCCCGTGCCACCTCCCACATTTTGCTACTGTTTATCTGTGTGTCAATACATGCATTGTTCCAATAAGCCATGAATACTTATGTAACAGTGTGTGAATACTACCTACTGAACATAAATATCACCAGAGTTCACCCTTGTCTAGCACAAACATGCAATGAATTCGGTTAAAGGCTGTAACCATGGCAAAAGGAGGCGTACATTGCCTAAAGTCAACCAGCAACTGAGATGGCCTGTCTTGAGCTAAAATCAACCTTTGACAGTTTTTGACAGTCCACAAGTGACAGAGTTCAGTAATCATGTAGTCTAACAAACAAGACTACTGTGAAGACAACTGTAACCATGGAGACACATTGTAGCCTCATTCCCAGGCTCCCCCAGCATTTCAGCTGCTGGGGAGGAGCCTGGGAATGAGGCCAGAAACACAATGTGTAGTTGATACTTACCAAAGAAAGCATCAGCAGATTCTGGTATTCTCTTCCGCAGACATTTCACAACAGGAGCCCCAAATGTAATGTTTGGTACAAAATGCCTGCAACAACCAATAGTATAATGTTAATACACAAAGATCAGTAGTGTAGTGGGAGAGGATGTAGGGGAAGAGGGGGAAGGGAGGAGGGAGGGGGGAGGGGGAGGGGGGAGGGGGGAGGGAGGAGGGAGGGAGGCTATCATGCCACAGTATACCACCACATACCACTGCAGGAATCCAACACATTTGTATGATTATGTGTTCCCTACCAGTGGTCTCTTTCCTAGGTCTCTGCAGCATTTGGCACTTACAGTAGGAAATTTGCACTGCAAGTGACAAATGTTGCACAGGGCTAGCCTCCCTGACTCCCACCAACTTTTGCTGCTGGCAGTACCGTAAACCGACAAAAGAACGGAAGGAGATAGTCTCATTCCCAGACCCTCCCCAAAAAAAAAAACAAAGAGGGGAAGTGGGGAGGAAGTGTACATCGCGGAATGTTAGGAATTTTAATAACTACTGAATCATCTGTCACTGGTAGATTCTTCTGCTGAACAGGACCCAGAAATGTTGTAATGTTTCTGCCTAGTGCCCAAAACTTTCTATAAGGGTCATTCCATGTCAAATCAACACAAAAAATACCTGACCCTCATGGATTTGGACGAAACTTGGTTCTTACATAGTGTCTGTTGAGACATTCACCCATAGTTAGTTTCAGCATTATATGTTGTATGGCTTCAGAGTTAGAGCCAGCCAAAAAGTCAATTTTTCGCCTAATTTTGGCTTACACCTTTGTACTTAATCAACCATAACTTCAAGCATGATTAACTTTATGACCTACAATTTGCAGCAATTGTAGCTTATAAAATTCCCTTTCATTTGGTATAATTATCAAGTATATCCCATAAATTTCGGGTCAAAGGTCACCACTAGTGTACTTTGACCTTTGCTCTCTCAAAAACGGATGTTTTGATTTGAATCAATTTTTTACTAATTGTTCTTTGGGGCCTTCTCTTTAAGTGCAGTAAAATTGATTTTGGGACTGCCATGGGATTCGGAGATACTTGACAGAATGTAATGGCAGTTAGGGGAGATGTGCAAGTAATCGACCGTATACTTACCCGATAGGGGTGCTTTTGATCAGTATGACCCTCGTAAACATGACATGACAAGTATACATAATTATGTGGCCAATGGATGATGACCAAGTGGTAGTTGCCATGGTTACAAGGTAATTTATTGTAGTTAATCTCTAGGAAACAACTGAATGCTGTTCAACATGCAGAAGTGACAGCAAATTTTCATGTTACAGTTTACTTAGGTCCTTCCCGCAATGACTACTTTACCCTAGGGCAGGAAAATTAAAATTAGCTCCTTGGTACACAGCTACAATATTATAAAATTAAGTTGGTAGATCAATTTAGGAGTGCCTCAGTGTGTGATTATGTCATAAACCTACATAATGTTGTATCAAGACTGCAGTAGGAAGGTCCATACTAGTGATAGAAAGCTGTGTCAGGAGTAAGGTGCTTACCAAATTGCATGGACACTGAGTTCATCTGAGGGCAGAATGGGCAAGATGGCAACTGCATGGCAGGTGCATGCACTAACTGTTAGCCTTGTACCCAGGGCACACTAACCTGTTCAATGTGAACAAGAGTTAAGATTTCTAGAAAAATGGTTGCTTGCCCACTATTTTTTGCTCAAGCTCTTTATTTAGAGGTGGGACTTCATTGCATATACTGAGTGCTCTTATGAGGTAAGTGCACATGTTCCCATTGACTTCACCACCTTCTTCATTGCATGCAGTATGCAAATAGAACACAAATGGCCTGGAAAATCTAGTCAGATGAATGACACATCAGGCACACAGAAGGTAGCTAGACACATGGGGGAGGTGGTGCCTGATGAAGGATCTTTCTTCTAGCATCCATCCAGGGGTTGGACACGAGAGCATTCACAATGAAGATAGTATCAATACTGCTTTGTTAGGGATAGATATATATAAAAAATGTTATTATAGATGGGTACCACCCTAAGTGTGTGTATACCCTCTGCCCACCTGATGTCACAGCATACGCATGACCACACTTCATGTTTTGCATAACTGAAACTGAAAGCAGCAAAGGCCTAGGAAGCACAACCTATGCTCATGGAGTTGTGATAACAAATACTAAAGGAATTCACTTGTTGGTGTGGTCACGCATCCACCATTGTAGTGTGTAAATATGCTGCAGGAATATGACTGGGTACTAGGTTTACCTCCTACCTGTAGCATGGAGCTGCATACTAGAGGGAAATTGCAATAAATTACCTTGTAACCATGGCAACTACCACTTGGTCATCATCCATTGGCCACATCATTATGTCTACTTGTCATGTCATGTTTACGAGGGTCATACTGATCAAAAGCACCCCTATCGGGTAAGTATACAGTTGATTACTTGCACATCTCCCCTAACTGCCAGTACATTCTGTCAAGTATCTCCGAATCCCATGGCAGTCCCAAAACCAATTTTACTGCACTTAAAGAGAAGGCCCCAAAGAACATTTAGTAAAAAATTGATTCAAATCAAAACATCCGTTTTTGAGAGAGCAAAGGTCAAAGTACACTAGTGGTGACCTTTGACCCGAAATTTATGGGATATACTTGATAATTATACCAAATGAAAGGGAATTTTATGAGCTACAATTGCTGCAAATTGTAGGTCATAAAGTTAATCATGCTTAAAGTTATGGTTGATTAAGTACAAAGGTATAAGCCAAAATTAGGCGAAAAATTGACTTTTTGGCTGGCTCTAACTCTGAAGCCATACAACATATAATGCTGAAACTAACTGTGGGTGAATGTCTCAACAGACACTATGTAAGAACCAAGTTTCGTCCAAATCCATGAGGGTCAGGTATTTTTTGTGTTGATTTGACATGGAATGACCCATAATGCACAAAGCAAAATGTGGCCACTTGTAAAGACAACTCTCCTGTGGTTAGCATTCCAATAAGTACACATCAAAATACTAATCAAAAGCCATTGGAAGTGCGCCTGAATTCCAAGTGCAGTGTACACTTCTGCCCCAGCCTATTTACCAGACCCTCCTTATCAATTTATCGAGGCTCTTCTTCCATAACTAGGACAGGGGAGAGTGGGGAGAAGCTACCATATTCATATTGCAAGTGATGAGAAGCTTGATGGGAGAGAACATTTCACTAGCCTGGTACCCATGTAAAATTGGTACAAGTCTTCTCAAGTGAATTCATGTGTTATAGAAGTCTCGTTCCCAGACCTCACCCAGCACGTATATTGCTTCCAGTATAACCTATGTATGATACTAAAAGTTATTTGTGACAGGGTTGGTTTGGGTCTGGGACCGAGACTTGTGTTACAGTTTGTAACCCCTCTTCTGAGCATCCCACATGCCTAAGGTTTCCATAGTAAATTGTGTATGAAACTTCTGGTTCGTTTTGTTTGCAGAAACAAAATGGTAGGATACAAGTTTACTAACCAACGTACAAAATAACATTGGCGGATTTTAATTTGGCGGTTTCAATCCGACCGCCAAATTAATTTAAATCCATGTCAAATTTTCTGGCTACCTTAAGGGCACTATTGATTGTGGGTATTTAATTTAGCGATTTTAGCGAATAACCCATTTTTCGCTAAAAATTTTACTTGCCAATATTATATTCATTGCTACATTCATTCCAATAGCTAGATTAAAATTTCAAAATCGCTAAAATGAATACCCGCTAAATCCGCTACTTTTCGAAACCGCTAAAATTTGTAACCGTTAATAATAGTAACCCTAAGGTATACAGTACTAGGACAAGGCTCGCAACCAACCACTCAGGTGAGGACAATCAATATTGAGCATAGAGCCCTTGTGTTAAATTGTGGTCCTTGAGTATGGGGTTCTGTAGTGGTTGGCTTGTATTGGAGAAATGGGAGGACGGTTGAGAAGATGAGAGGAGGGAGGAGAGAGGGAAGGATGAAGATGAGAGGAGGGAGGAGAGTGGGAAGGATGAAGACGAGAGGGGGGAGGGGAGTGGGAAGGATGAAGACGAGAGGGGGGAGGGGAGAGGGAAGGATGAAGACGAGAGGGGGGAGGGGAGAGGGAAGGATGAAGACGAGAGGGGGGAGGGGAGAGGGAAGGATGAAGACGAGAGGGGGGAGGGGAGAGGGAAGGATGAAGACGAGAGGGGGGAGGGGAGAGGGAAGGATGAAGACGAGAGGGGGGAGGGGAGAGGGAAGGATGAAGACGAGAGGGGGGAGGGGAGAGGGAAGGATGAAGACAAGAGGGGGGAGGGGAGAGGGAAGGATGAAGACGAGAGGGGGGAGGGGAGAGGGAAGGATGAAGACGAGAGGGGGGAGGGGAGAGGGAAGGATGAAGACGAGAGGGGGGAGGGGAGAGGGAAGGATGAAGACGAGAGGGGGGAGGGGAGAGGGAAGGATGAAGATGAGAGGAGATGAATGAGAAGGGGAATCAATCAGAAGAGGGATCAAGAGGTTAAGGAACAAGTTACCTATGACAGTAAAAACATTGGAGGTTGATTTTAACCCAAAAATGTTGCAGTCTGGGTTCATCCAGGTGGTGACCCACCTCCTCTTGGCACTGTTTACATCCCTTGTCCTGTCAAGCATTCCAGCAAAATATGAATTTGGTTGCAAATGAAATTCATTTTGTAATTGCATGTAAAAAGGGGTGGAACTCTGGCTACAAGAGGGGATCAGGGGGTAGGGTACAAGTTAGCTAAATACTTACAGTGTAATAGGTACTACATACTAGTGCTGAAGTGGTCATTACACAATCATGATTAGTTGGTGGACACACCAGTCTGATAGCCGGAATTCTTAGTATAGAAGCATTTCTCCTTACATTGGTTTTTGTCTTTCCTACAAACCTAAACCACACCCCAAGATGTTCACAGAAACTAGAGTCTAGTGCTGTTTTACCTTAAATTTCAAGCTTCATGCTCAATGGAGGAACCAGACGTGAATTGAACAGCAATTTTGTCTTTACTTTTTGTACAGCATGGTGTGTAACGGTCAGAGGAATTTTATTTTCTGAATTGCACCTGTACAAATGCTCCTTGACCTCCAAAATGGTAAGTGGAAGTTCTATACATAAGGCCACTTTAAACTAAATTGTAGTTTCTCATCCGCCTGTGAAAACCATGTGTAGGCAGCTATGCGGTAGCTTTAATGTAGTCTCATACCCGGACTACTTTTCGCCGAGCAGGAAAATGGTCTGGTCAACTGCCTATATCATTTTGGTTCCAATATTTTTAAATCACTGATATGTCACGTAAACTGGATTGTGAATTCAAAAAAAGTTGAAAAAACAAACATTCTTGCTAACAGTGAACTCTGGGACAGCCTACTCTTATTCCCCTTCTGAAGACATACTGTAATCTGTTGAAAACAAGTGGGTGATGAACTCAAGTGGCTCAAAGAAGGGGGTAGGGCTTATTTTTGAGAGTTATGATATTTCTTTTTAAAACACTCCCACTTCACGCATAGTCTACCCCAATATATGTACATATCATGTACTGTTTAACTGTTGGAACTCTTATTGTTACGGATGTATTGAACTTTGGACTTGAACATGGATTACGTCATTGAATAATTTTGTATCACGTGATTCAGAATTGTGAACCATGCCATGTCTTGATAATGAACACATGAATCGATGGGGAAAGGTAAATCTAGTTGAATCAGATAGCACAGAGAAGTCTAGCGATAAATCACATGGTCCTTCGAGCCGGATACAAGGTCATTTTGAATGCTATTCTTCTACAGGATTGGAGCTAATCGATCGGATCCCCGTGTTCTAAGTTGTGCCCACCATGACTGAAGAACTTGTAAAGAAGAAACGCGTTCGCGCTGGGCACCGAGCGTCCGTCTCACGCATGGTCAAGAAGGCTGAAGAACTGTTGGCTGCAGAGCACCCTGACGCTACAAAGTTGTCACAACTGAAATTGAGCCTCAAGGAGAAGTTGGAGGTTCTCAGCCGGCTAGATGGAGAGATTTTGTATCTTGTTGAAGAAGAAGAATCCATTACCGAAGAGATCGAACAATCTGATGGGATTAAGGAAGGAATATACTCTATATTGGTGAGGATAGATGGCCTCTCCAAGTCCAAGACTCCACCCCCTGCCTCACCTACACCACGTGATGGCGCGAGAGCTGAAGCTGGAGGAACCAGTCATGGCACTGCTAAGTTGCCTAAGCTTACTATTCAACCCTTTAAGGGAGATCTTACAACCTGGATCACGTTTTGGGATTCGTACAAGGTGGCAATCCATGAGAACAGCTCACTCTCAGATATTGATAAGTTCAATTATCTCCGTTCATTGTTGCAAGGGCCAGCCCTTGATGCCGTGTCTGGACTCACTCTCACGGCATCAAACTATAAAGAAGCTGTCACCGTGCTGGAAAAACGATTTGGGAATAAGCAACAAATCGTTTCGAAACACATGGACGTATTGTTGAATGTTGAACCCGTGACGTCGAGCTACAATCTGAGAGGTCTCAGACAGCTGTACGATACCATCGAATCACATGTGCGGGGGTTGCAATCCCTTGGTGTGTCGTCTGACTCATATGGAAGTCTCCTATCATCGGTCCTCTTGAGTAAGCTACCTCAGGAACTCAGACTCATCCTCAGCAGAGAATTGGGAAGCGATGATTGGAAGTTGGATCGTGTCATGCAACTCTTGGAGACCGAAGTTCAAGCAAGAGAAAGAGCGAGTAGTAACACTGCAATAACGCAAGCTCCAAAGAACCCCCCCAGGAGTCCTTCGACAGCAATAGCTGCAACATTGGTTGCTGGCAGCACAGACATGAAGCCTGCTTGTTATTTCTGTGGTCAGTCACATTATTCTATTGCATGCAGTGTTGTGACTTCAATTGAAGAACGAAGGCGCATTCTTCGAGAGAATGGCAGGTGTTTTGTGTGCCTCAAAAGGGGCCACATTGTGCGAAACTGCCGATCCCGGTTAAAATGCAGCACTTGTAATGGTCGTCACCACAGGAGTCTTTGCCAGAAAGCAGCCTCAGACACAACCACAACCTCACCAGTCACTACTTCTGCGAACAATCCGTCAGCGTCTACTGTGACTAACTCTCAGATGAATCCAGCCGCTCCAGTGTTTAGCCCTACCACTCAAACTTCCTCATTGTGGACCCACACCAGCGAAGCAGTTCTCCTGCAAACCGCACAAGCATCTGTATTCAACCCTGATGACCCACAGAGAACGAAGCGAGTTCGTATTGTCTTCGACAACGGGAGCCAACACTCATACATCAAGGAACAATTGCAGTCTGACCTCAACTTGACAGTCCGAGGTAGGCAGAGCATGTCCATTATGACCTTTGGGTCGAGGGATATGTGCGTTCGGGAGTGTGATCTTGTGCATGTGGGCACGGAGTTGATGGGAGGCGGAACGAGACCGTTGTCATTGTATGCGGTACCAGTTATTTGTGAGCCCTTTAATTGTCAGCCAGTAACACTCTGTCAGATGAACTACCCACACCTTGCTGGACTGCCACTAGCTGACCCTTCAGATGGGCGGGAGCAATTGGATGTCAGTATTCTGATCGGTGGTGACCAGTATTGGAGTTTCATCACCGGAGAGACCAGACGTGGACAAAGTGGCCCTGTTGCAATCCGCTCTGACTTAGGATGGGTACTGTCGGGACCTGTTGGGTTCGCAACTCAAGACAACCCCTGTTCTACACTCATTACACATTCCCTGTGTGTTGATACTTTCCTGTTGCAGGATGTTCAGATGCTTGATGACCGCTTGAGGTCATTCTGGGACTTGGAGTCATTTGGAATCAGCAATTCTGAGAGAACGGTGCTTGACAAGTTTCAAGACAAGATTTGCTTCACAGAGGGGAGGTATCGAGTGTCACTCCCTTGGAAGGATCCCCATCCACCGCTGCCTGACAATCATCAGCTGAGCCTGAAACGATTACAGGGGCTTCTCCGAAGACTCAGACATGACTGCAAGATTTTACTCGAATATGATTCTGTTATCAAGGAACAAGAGAGATTGGGGATCATAGAGAAAGTGGAGCTCGGTGAAGATGAGCCCCCAGGAGACAAGATCCACTATCTGCCACACCATGCCGTAGTGCGCCAGGATAAGGAGACCACCAAGGTGCGTGTGGTGTATGACGCTTCGGCGAGATCCAATGGGCCATCTCTCAACGACTGTCCTCATCCTGGTCCAAAGTTCGACCAGAGGATATTTGATCTATTGCTGAGGTTCCGGGTACATAGAGTCGCTCTCATAGCCGACATAGAAAAGGCCTTCCTCATGGTCTCAGTGGCCAAAGATGATCGCAACTCTCTGAGATTTTTGTGGATTGATGATATTTTGAAGGAGAACCCAGAAGTTGTGACCTTTCGATTCACACGAGTCGTTTTCGGGGTATCGTCTAGCCCTTTCCTCCTCAATGCGACCATTCGATATCACTTAGAGGCCCACCTTGAAAATCACCAATTTATTGTTGAGAGGCTGTTGAAATCATTCTATGTGGATGATGTTATTACTGGTGCTTCTACTGAAGATGAAGCATTTTCTCTCTATCAAATGGCCAAGGAGATTCTGAAGGAAGGTGGCTTCAATCTGAGGAAATTCTCTACCAATGCAGTCAGGTTGCAGACGAGGATCGATTCCTGTGAGTCATCAGGTCAAGGTGAGGAGACAGCCTCAGTCCCTGTTCAATCTGAAGAAACATATGCCAACACCGTCCTTGGACTCACTCAGAAGGTGCGTTCAGGAGAGAGAAAGGTGCTTGGGGTGCGGTGGAACAATGCTACTGACGAGCTAGTCATGGATTTTGAAGAGATTGCCTCCGCAGCAGTTGTAATGGAGCCAACCAAAAGAGGAGCTGTACTCAGGGTGGCTGGCAAGGGACGTCGAGCCAAGCAGTTGCAACGCCCACTCCAATTGCTTTACCCGTTGGAGATTTGTGCTCCACCCTGTGAGTCTAACCCGTCTGAGTCTGAACTTGAATTGGAACAGTCTGCAGGTGTCACCGTCACACCTGGCGATGGTCAGAACCCAAGACAGAAAACTCCTCAAATAGATTGTAGTCCAGTTGAACCACAATGCCCCCTTCGTTGTTCTAGACGTGCTGCCGCTATTGAAGCACGAGATAGACTGATGGCTCAGGCTCTGAGTCAGACTAATGACGATGACGTGTGAACTCGGTTGACCACCTTTGTGGTCAAGGGGGGAGTGTATCATGTACTGTTTAACTGTTGGAACTCTTATTGTTACGGATGTATTGAACTTTGGACTTGAACATGGATTACGTCATTGAATAATTTTGTATCACGTGATTCAGAATTGTGAACCATGCCATGTCTTGATAATGAACACATGAATCGATGGGGAAAGGTAAATCTAGTTGAATCAGATAGCACAGAGAAGTCTAGCGATAAATCACAGTACACATGCAGCGATTCTGCAATGCCCCTCTTGTCATGCACCTGCTTGTACACTGGCAACAAATGGTGCCTGCCTTCATTTGCTAGTCCCACCTCTTCACAATAAGTGCTAATTCAATAATGGCATGTACTACAGCATAAACAGGTAGGTGTGCTTTATAGAGGAAGCAATACCGTATAGCTCCAAATTCTCGTGGCACAATATTTTCGTGAATTTCGTGATTAACCTTGAGATCACGAAAATTTAATTCATAAAAATGGAGGTCACGAGGTGGCCTATATAGCACGCTCGCTGAAAAATGGGCGGAGCAACATTGAATCATGAAAATTTAAAGTGATCACGAAATTTTTATCGCGAAAACTTTAACGCTAATTTGGAGAGATTCACGAAATTTTCGAACCACGAAACTTTGGAGCTATACGGTAACTTCATTCAAAAAAGGAGGGGGTGGGACTATTTTCAAGGGTGGGCCTACTTTCATATTACGGTAATAGCCTAGTATACACAAGGCAGCGAGGATTGCCCAATCAGTATCCATGTTGCTAGCAGATTGTAATCTTCAATGATGTAAAAATAAAGGGAAGGGTCCGGTGAACTATGTATACAAGCCATGTGCCACTGGAATGCAATTAGCTAGACCATGTACCATATTTCTTTGAATAGATGCCGCCCTCAAATAGTAGCTGCACAATCCGAAACTCTGAACGAAATAAACACCGCCCTCGAATAGTAGCCGCGGCTAGTAAACGCGGCACACGCACACGTGTGCGAATAATTTCTGACGATGGTCACTACGCTAGCACTAGGACTGTTTGTGTTGTACGAGCCGTTCCCACAGCTGACAGCAGGACTGAGAGGCTGCGCATATTACTGACAGCATCTAGCAACTGTCACCGTCTCACTCGTACGTACTGTATCCAGCTGTCGTCGATGTCTCCAGGCTTTCCAAATAAAGAAACGCCACCCTCGAATAGTAGCTGCCCTCAAATAGTAGCCGCACAAATTGAGCAGCGAAAAAAAATAGTAGCAGCATCTGATCAAAGAAATACGGTAACCAAATTTCAAATAATGTACTCTTGAATCACCTCTTGCAGAGTAAGCACACTCCCAGAGAAGTACAGTCAAAGTGTTTTTACAGCTCCTATAGTAATGGTTCTAGCTCTCTCTCACTGTTTTCAAGACTGCCATTGCTACTCAAACAGTGATGTAATGGACCGCACAGTGTAGTGTGGCAGGACACGGCTTGTAAATGCAGTTCACCAGACTCTTCCTTTTTTTGTGGAGGTGGGTCTGGCTTGTGAGACCACACACACACACACACACACACACACACACACACACACACACACACACTGCACTCACACTCCCATACACGTATGCTAGCCTTGTTTTAGAAATAAATGTACTCCATCCTTGGTCCCCTCAATGCGCCTAAATATTGATAGGAGGGGGTGGGAGGTTTATGTGAAGCCACTGCTTCTAGGTCACTGTTAATTACCAAGCTACATGCAAAAAGGCACTTTATTAATACCTGTACATGACCTGGGACGAACGTTACATCCATCCTCCCACTTACTCCCCCCCCTCTCCCCTCACCCACCCACCCCCCTTCCACACAAACCTGTGCTGCAGTGTCAATGGTAGAGGGAGAAAGTCCACCGTCAACCTCGATATCCAAACTAGAAAACCTCTCACGAAGAAACTGCACCTGCAGTTACAAACAAGCAACACATCAATCATAGCCTCGTTCCCAGGTCTCTGCCACCTCCAGTATCCGATCACTTCCAGTGTGCAAATATGGAGGAAGAAGGCCTGGGTGACCTCACCACAGGTGGTGATGTCATGTAATGACAGAAGGTATAGGTACACAGTTCATATGGGTCTAGACCACCATGAAGGAGGGAGAACGCAGTCACATGATAGCTACAGCTCCAACTGAATGGCTCTATGAACAAAGTTACAATGGCATACAAAGTTTGTAGTTGGTTGAAATGGCCTCGCGTGACTCACCTAGCATTGAACAAGATTAGCTTGTGGTTCAACTGTACTACAATGTGCCTCTAACTGACTGTTGTGCTGAGTGTACTCATTGAACAAGTTTAGCTTGTGGTTCAACTGTACTACAATGTGCCTCTAACTGACTGTTGTGCTGAGTGTACTCATTGAACAAGATTAGCTTGTGGTTCAACTGTACTACAATGTGCCTCTAACTGACTGTTGTGCTGAGTGTACTCATTGAACAAGTTTAGCTTGTGGTTCAACTGTACTACAATGTGCCTCTAACTGACTGTTGTGCTGAGTGTACTCATTGAACAAGATTAGCTTGTGGTTCAACTGTACTACAATGTGCCTCTAACTGACTGTTGTGCTGAGTGTACTCATTGAACAAGATTAGCTTGTGGTTCAACTGTACTACAATGTGCCTCTAACTGACTGTTGTGCTGAGTGCACTCATTGAACAAGTTTAGCTTGTGGTTCAACTGTACTACAATGTGCCTCTAACTGACTGTTGTGCTGAGTGCACTCATTGAACAAGTTTAGCTTGTGGTTCAACTGTACTACAATGTGCCTCTAACTGACTGTTGTGCTGAGTGTACTCATTGAACAAGTTTAGCTTGTGGTTCAACTGTACTACAATGTGCCTCTAACTGACTGTTGTGCTGAGTGTACTCATTGAACAAGATTAGCTTGTGGTTCAACTGTACTACAATGTGCCTCTAACTGACTGTTGTGCTGAGTGTACTCATTGAACAAGTTTAGCTTGTGGTTCAACTGTACTACAATGTGCCTCTAACTGACTGTTGTGCTGAGTGTACTCATTGAACAAGTTTAGCTTGTGGTTCAACTGTACTACAATGTGCCTCTAACTGACTGTTGTGCTGAGCGTACTCATTGAACAAGTTTAGCTTGTGGTTCAACTGTACTACAATGTGCCTCTAACTGACTGTTGTGCTGAGTGCACTCATTGAACAAGTTTAGCTTGTGGTTCAACTGTACTACAATGTGCCTCTAACTGACTGTTGTGCTGAGTGTACTCATTGAACAAGTTTAGCTTGTGGTTCAACTGTACTACAATGTGCCTCTAACTGACTGTTGTGCTGAGTGTACTCATTGAACAAGATTAGCTTGTGGTTCAACTGTACTACAATGTGCCTCTAACTGACTGTTGTGCTGAGTGTACTCATTGAACAAGATTAGCTTGTGGTTCAACTGTACTACAATGTGCCTCTGACTGTTGTGCTGAGCGTACTCATACCATCTCCCGATCTCAAACTGCTCAAAATACATAAGTGACACGAGTCAATGGTTTGCTGTCTGATTCACAACACCAGTATTTTAACTAGCCAGATGGCTTCAGTCAAACGCCATCATAACTTCATCCATACAGCGCTCCTTGCAGCTTGTATCCACTGTCATCAGAACACATGACGTATTGCCCCATGTGAGGCTACCAGACTCACTCAAAGAAGGTCCTGCTTTGTAAGTTGCTTGCTAGGCTTCAGTAAATTGTTGAAAGTGTTGCTAAGGAGGTCTGTAAAGTTGTGAAGAGTAAAACTAAGCAGTTTGTGGTGAGGAAGCCAAGTGAGTTGAGATACAAGTAGTGATAGATAG
The DNA here is from genome assembly GCA_949130485.1 of Agelas oroides. NCBI lineage: Eukaryota > Metazoa > Porifera > Demospongiae > Agelasida > Agelasidae > Agelas > Agelas oroides. The sequence goes on along the minus strand of OX422191.1, from coordinate 628,330 downwards.
CTACTGATAGTGCTGCCACAAGATTGGGAGGACAAAAATGTCAACACTAGTCTTGTTGAGGGACAAGATGGGGAAGAACCTGGAACAAGACTACCTCACATCACCACACCCCTTTTTATTGGGGCGAGCCTGAGCGAGCCCCACACTAGCGGGACTGCATTGCAAAGATGCGTGTATAATAGCGGCTCAAGCCAGAGGTGTCCTGGGTTCAACTCCCAGCGGCTGCCGGCCTTTTTCACTTTCCTCTATTTTCGCCTCATAACATCTAAATTCATTTATTTCCAGCGTGAGGCAAGATGCTCTGAGAAAATATGCGTGTGTATGTCTGCTTGCGGCAATATACCGTAAATTTTAAATTAACGCATTAAGTATTTTACGAAGCTGAACGCCCTTGTGTACTCGGTAGGTATGAGGTGAAGGCTACAGCCAGAGTGCAGCGTCGGTGACCTGAAGCGAAGACGACTGAAGTTAAAGCACGCATGGCAACTTGTTTGTACAGCTACGGACCTTCAACAGCAGGCTGCTCACAATGGTGTAAATTATGGACAATGGTTGAAGTCGCTTCACCGGTAAAGTCCATGCATATACGGCACTCATACGCCGGAGACTCAGCTCATGATTTGAGTGTGAAGCTTAGTCCATGCATGTGTAGCTACAGTAGCTGCCCTGGCTGGAGAAACGATTGGCATATGCATCAAACATTTATCTCGGCCCTTGGCACTGTTAGGCCCTTCCAACTGGTATTCCTGTTTCTGGTCCTCCACCCACATCAATAATTACGTCTTACACAATTTCAGCAACTCAACTTCTGCGCATGCACAGTATGGTGGATTCGCGGTGAGTTGTAGATCGGTTGTATCTATCGCCATCAGCGGTGAGTTGTAGATCGGTTGTATCTATCGCCATCAGCGGTGAGTTGTAGATCGGTTGTATCTATCGCCATCAGTCCAGCAAACTAAGCGAAATAGGAAACGTGTCTGTCATATTTGTAGGCTTCAGTTCGTTTTATTCATTCTTTTTGTGCCTTTTTGTAGGTATCGCACTTGGCTGTTGTGTATGGCGTTAGTGAACTGTAGTGTTTTGTGTAGAAGTACTTGGTTTCTAGGTTGCTAAGTCCCCACCCGCCCGCGTCAATGCCAGCAAAAACCCCTGACCAGAAACAGGAATACCGGTTGGAATGGCCTTATGCATTATGATTGTGTATATATGCAGAGCATGTCTTCTCATTTCACCTTTTTTTAAAAAAGCACTTTTAAACCCCCCTGTGAATGGTGAATGGATGTGCATGTAGGAGGATTGATTGTGTTAGTGATATAACACTGTTCCTGTCTCAGCTTGCTTAGGCTCGCCCCCACAATGTTCTACATTTTCTAGCATTTGGAGAGGGGGGGAGGAGGGGGGGAGGAGGGCTGGTTCTGAGAATAAGACAAAGCTGAATAGCAAGTGTGGGTCAGGTCAGGAATTGATGCGACACGCCCCCCATACCTTTGGCATCATGTCAGGCATGAACTTCTGTCCCCCAAAACCAGGCTCGATGGTGATCACCAGAATCATGTCCACGAGAGAGACAAAGGGAACCACCTCCTCCACTGGCGTCCCTGGCTTGATGCCAATACCAACCTAGGGAGGGGGTGGAGGGAGGGGGTAAAAGGAGGGGAAAGGGGAGGGAGGAGAGGGGGAAGGGAGGGGAGAGGGAGGGAGAGGAAGGGGAGGTGATGAAAAAGAGGAAGGGAGGGGAGGGGATCGAGGGAGGGGAGGGGAAAAGGAAGGAAGGGAAAGGATAGAGGGGAGGGAAGGGGAGAGAGGGGAGAGGAAAGGAGGAAAATATCCATGTAACAATAGATCCAGAACAGATAGTCTGGCTTTGAGGCTGGGATGAAAGAAGGAGAGAGAGGGAGAGAATAGAGTATTTGAGGAGTAGAAGGAGAGAGAGGGAGAGGATGGGAGAGTGGGAGGGAGAGACAGTGACGTCAATCCGACCTTCATTCCTTTCTCCCTGATCTTCTTGATCAGTTCAGTCAGATTCTCTGCCCATAAAATGAAATGTCATCATATCACAGCACACAGGAAGACCAATCACATGGCTGCCGAGCGCTTTAGCTTGAGGCTACTAATCTTGCAGTGTCTGTTCTCAGTTGGTGGGTGTGGCTTACATACATATGCACTAACATCCGTCACACAAACATCCCTCACGCTTAGGAATGCAATTTGTCCCCTGCACTGCAGCATGCAGCGGCACTAGTGGTCTCATTGTTTCATAGCGCGATCAGCACTGCAGCATGCAGCGGCACTAGTGGTCTCATTGTTTCATAGCGGGATCAGCACAGCACAGCCAGTGGATGCTAGTACCAACAAAGTGAAGGCAGAGAGTTAGACAGAGTGGAGTGAAAACAGAACCTCGAGGAAGTGGTGTAGTATAATACTGGTAGCAGGTATTGATTACAGTTACAGTGTTGTGCTCAGGATCACCCACCAGCTAACCACCACCACTACTGGAACTGGGAATCAGGCTACAATCACCCACCAGCTACCCACCACCGGTACTGGAACTGGTAGCAGGTATTGATTACAGTTACAGTGTTGTGTTCAGGATCACCCACCAGCTACCCACCACCAGTATTTGAACTGGGAATGAGGCTACAGTACAAACTTCCCTGCAAACCATGAAAAGCTGGCCTCGGGACTACATCTGGGGACCTGGGAACGAGACTATTGAACTTACTTGTGGCCTCCAGATGAAAGGTGTACTGGTTTGCTCCAGCGTCAGCTAAATCATCCACCCACTGGAGAACAAGTAATATTGTCAGCCATATTGAAAAAGAATAAACATCATATAGACCCCTTTCTGAGCATTCGGTTCCCATGGTAATATATCATATTGGAGGTCGAGTACTAACTATAGAGGTCAGTACTCACGCTGATGTGGGTGACATGAAACATGCATTGTACAGCAATTTTTGGAAAAGCCAGACAGGGAGCGGTATACACAAGTTATTGACATTTTTCACTGAACTTCTCACTGAGTTTCATATATGTCCCTTGACCTCCAATATGACGTAATACCATGGGAGCCGAATGCTCAGAAAGGGGTCTATTGTCAGCTACTGCAAGCAGTGGAAAGCTGGAGACATGAGGTTTAATATTACTTGAAACAATGCATGGGCGTGGGAAGGGATTGTCCGGGGTACACTAACAACATTCTTCAGGTTAGTTGCTAGAACAAAACCAGCTTGATCATGAACATCTGACAGAATATACAGCTAAAACTGAAGGCAATCCTCCTCACCTTTTCTGGCTCTGAAACCATCATGTGAATATCTGAGCAAAGAAACAAGTCAATGGCAGAACAAACCAAAGTTCACCGGCATCGTGAGTTCCGTAATTCTGTGTTCAGTCAAAGTTTCTTACCAAAGAAAGCATCTGGTATTCTCTTCCGCAGACATTTCACAACAGGAGCTCCAAATGTAAGGTTAGGTACAAAATGTCTGCAATGACCAACAGAACATTAAGATTGCATGTGGGAGGAGGATACCCGGGAGGAAGGGCACATGTTCTCCAGGTAGCCTCATTCTAGCAAATAATGGAGAAATAGGTGTACAGTGACCTATGACCTCTCCCGCACTGTTTTGTAACAAACCGGAAATGAAACCCCTGCCCGACCCTATACCCTTGATTCAGAAACATGCCTCTGGTAGAGAGTACTATATGTTCTCAGTCCCACCCCCAGCTCTTTTTACTTGCAATACCACTGGCGGATTTAGGGGGGGTAAGGGGGGTGCAAATGCACCCCCCTTTGGCGGCTAGTAATGTATTTTGCGTACATAACTGCATGAGTCCATCAAATGATTATGCAGCAGTGGCATGCAGCAACAACAACCAGGCACAGTTACACACTCACATATCAGTTCCTTACTGATCTCCAGACGTTTGGCTAGGCCTAGAGTTGCTTTGAGATATTCAGTTTGGCCCGAGGGGTCCGCCACGGCGCGCCTCGGCGTACGAGATTTCGAAATCCACTGGATTTCACGGATTTCAGAGTGGATTTCTGGATTTCAGGATTTCAGTTTGGATTTCTGCCGACAGGTTTCTTCTTGTATGTTCTAGGATATTGTTCCCAGCTTAGCAAAAATTTTAGTTAGTTGTAGTTTTGGTTAACTAAATTTTAAAAAGGCCATACTAAAATGAAGTTATAGTTAACTAAAACAACACTGTCGGACAGTGTACGAGATTTTTTTTGTGACGGACCCTTCGGTTCGGCCTTCCAGCTATATTATTGTATGAATGCGTTCACGTGACCGAAAGTGGGCGTGGCAACCCCAAAAATTTCCGGCGCGCGAATTCAACCCCCCTTTCTAAATTTCTAGATCCGCCACTGAATACAATCATATGGAGAGAGCCGGGAACAGAAACTATATTCTCCTGTTGTTACTCTCCATCCCACACACGCACAGGACTGAACCAAAACAGACTGTACGCAGTAGGACTTATGCTTCACGTAAGCTCACCCGTCCATGACGTCTCACAGGTAGTCTGCTCCGCTGTCCAACATCTTCTGGCACTCCTCAGCGAGACAGGAGAGGTCTGCATTCAGGATGGACGGGCCTATCCGACACTTGCATGTACACATTCTCGACTTCTGAGCTGCAAACGATACAAGGGTTGCATGCAGCCCGAGGGGTCCGTCACGAAAGAAATCTCGTACACCGTCGGCAGAAATCCAAACTGAAATCCAGAAATCCACTGTGAGATCCAGAAATCCAGAAATCCACTATGAAATCCAGAAATCCAATCTGAAATCCAGAAATCCACTCTGAAATCCAGAAATCCAATCTGAAATCCAGAAATCCACTCTGAAATCCAGAAATCCACTGAAATCCGGAAATCCAATTC
>OX422191.1:501935-621935 GCA_949130485.1 Agelas oroides | reverse complement strand
AATCAATCAATCAATCAATCAATCAATCAATCAAATCAGTAAGTCAGTCTTGTATCCCTCATGTCTTATACATGATCACACTTCTGTCTGTCTGTCTACTGTCTGTGTATCTGTGAGTGTGTCTGTATGTCAGTACATCTTAGCGTCATTGCTAAGCCCTGCACAACTTCCCATTGCTTCGAGTTCAGTTCAGTAAGGTAGGAGAAGGCCTGGACTGATGTGAGCATGACATATTCGGCAAACAGCAAAACTTTTCAGAACAAAAAGGCAACATTTTGTCAACCAACTAACACGCTCCATACTTTGTGTTTTTGACCGTTTCCCCCTCAAGGTACGTAAATGCGTGCAGTAAGTTACCTGGTACCTTCATATCTTCTTGCTGTTCTGAGCTGAACTGCACCCATGTTCAATTATGGTCTTTCTATAATCCTTTATATCCCGACATCACCCACATTATAACTGTACCAGGCTGATGGGAAGCTGGATGGGGCCTGGGAACAATGTTAATATGTCTGCTTGTTCATCTGTCTGTCTGTCTGTCTGTCTGTCTGTCTGTCTGTCTGTCTGTGTCTGTCTGTCTGTCTGTCTGTCTGTGTCTGTGTCTGTCTCTGTCTGTCTCTGTCTGTCTGTCTGTCTGTGTCTCTGTCCGTCTGTATTTTTCGCTTACTCTTGTAGATCCTCTGGATGGAGGAGCTCCTAGGACATCCCTCCAAGACTCCCTCTGTGCCAGGTGATGTTGAGAGGGTGTGGAGGAGTGCTTGGTGAAGAGGGGAAGGTTGGGAGGAGCACGGCCTTTCTTGCGTCCAAAGCTCTCAATGTCCCCTTGTGATGGCTCAAGGGATCGTTTGTGGCGGTTGCCAGGAGTAGACATGTCACCATCGTCCTCACATGTATCCTAGAATGGAAACATATTGCATGATGTCATTGTGCTAGGATGGTGTCACACGACATCATGTGATGTCATTGTACTAGGATGGTCTCACATGACCTCATGATGATGTCGGATGGTGTCACATGACATCACATGATGATGTCGGTGGTCTCACATGACCTCATGATGATGTCATTGTACTGGGATGGTGTCACATGACATCATGTGATGTCATTGTGCTAGGATGGTGTCACATGACCTCATGATGATGTCATTGTGCTAGGATGGTGTCACATGACCTCATGATGATGTCATTGTACTAGGATGGTGTCACATGACATCTGTGATGTCATTGTACTAGGATGGTGTCACATGACATCATGTGATGTCATTGTACTAGGATGGTGTCACATGACCTCATGATATCATTGTACTAGGATGGTCTCACATGACCTCATGATGATGTCAGATGGTGTCACATGACATCACATGATGATGTCGGATGGTCTCACATGACCTCATGATGATGTCATTGTACTAGGATGGTCTCACATGACCTCATGATGATGTCATGAAATAGCATGAGTCAGGGGTAGAGGAAGGGAAAGAGAAGGAAGGAGAAGGAGAAATAAAGAAGAGGAGAAGGAGAGGAGGAGACAATGTGATACGTAGATAAGTAACCTAACCTGTTGGACTTGCTTGGTTGTTGTAAACATCTCGCTGATTTTCTGCTGTTTGCAGACGTCGTTTCTCTCAAGAAGTTTCTTGTGTAGCCAGTCCGGGTGATGAACACGTGGAACAGGGTTCGGAACCTAGGGAGGTGGAGGAAGAGAAGGAAGGCGAAGTAGAAGGGTAGGAGAGAAGAGGAAGGAGGGAGGAGGGAGGGGGGGAGGGGAGTGAAGAGGGAGGGAGGTGAAGTAGAAGGGCAGGGAAGAAGAGGGTTAGAGGGAGGGGGTGGGGGGTGGGGGGAGGTGAGGAGGGAGGGAGGGAAGGAGGGAGGAAAGTGAGAGGGGGTGTGGGAGAAGGGAGAAAGGGGGAAGAAAACATCCCACAAGAGACCATGCAAACAATCAAGAAACTAAAATCACTCGCTAGACAAAATATAAGTAGGCCACGCCCCTTGTTAGGCTCATTTCTTCCTTTACGTACCCCCTGCATTGCTGCTGGGATGGTGACAATCTTTTGAATAGCACTACCCAGCCGTTCAATGTAGTAGTTCCAGTCCAGGATCTGATAAGAAGAGGGAGAAGATTGAGGGAGGGAGGAGAGGAGGGGAGGGGGGGAGGGGAGGGGAGGGGAGGGGAGAGGAGGGGAGAGGAGGTGAGTGCAGGGAAAGAAGAAGGAAATAAAAAAGACAGTAAAATACCGAGAAAAGCATCTACAATTTTTAACCAATCAGAGAGCTGCATTTGTCACATATACAAGAATTCAAACTACATACTTGTTACTAGATACAAATTGTATACACAAACAATATCTACGTATGTACTGTTACAATACACACAGACGTACAGCTCTGATATCAAAGTTGTCGATAGCGGAACTTTTGAGCCATTTTCTGAGAAAATGCTTCTTAACGCTGGGCTCAGCCTGAAAGATGGCTAGGGGAATGGCCCGCTCAGTTACCGGGGCACCCTCTGGTTTCCTGGAGATGACAAAGCGACATGAGAGGCCAGCATCCTTCACCATTTGGTCACCAAGGAACTGTAAGAGGAGGGAGGGAAGTGAGGGAGGGAGGAGAGGAGGGAGGAGAGGAGGGAGGAGAGGAGGGGAGGGAGGTGAGGGAGGTGAGGGAGGTGAGGGAGGTGAGGGAGGGAGGTGAGGGAGGGAGGAGAGGAGGGAGGGAGGTGAGGGAGGGAGGGAGGGAGGTGAGGGAGGGAGGGAGGGAGGGAGGGAGGGAGGGAGGGAGGGAGGGAGGGAGGGAGGGAGGGAGGGGAAGAAAGGAGGTAAGGAAGAAATAGTAGAGTACATATACACTCTCACAACACTCCTACTCCTCCAAACTAGCACACATCCATCCCTCCTCTCTCCCCTCTCCCACTCCAGCAAGTCTTTCTCACTTTTTCTCCTTCTCTCCCCTCATCCCCCCACCCCCTTCTTTCTCCCTCCTCTTCTCCCCCCTCTCCCCCACCCCTTACTCCTCCTCTCCCTTCTCAATTCCACTTACCTCAGCAAGTCTTTTTGCCGTGCTAATGGAGGTTGACTTTTGCTCTCCGTAGTCCTCTAGTTTGCGAGACATGTTGCGATTCTCAGAAATCAGCTCAAACAACTCAGTATCGGGCATATTCTCAGCCTGTAAGTGACCACATGACATGCGTAGAGTCACATGACAAGCAGTAGAGTCACATGACATGCAGTAGAGTCACATGACATGCGTAGAGTCAAATGACAAGCAGTAGAGTCACATGACAAGCAGTAGTCACATGACATGCAGTAGAGTCACATGACAAGCAGTAGAGTCACATGACAAGCAGTAGAGTCACATGACAAGCAGTAGAGTCACATGACATGCAGTACAGTCACATGATAAGCAATAGAGTCACATGACATGCAGTAGAGTCACATGACATGCAGTAGAGTCACATGACACACATGGGCTTACTAACCTGGCTGTACAGCACATCCAGCCAGTAGTCTGCGACTCTGGCCACAGAGCTGTAACACTCCTCCAGTGTCGAACCGTTCAGGAACGCCTCAAAGACGGAAGATTGGAAATTCTTGATCAACTGTAGCTCACCACGACGCTTCACCTCAAACCCTTTCAGCTCTGCCAGTGTACCATCATCATTAAACACTGCATATCTATGTCAACAAGCCAAGGACACGCATGATGACAAATTTCATTGTGAATGTCACATGCATGGTCAGTAAACCTGTCTAAATATAGCCAGTTGGAATCTTTGAAGAAAGACAGATGGACAGACAGGAAGACTCACAGATGAAGAGAAAGACACAGACTGTCACGCAGACAGACAGACACTGTCAACAAATGTAACAAGGGGTAGTCACTTATATGTCCAGTGTAGAAGCATTTGCGACCGGGATCAAAATTGAATCAAGTGATCAAAGCCCTTTTTGGGGGCCGATCAAGGGATCAAGGTGGCCTCCGAGCTGCTAAAATCAACGGATCAACGGATCAAGAACGCGCAGCTGCAATTTGACCTTTGACCCTTGAAAATCAAGCAATCAAGAGCCTCAGAAGGGAATGATCAAGCGATCAAGCACACTTTTTGGCGATCAAAAATTTTGATCACGGTCGTAAATGCTTCAACAGGCGACATATAAGTGACTACCCCTTGTGTAATAACTGTAGCCTATGCAAGCTCACAAAATTACAATCCACCATACAGTCAGTAGTAACCATGGCAACACCCTTTCACCTCTTCTTCAGTTTCTTCCCCTCCTCCTTGGAGGCCGGCAGTATCATGGAACGATACGGACCGTCCACCTCGAAGAAGATTGAATTCTCCCTCCGCTGCTCATAAACCAGATTTTCCTGATCGACCAGTTCTTGGTACTGCTCATTCGTGAAGTGATCTTGCACCATCACGTTCAGCATGGCCCCTGGGTAGGAGATGGTGACACGAGGTTTCTTGGCGTTTGTGCTACACACTTCAAAGTTCTCTGGGAAGCTGCTCGGAAGAACACACCAGATTCCGTCTGTGTCCAGCTCCAGGGGTCGACTGGAAATGTAAACACAGGACGTCAGTTTGGCTAATACAGTCACGTGACCACCCATGTGCAAATATACCATCCCCCTTGATTTTCTTTGAGGGAGTAAAACTTCTAGGAATTCTTCCAAATGACCCGGTTGAATGAAGTCATCCCGGTACCAATGACTACAGCGCAGGACGTGGCCGACCTCCCACCCACCCACCCTAAATCACACTATGGAGACGTGGTATAGGTCAAAACAAGTCTTGTGGTAAGTGGACTAATAAATGAAGGCAGACACCATTATGCTGTTATTGCATAAGCAAGCTCATGACAAAAGAAGCAATGCAGAATCACTGCATGCGTACAGCGTGTGAAGTTGGCATATATATTTTCAAGAGAAATATCAAAACTCTCGAAAATAAGCCCACCCCCCTCTTTGAGGAGCCACTTAAGTTCAATGCCATGGACGTATTTTGGAGATCACAGTATAACCTATGGTATAACCATGTGCAATCCTCAGTACTTACCGCACACAATTTTGTGAAACCAACAAAGTACGAGTCTTCAGTTATATATAGCCTCAGTTGAACCTCACAAGTTATGTTTTACTCCCTCAAAGAAAATCAAGGGGGACGGTATATTTGCACATGGGTGGTCACATGACTGTACCTCACAAGTTATGGTACAATTGTATTATGGAATGAGAATGGAATAGACTACAACTTAGGTGGACTGGAATGTAGCAATGTGGAATGGGACTGACCCAATCTGCTCGACAATCTCCCGGGCTTTGGTGATGATGCTGGCTCCTGTACAACACACTATACCAGCCATCTCCATCGAGTACCAGCGAGCACTTGGGGGGGGGAAGGGAGAGGAGGGGAGGGAGGGAAGGGAGAGGAAGGGAGGGAAGGGAATGAGGAAAGGGACGTGGAATCAAAGATGAAGGGATGGAAGAGTAGAGGGAAGGAGGGTGTAGAAGAGAGGGTGGGAGGGAAAGGGAGGTAGGGGAAAAGATCGAGGATGGAGGGTGCGGAAGGGGAAGGGAGGGAGAGAGGGAGAGTGGAGGAGAGGGAGGGAGATGAAGGGATGAAGGGATGAAGGGTGGGAAAAAGGGGGAGGAAGAGAGGCAGGAAAGGGAAAGGAGGGAAGGAGAAGAAAAAGAAGACAAAGGGATTCCCTCAATCTTGCTCTGATTCCTAGGGCAGCTCCACTCACCCCCTCCTCATGACGTAGCCATAGAAAGAGTTCAGGATGCACTTGTGTGCCAGCTGTAGGGAGTCATACAGTACCTCCTTGTTCTTGCAGCTGCACCACCATATATGGAAGATACAAGCCCGATGTAAATTTGTATTAGAGTCTTACATACACAGCTACATAGTTACATTCCCCAGACGGAACAGCATGAGCCTGATTCTAATTCCGCTGCCATAGAGCTGTGTATGGTCAAATACATGTATTGCAAGAGAGGTATTAATATAGCGTACTGTAAATATAAGTTCTACATGTGTACATGTGCATGTGTATTTATACACTGTGTACTGTAAATAATGTTTCTACATGTGTACTTGTTACACATTGTGTACTGTAAATAATGTTTCTACATGTGTACTTGTTACACATTGTGTACTGTAAATAAAGACTTTACATGTGTTGCTTACACTACTTATTTGCTGGTAAGACAAGTTATGGAAGGCTTCCCCATTGACTCCCATACATTAGCGTGAGTTGGACGTATTGAACTTGTGTAATATTATAAACTTTTATAACAGTAATTGTATTAGTTTCCATGCAATATATATATACGTACTGCACAGAAACTAGTGATATACATATATATACTCTTTCATCTAGAAAGTTTAGCTAGTTTACACATTCAAGTCAAGCTTTACATGATGTACAGAATAGTTTATACCAAACCGAGTTTTAGTTTACTGTCTATACTACATTAAGTAGGTTCAATGGTTCAATGATGTACCTCACTATGCTATATATGGACGAAATGACTCAGTTCCATGTGTTATAAAGAAATCAAACGTTATCAATTGTAGCAATTTCTACAGAGTAAGTCGTGCCTTCAGGTGTACGGCCACCCACTATCATGAGTTCACTGTGAGGGAGAACTGCCACTAAACATTGATATCGAGGTGTTGCCATGTGGCCGACGACCTCCCAGGAATTGGTTGTTGTGTTGTACATGTGAATGGCATCTATTTCGTCACCTTCTGAATTCTTACCACCCACTATCAGTAGCTGTCCCTTCAGGGAGACACATGTGGATGAAGTGACTGGAACATCAGGGAGCTCATCCCAAATTTTAGGTTCATTTGGGGATTGTGGAAGTGGGCAGTTAAAAACTGACTTTGATCGATTGTAACACTCATTGAGACCTGCTAGTACGTAAATTTGGTCTCCACAGAGCACTGCCGATGCTTCAGAGAGTGGGTGTGGGAGGCCACAGGCTGTAGACCACTGTAAAGTCTCTGTGTCCATCACTTCAACAGTGGTTAGCTTTTTATTAGATTGCCCCAGTCCTCCTGCCACAACCAGAGACTTGCCACCACACACTGCAGCAGTCAAGATGCGCTTGGTTGGCATGGCGGGGAACTGTTCTGTCCATTTGTAATCGACAAGGCTAAGGAGTGAGCTGGTGACTCCACGCTGACCCGGGCGCGTTGAAGATCCACCAATGGCAGTGAGAAAACCATTGACTATCACTAGGCTGAAACCATAGTTAGGACACTCAGGAAGTTCAGACCATTTGTTTCTTACAGAATTGTAGGCAAATACACTCTGCCCATCATTCAAATCAGGATAAAAATATGCCACTCTTCTGTCAACAGCAGTCACATGACCCCACATCCGACGTTGTGCCTCTCCACCATCCCTACAACTCAGCTGGAGCCTACTCCCACTTGCTGACGTGCCACTAGCCTCTTGTCTTTGAGTTTCTCTCTGCCTGAGCTGCTGCTGGAGTTCTTGGACTTGATTCCGCAAAGTTTGGATTGTTTCTTCTTTCTCTATAAGCTTTTGCTGGAACTCAGTGGTCACCTTCTCACCGGACTGCAGCTGTTGTCTGAGCTGCTGAATTTCTTCTACATTTGCAGCTATGGCAGCTTCTTTCTGCTGAAGCTGGTGGTCTTTACCAACTAGTTGCTCTTCTTTACCAGCCAGCTGCTCATCCTTACCAGCTAGCTGCTCAATTTTACCAGCCAGTTGCTCATCTTTGGTGGTGAGCTGTTGCTGGAGAATTCGTACTTGGTCAGTCGTTGCAGTGAGTAGATTCCGCAATCCCAGAATCTGCTGGCTCTCTCTGTGGATTTCTTCTTGTTGCTGTTGTAGCTGGTTGTCGTTTTCCAATAGCAGATTATCTTTCACTTGCAGCTGTTGTTGAAGACTTTGGATGCTTCGTGCTTGCTGGGCATGTTGTTGCCGTAATTCCCTAACTTGCCTTTCACCATCTTCTGGAGAGCTTTGTGCATTTCCTTCCTGAGATTGCTGCACACTTTGAGTGTATTGGGGAGATGATTTCAGTTCAGCAACTTGATTGCAGAGTTCCCGAGTTGAGGGCCTCTCTTCTTCCCTGTCCTTCAGGCAGTTGAGGGCAACTGGCAGCAGGGGGTGAGCTGGGTCAATCAGGTCAATGTGAGATTGTCGTCGATCAAGCTCAGAAACTTCTACCTGAACTCGACCTCTGGGTATCCTTGGGTCAGTAATTTCCATGACCTGAAAGCGATCCCCAGGGTCAGGAAACTGCCAAGTCATGATCTGAACAAGAAGAACTCCAAACGAAAAGGAGTCAAGCTTTTCGGTGTAGACTGGCCGATCTCTCAGTGCTTCTGGTGACATGTATGCCATTGTACCTGGGCACAGAGTGAGGGGGGTGAGGTGGGCTGTGCTGCGATTTGCATCAAAAAGCTTCACCATTCCAAAGTCCGTCACTTTGGCTCTGCTGCCAGCAATCAGCAACACATTGTTGCTTGATAGATCTCGATGGACAATGTCATTAGAGTGGAGGTAGGAAAGGGCCAGGGCTATGTCGTGGCACAGATTCACCTCAGTGTGGTAGGGGAGTGGCGTGTGGGATCGCTCTAAATATCGGGTCAAACTCTCATCCATTAACTCCATTAGGAGCACTGGCAGCCTTGACTCAGGATCCTGGTATGTGCCCAAGTACTGGACAATGTGTGGGTGTTTTATGACGCTCAAAAGACGACACTCTTGCTCAAACTTTTGCATAACGGTTGTAGCTTCTGGGTTTGTAAATTCGAACAGAGTGGGGTGGAGGATTTTAGCAGCACAAGGGAGGTCATCACACCTGGCCTTGCAGACGGCACCATACGATCCGATACCAAGGTTCTCAGTTCTGTAAAGTTCAACTCTTTGAAAGTGAAAGTCATACTGGGGTTGGGGCTGCTGAGCCATTGCCACTCAGAGAACCTGTACCAGGGTATGGAATCACAGTTATACCGGTATTTCTTAGCCTGTCTCATTCCCAGGCCTTCCCACTGTCCAATTACTTTACAGTATATAAAAATGGGAGGGGGAGGCTTGGTATATATTCTCACACGAGTAAAATCTTGGTAGACTGGGTCCCCAATCAGAACTTATTTTGTGTATGCGTTCCTTGTCTTGAACAGCAAGTGGTAAGTCTGTAAATGTCCAGATTTTAGCACTTGGACAGAAACTCCAAGAAACTGTTTTGAGATTATACGGAGTGGACACAGCCATTATACGGACCCCTCCCTCCCTCTGTCCAAGTGGACACAGCCATCACTCACACGATAACAGGCCCTCCCCCATCATTTTGGTATACTGTGTCAAAACTGGACAGTGGGAAGACCAGGCACTTTTGAATCAAAGCTGTGCACTAAGTTAACTTTGGAAGCTGTAAAGTAAATTAAAAAAAAAACTGTTTTGAGTGACGTCGGCTTACCTTCACAACTGTTGTAGACTATCAGAGTAGGACCTTCAGCATGAAGAGGAGAATTCGAACACAGCCAGCAGATATTTCCACCCACTTGAACTAAAGTTGTTGGAACACCCACACCATGACCATATTAGGTCATAATTATGCTGTCATGAATTTTTAACTAAGAATGATTACTCCCATTTTTTTCATTTTTGTAATTCCTGTTTCATGTGGATTTGTGTTTCAGAGTAGGGAATAAATCTTGCAGGGGTTTGTTCCAGAAACAGTGTTGCTAGGACGATGGTACATTGCACATAGAAGTGAATGTAAACATGTGGGCCAAACCCTGAGTATGTGTTTTAATGCTAGTAACCCATTCAGCCATAACTGTCCCACCCAAGTAACTTACCATAGCCTTCTTTCAGCTCCAAGCGTACATTGGTATGCAGATCAGTATGCAGAAACTCCAACATCCAAAGTGTGGTAACTGGTGTTGGTGCTCCACTTGACACTATATATTCCTCAACAAAGGTGAACTTGTTGCCGAGCGCATTAGCGCGAGCCTCTGAATGAGGGATCTATTCTCGGGATGTGCGTATGTACGTATGTACGTGGCGGTCACTCTTAGGAATGTCAATTCGCGGTCCCGCTCAGCATGTCAATTTGCGCTCATGCTCACAAACTCGGGTGTCACTGATACGTGCATTACACGAGGACGTTGATGGAGGACGGAGTTATGGGGGACAACGCTTCTTGGCGATGGAGGACAGGGAGGACAGCGCGGCTGGGCATTCGAACCGTACGTATTTGGCGGAGTCAAGTGCAGAAACGAGTGCTGAATGCAGCTGACAGCTAGCAACTCTGAGAAAGAAAAAAGCAAAGAGAAGAAGAAATAGAAGCCAAGAGAGCAAGAAGAGAAGAATAAAGAGTTCAAAAGTAGAAAGCACGTACTGGAGAGTCTCCACATGGCTCCCACTAAACCAGCAGTGCACAAGTTCTGACACCTGCTTCGTGAGCCCCACCCACATGCATAGACACACTGGCGTGAGCCCCACCCACATGCATAGACACACTGGCGCGAGGCATCATACACATGCGTACTCCTAGTAACTTCTTAAGTTTGTTTTCGACACAGTAATTTGACCATTTTCACAGTCACAAAAGACCAACTAAGCCGTCTGCATACCCTGCATGAGGCACCATGCGTGTGTATACCCGTACTACCATGTGTGTCCAAGTAGAAGCAAATTTAATGATATTCACAGCATGTATCCTAGCCTACTAATAGTTTTCGCACTGAACTCTAAAGTGTTCGAGCCAAGGTAAACCGGCAGCACTGACCTCTTATGAGCATCTTAGGGTGCGGTTATGCTCGGTAGAAGCAAATTTAATGACATTCATAGTATATATGCTGTATGGCTACGTAGTACATACGGTAGTGTATGTGAGTGTTCATACGTGCTGTATATGTGTGTGTCAATATCTGACATGTCTGTACCGACCAGTGTGTATGAATCCTGTCTTAAACGGAAGTTCAGTGAACGGAAGTTCGGTAAGTGGAAGTTTATTGAACGGAAGTTTAGGACAGTGCTTCTAGTAAGGCAGTGTGGTGTTGCAGACACGCTGAAGAGACAGTGGTTATGGAGTAATTGTATTAGACAGTCAGGATAATCTAGGTTAGCTTCCTCTACGTAGGTGTGGGCATGTTATATTTTAACCACTAACCCTTGGCAAAATGCCTGACTCTCTGGCAGATGTTCTGAGAATTATCAGTAATCTAGCTTTCTCAACATAGCTAATTAGTCCTAGTATGTTAATGCTAGACAAAATACCATGAAACCACCACCCTTTGAGGAAATGCACTTGTCAGCACTCAGTGCATGTGGTTGTAAGACAAAATACCATGAAACCACCACCCTTTGAGGAAATGCACTTGTCAGGACTCAGTGCATGTGGTTGTAGGTTAATATGAAGTGGTGTGATTGTCACTATTTTAACCACAGTGATTGTAAGATAAGCTAGCTCCCTCAATGTGTGGTAGGTTAATATCAAGTGATGTGATTGTCACTATTTAACCACAGTGATTGTAAGATAAGCTAGCTTCCTCAATGTGTGGTAGGTTAATATGAAGTGATGTGATTGTCACTATTTAACCACAGTGATTGTAAGATAAGCTAGCTTCCTCAATGTGTGGTAGGTTAATATGAAGTGGTGTGATTGTCACTATTTAACCACAGTGATTGTAAGATAAGCTAGCTTCCTCAATGAGTGGTAGGTTAATATGAAGTGATGTGATTGTCACTATTTAACCACAGTGATTGTAAGATAGGTTAGCTTCCTCAATGTGTGGTAGGTTAATATGAAGTGATGTGATTGTCACTATTTAACCACAGTGATTGTAAGATAAGCTAGCTTCCTCAATGAGTGGTAGGTTAATATGAAGTGGTGTGATCGGCAGTATTTTAACCACTATGATTGTAAGATAGGTTAGCTTCCTCAATGTGTGGTAGGATAATATGAAGTGGTGTGATTGTCAGTATTTTGAGCACTAAACATCTGTTACCTTTAATGGAGTTGTCAGGAAGCATGCATGTGATTGTAAGATAAGCTAGCTTCCTCAATGCATGGTAGGTTAATCTGAAGTGATGTGATTGTCAGTATTTTAAGCACTAAACATCTGTTACCTTCAATGGAGTTGTCAGGACACATGCATGTGATTGTAAGATAAGCTAGCTTCCTCAATGCATGGTAGGTTAATCTGAAGTGGTGGTCTTTATGTATTGTTTGCGTATAATTGGGACCACGAAAACTGTCCGTTATACGGAGTAGTGGGGTGTCAGCTGTTCAGGGGTTGCTTAAGTATTGAAGTGAATGGAAGTACAGTCGGTATATCGTGGGTGTCTGTTAAGCGGGGTTCCACTGTACAGGGAAAGACTATATCGTACTTTGCGTCAACGTCTGTATACAATTTGTTGCAAATTTTTCTGTGGATTTAGCTATGTTCTGTCAAACAAGATTGGATGTACCACCTATGCATACAGAAGTACCGTATTTCTTCGATCAGACGCCACGACTACTATTTTTTTTGCTGCTCATTTGTGTGCGGTTACTATTTGAGGGCGGCTACTATTTAAGAGCGGCATTTAGTTCCTTGGAAAGCCTGGAGACATCAATGATGGCTTGATAAGGTACGTACGAGCCATACTGTTAGAAGGTGTCAGTAGTACATGCAGCCTCTAGCTCAGTCCTGCTGTCAGCCATGGAAAGGAGTCGTACAACACGAACAGCCCTAGCACTAGGCTGGTAACCGCCGTCAGAAATTATTCGCAATCATGTGCATGTGCCGTGTATACTAGCCGCGGCTACTATTCAAGGGTAGCATTTATTTCGCTCAGAGCTTCCGATTGTGCAGCTACTATTTGAGGGCAGAGTCTATTCGGCATCTGAAAGTGCATGGTAGCCAGGGATTTATGATCATTAACAACCTGACTCTGAGGGTGGAACCCAAGGACAAGGGTAGATCAGCTTAGAACCTGAACGGAAGGAAAACTTGTTTATGGAATGCTCTTTGCTTGCTGGGGGCAATGAAAATTTGGTCATGATTGACTGAAAATTTAAGTATGCAGTGTGTGCATTCTTTGTGTTAAACTAGAGTGTTAAAGACACATGGAATGGCATACCGTAGATCGGGAAAATTTTGCTGTTAAAATAATTTCGTGGTTGGGACCAACCGCGAAAATTTGAATAAATATACCTTATTACACGAGTTAGCGTGCAATATTGCGAGTTATTGCACGAGTGGGCGTGGTATTTTCACGAGCCGAAGGCGAGTGAAAATGCAGCCCACGAGTGCAATAACCGCGATATGCACGCTAACGAGTGTAATAAAGTATTTATTATCCATTACCACAACAGCGTCGTGTCTCTTCTCATCAAGTCCCGAGTAACTCGCCGTTCGAACGCACTGGTTCTAATTAAAGCGCACGCTGGTTGCTAGGATATCGCGCGTATATAGCCTCAGGGCCCGTGCAATAACTACCCGTGCAATAACTACCCGTGCAATATCGTGTGATATTGCACGGCACGGGAATAGGAAAATACTGTTGTAGAAATATGAACTGGATAATAAAAACATTTATGCGGCGATGATCAACGAATAAGCGTGTGTGCACGTCCACACCTCCCGAGGTAAATGCGCGATCGACAACTACTCCTGACAGCCACAGTGTTACAGCCAGCGATACCTGATTCTCCCGATATCTGGTAGTAGACTAAACACTAGGAACGCTCCAGGCGCTCGTCCATATTGTAACCGCTAAAAAAATTTCCCAGATGGAACGAACTGTGAAAATTTAACACCACGAAAATTTTTTACGCGAATTATTTTTAACGTGAAAATTTCCCGATCTATGGTATGATAGGTATTGTACGAAAGCTCACCCTTCAATGTATAAGTAACCTTGAATGGAAGCTATATAACACAGGTTATCTTAAAATCACATATACACTGACAATTCTCAGAAGGAGTCCTGACAACTGCATTTCCTCAAAGGTTACAGGTGTTTAGTGGTTAAAGTAGTGACAATTATATTCATCACTTCATATTAAGGTATCATGCATTGAGGAAGCTAGCTTATCCCATATTGTGAGCTGACAAAGGCAATTCTTGGAAGGTTAGTGGGCTATTTATTTAGAGGAAGCTAACCTAGATTACTAATTTAAAAACCTCAATCACTTACCATCACTGATAATTCTCAGAACATCTGCCAGAGAGTCACGCATTTCTCAAATTTAGTCACAGTATTTTGAACAGGTGCCCACACATAGAGGAAGTGAACCTAGATTATCTGACTGTCCAATACAATTACTCCATAACCACTGTCTCTGGATAATATACCACACTGTCTTGCTATTCTAAACTTCCCTTATCCGACTGTCTAATGCAATTACCCCATAACCACTGCCTTTTCAGCTTGTATGCAATACCATACTGTCTTACTGGAAGCACTGTAATGCTATCTTAAACGTCCGTTCAATAAACTTCCGCTTACCGCACTTTTGTTCATCGAACTTCTGTTCACTGATCTTCCGTTTAAGACAGGATTCATACACACTGGTTGGTACAGACATGTCAGATATTGACACACATATTTAGCGTGTATGAACACTCACATACACTGCCATATGCACTATGTAGCCATACAGCATACATACTATGAATGTCATTAAATTAATATTTGCTTCTACTGAGCATAACCGCACCCCAAGATGCTGATACAAGGTTTGTGCTGCAGGTTTACCTTGGCTCAAGCACTTTAGAGTTCAGTGCTACGTAGCTAAAAACTCCATTAGTAGGCAAGCATACACGCTGTGAATATCATTAAAATTAAATTAGCTTATACACACACACCTGCGCATGCCATGATGGTGCCTCATGCAGGGCATGCATAAACAGCGTACCATATTTCTTCAACCAGACGCTGCGGCTACCATTTTTTCCGTTGCTCATTTTTGTGTGACTACTGTTCGAGAGCAGCTTTTGTTTCTTTGGAAAACCTGCAGACATCAACGACGGCTGGATAAAGTACGTATGAGCAATACAGTGATGACTGTTAGACGCTGTCAGTTTAGCCGCTGTCTTAAATTATTCGCATACGTGTGGTGTGCCGCGTATACTAGCTGCGGCTACTACTTGAGGGTGGCGTGTATTTTGCGCAGAACTTCCGATTGTGCGGCTACTATTCGAGGGTGGCGACTGTTTGAGGGTGGCATCTATTCGAAGAAATACGGTAGTTGGTCTGTGTGACAGTATGAGACAGTGAAAATGGTAAAGCCACAGTACTGGTAACAAAGTTGAGGAGTTCCAAGCTCACTGAAGTCTCTTCGTACAATGATGCTGGGCTGCCCTTTGCCCTTCATGCTGATGGACATGGTTACAAGAGTGTGTCATTTTGCTGCTAGCGTGCATGTCCTCTGTCGTCCTGCCATGATTTCTCCGCCATGCAGTAAATTAATTGTCTTCTATAATTTATCCATGTATATCACCCTGCATGTAGTTTGTCGTCGCTTTGTCCATTTCCACATAATTATATGCATGTGTCTAAAGCCCTTACGCTGACACAGTCCCTGAACCCGTAGAGAAACCTACAGCATGCACATATATAGAGAGGCTCCATTATCTGAGACTACTGTTGCAATTTAGTCCCAAGTGAGCCTCCCATAACTTAGTCCTTATGTAATAGTTATAGCACAGGTGCCAGGGATTTATGGCAATAAACAGACCGAGTCGGAGGGTGTAGCCCAAGGACGAGGTTTGTTTACGTTATAGATAAACCACAGTAGACAGGGATTTATGGTAGCCTCGTTCCCAGGCCCTCTGCGCGAATTTCGTACTGCAAGCGACGAATGCGCGCAGGGCCTGGGAACGAGGCTAGATTTATGGCCCATAAACCACCTGAGCCCCAGGGCACAACCCAAGGGCGAGGGTTGTTTATGGCCATAAATCTCTGTCTACTGTGGTTTATCCTCCACTCTGATTGGTCCTTGTTGTTATTAATGGTAGTTTTCACTGTAAACAAGGTATGTTATTAGTAAACATGTAAAGTAATTTACACTCTAAACAAGGTAGCTTATAGGAAACATCATTTTACAACTTCCTGTGGTATATGGAACAGAATCTACAGAATCTACAACTTCCTGTCAGTATATGGAAAATAATACCCACCTGTTACCACAGAAACAAGGGTGAAGTGGAGTATATTACAGCCATAAATCCCTGGCCACCTGTGCTATAACTATTATATATCCCACCTGATTGGTCCTTGGTTGTTATTATTGTAAACACATCTGTACATGTGCAAGTGTTTACAGTAACTTCGATATTATTTACTGTCACAGTAAAATGATGTAAAATCTGTTACTATAGTCTGACAATGTAGTAGACTGTAAACATGGAGAGGAAATTATGAGCCATAATTTCCCTTGTACCCCTCAGGGAGGGAAATTATCACAGTAAATCCCCACCTGTTGCATAGGCAAAACTATACTAGGTGGGATATATGTAAACTAAACATGTAATACATAAACCCATTATAGACGAACCTACATACATACATACATACATACATACATACATACATACATACATACATACACACAAGCAACCTCGGATTGAGACCTTCCCTGTGCCCAAATGATCATGCAAAGCATTTGACAATTAAATGTGGACAACACCTTTTGATCTCGGTTGGGTCTCCCTTCTGCTTGGCAGCCTCTAGTTTGCGCTTCCAAACCTGCAAATGAAACACATAATATGTAAACTTCCTACTATCCTCACATGCATGTCAGGCTTTGGCAAATTGGTACATGTAGCTGGCATAAGAATAGAGAAGATTTCAATATTCACTTTTACCGTATTTCTTTGATCAGACGCCACGGCTACTATTTTTTCACTGCTTGTTTTTGTGCGGCTACTATTCGAGGGCGGCGTTTATTCTTTGGAAAGCCTGCAACGGCTGGATAAAGCACGTACGAGTAATACAGTGATGACTGTTAGACACTGTCAGGTTTCAATATTCAGTACGTTGTCAGTACGTGCAGCCTCTCAGTTCTGCTGTCAGCCGTGGAAACGAATCGTACCAACATGAACAGCCCTAGCATACCCTGGTAATCTTTGTCAGAAATGATTCGCAACCGTGTTCGTGTGCCACATACATCCAATTGTGCGGCTACTATTCGAGGGTGGCGTCTATTCGAAGAAATACGGTACATTTCTTGCTAAGCTGTAGTTAAGAGCATTGAAGGTGAGCTCAGAGTTTTCAAATCCTGAAGAAAATGGACAATTGCTGCGAACTGCACATGCCTTCACATGGCCGTAGCAAGCGGTCGGGCTGGTCAGGTTTTGGCCCATCCATTTTTTTAGAAACGTGGCACACTTTGAATACACATGAAGTCGTACATATATACATGCGGTATGTAGACTTGGGCCACAAATAGCTTGCTACGGCCCCGCTTCAGAGTCTGTTGACTTGCCCTACTTTAGTTCACGAACAGAAAATAGTTTGTAAACTTCTTGAACATTGCTATCACTAACAACACTGACCTTGAGCAGTCCCTTGAATCTGTACCTCCGATCTCGGAAAGCCCTCACGGTGTCCACATAGAATGAGTTCTCTCTCTGGCACACAGTAGTAGTCTTCTCCTCCTGCCTTGTCACACGGATACGCTTGTACGCCTTACGACAGTACTCTAAGAGGCAGGAGTGGAAGGGGTCATATATTCAGCCTCATTCTGGCAGCTAGTACTACACTACATCACTTTGTAGTTAACGTGTATACTATTATGTCGGCATGATGTACAGAATAGTTAACACAAAGCTACGTTTTAGTTTACTGTCTCAATGTAGTATAAGTTTGATATACTATGCATGCTTCTTCTGGAAGCAAATCCCTGCCCAACCTTATACCCAGGGTTTCATACAAGATTTGAAGGGGAGGAATCAGTGACCCGTAAAGCACAAATCACTAGGGGCGTCTGGGGGGATGCTCCCCTCAGAAAACTTTTGATTAATTTTTGAGTCAGCCCAAGTTAAAGAGATAAATGGACATATTGAACTTTAAAATACCTGCATGTATTAATAATGTGTTTCAACACTGTCCCTCCGCCCCCTCCCCCTCCCTTTAGCACAAAACTAATACAGTCTAATCAAAAAATTTAGGAAGGGAGGGGGTGGAGGGACAGGGAAGAAACACCAGAGTGATAGCTTCCGTCCTGATCTCCACTCTAGCTCCTTATGAAGATGTAGAGGTGTGTTTACCGGCTAATCGTTTCTTCTCCATGGCTGCCTGCTCAGTGGGATGGAGGGAGTGGAAACTCCGTGGGGGATCTCCCGGTCTGTCTGGAGGGAGCGTCTCACTCTCAAGTTGAAGACGAATGCTCTGGTACTCATTACGGCTTGCTGGCACTGGTATGGGAGGAGGAGGAAGAGGAGGAGGAGAGAGGAGATGTGAAGGGAGGGAGAAGGAGAAAGGGAAGGAGAGAGGAGGAGGCGGAAGAGGAGGAGAAAGAGGAGGAGAAAGAGGAAGAGTGGGAGGAGGAGAAAGGAGGAAGAGAAAGGAGGAAGAGGAGGAGGAGGAGAAAGGAGGAAGAGAAAGGAGGAAGAGGATGAGGGGGAGAAAGGAGGAAGAGGTGGAGGAGGAGAAAGGAGGAAGAGAAAGGAGGAAGAGGAGGAGGAGAAAGGAGGAAGAGGGGGAGGAGGAGAAAGGGGGAAGAGGAGGAGGGGGAGAAAGGGGGAAGAGGAGGAGGGGGAGAAAGGAGGAAGAGGAGGAGGGGGAGAAAGGAGGAAGAGGTGGAGGAGGAGAAAGGGGGAAGAGGAGGAGGGGGAGAAAGAGGAAGAGGGGGAGGCATACTTGTACATCATTCGAGGGCAGCGTCATGTGAGCATCATGTTAAGTAAGCAAAATGTTCAGAGCACAGATTAATTATTAACGATGACTTATTACATAATAATGATGAATATTGAGCTATGATGTAATGCCTAAACATATGTAGCGTGTCATCTCTATGTCTTGGCACTCTGGTGCCAAGGTAAGAAAACTTACTGCAGCAAAGAGTACGGTTTCACTATTAGCTGTGGTTTTGTACCCTTTATAATCTTGTTGAGGTGCAGTTGGCTGTAGTTTGCTGATAACAATTACTATGTACGGGGGGGGGGTGTATGTCACATCAGTAAACCACACAAGAGCACATAAAAACGGGCAGCTAGAGTAAGAGCTGTAAACCCCTAAAATTTGAGACCGGGCCGAATTTTGGGTCAGTACCAAAAATAGTAACACATACTGCACATGCTGCGTAACATAAGCGATTGTTGTTACGGCATGTGACCGGGTGTTCTATTTTTAGTATGTACAGCTCAAAATTTTGATTGGAGTTACACACTCTTACTCTAGCCGCCCGTTCTTAGGTGCTCTTGACCACACACGTACTGAAGTCTCCTCTCCATATCCAGTTCATATTGCGCTGGCAGGTTGCCCCCGGCTTGTTGAAGTCACATGATGCACAAGTTGCTTCGTCCACAATAGCAGACGGCTGCAGGGAAGATTATCGAACTTTTATGTATAATACACTTTCACATTTTAATTAGAATAAGCAATCAATACTTGTACACCATCAACAATCGGATGCTTGTACACCATCAACAATCAATACTTGTACACCATCAACAATCGGATGCTTGTACACAGAGAACCAAGCCACACACATATACAGCTACCGTATATCGGGAAAATTTCGCTGTTAAAATAATTTCGCGGTCGAGACCAACCACGAAATTTAACACATGAACAAAAATAAACTTATGCAGCGATGATCAATGAATAAGTGTGTGCACAAGTCCACACCCCCCGAGGTAAATGTCCAATCGATGACTATAGCCAGTGATACCTTACCTTCCCAACAACTGGTAGTAGACTAAATGCTAGGAACTCTCCAGGCGCTCGTCCATGTTGTAACCGTTAAAAAAATTTCACAGATTGCAAAAATTTAACACCACCAAATTTTTACGCCAATTGGAAATGAAGGCCAAGTGCATTATATGAGCATCTGATTATTAGTGACGTCTGGTTGCTTACTCTAGGTTGCTAAGTTATTTGTTAACTTAACAACTGACCATGGGCCATGAAGTTATTTGTTAACTTAACAACTGACCATGGGCCATGAAGTTATTTGTTAACTTAACAACTGACCATGGGCCATGAAGTTATTTGTTAACTTAACAACTGACCATGGGCCATGAAGTTATTTGTTAACTTAACAACTGACCATGGGCCATGAAGTTATTTGTTAACTTAACAACTGACCATGGGCCATGAAGTTATTTGTTAACTTAACAACTGACCATGGGCCATGAAGTTATTTGTTAACTTAACAACTGACCATGGGCCATGAAGTTATTTGTTAACTTAACAACTGACCATGGGCCATGAAGTTATTTGTTAACTTAACAACTGACCATGGGCCATGAAGTTATTTGTTAACTTAACAACTGACCATGGGCCATGAAGTTATTTGTTAACTTAACAACTGACCATGGGCCATGAAGTTATTTGTTAACTTAACAACTGACCATGGGCCATGAAGTTATTTGCTAACTTAACAACTGACCATGGGCCATGCCCCAAACTGTGCCTGGGTACATATATACCGGTATGTTTAGGCATTACATCATTGCTCAATATTCATCATTAACATACGTCTAACTCACGCTAATGTATGGGAGTCAATGGGGAAGCCTTGCAGCTGCACGCAGTTTATAAAAAGCCGTATTTTTTACTACAAGTCACGCGAGAATCTGTATCAGTACTACAAGTCACGTGCGTACGTCTGAATGTGCAATGAAATCAAAGGTTCGTATGATAAAATCATTATCATAGTACCAAGCTATACCGAAAAAAATATCACTCGTTTGTTGCCGTTGGCATTGTTACTCATGCACGCACTCATAACAATACAGACAGCAACAAACTTGTGATATTTTCCGGTATATATAGCTTTGTACTATGGTGATACTTATATATTATTACAGTGTCATCTCTGGTATCAAGATAAAAACTTACTGCAGCATAGAGTATGGTTCACTATTTGTGGATACTTAGCTTAATTAGTACACTTGTTGGGGTGAGCCTGAGCGAGCCCCACACTAGTGGGACTGCATTGCGCACGTGTGTGTGTATACGTGCTTGTTTGCTTGCTTGCGGCCATATACCGTAAATTTGAATTGAGCGCATTTAAATTTACGAAGATCAAGCCCATGTATGTGTGCACTCGATAGGTAAAGGGCTATTGCCAGAGTACAGCATCGGCGACCCGGAGCAGAGACGACTGAAGTTGAAGCATGCATGGCAACTTACTTCTGGTTTGTGCTGCTACGGATCATCAACGGCAGGCTGCTCACAGGCAGTACAAATTTAATATGGATGGTCATGAGGGTAGTAGAGGTTGCTTCAGGTAAGGTCCATGCATAAACGGGACTCATAAACACCAGAAATTCAGCTCATGATCTAAGCGTGAAGCTTAGTCCATGCATGTGTAGCCACAGTAGCTGCCCTGGCTTGAGGACTTACCTACTTGTGCATCATCACGTTAATTTGGCTTATTACGCTCATATGCATGTGACAGTAGACAGTGACAAACCCTGCTGTGTGCCATGACAAATTATTAAACCAGCAGTTTGCTGCTTGCTCAGGCTCGCCCCACGATGATGATCATCTCACTATAGTAATACACTTGTAATTGTGAGGTGCACGCACTATTAGCGCTTTAGTTGCAGATAACACTTACAGTGTATGTCGGTTATCACATAATTATATTCATGTGCAAAGCTTTTTGCTTCAAGGTAGGGTTGGGCGGATTATGCTGGCGGAATAATAGGTACCAGGAAGCATTGAGCATTATGCGGGAATAATAGGTACTTTTTGAGCATAATGTGTCTGTGGTAGACTGGTAGTCTCGTCCTCAGACCGTGTCCCAGTCCCAGACCGTGAAGTATCTCGTCCCATGCCCTGTTGGTAAGCGGTGAAGTCAATGACCAGCAATCGCAGAGTCTGGTGGACTACATTGAACTTTCCATGAGTGTTACAGTTCAATGGTCAATGAACTGCCATCCTGTTTCAATTTACTTTTTCTATACAGTGTAAAATAACATACAAGTTTGCTCCTTCCAGAAATAATGCACGGGCATAGTTTGAGCATAATAGGCAAATTTGGGGCATAATTTTAGGCATAATTGGTACAATTTTGAGCATATTGGAATAGCATAATGGGTACAAAATTGAGCATAATCTGCCCAACCCTAGTGCAAGGTCATCGCAAACAGCTGACATGCCAACCTAATTGAATCAAGCTACAAATTAGCAGTTAACAGCTCCCAACCACATTGTACTTCTATCTAGATCTTGACAAGCAACCCAGTCTATCAAGCTAGACTCTAGTTTTCTGGTGAGAGATGGTCTAGCTTGATAGACTACCTGAAACCTATTTACTATAATCTGTGGTATAATTTCACGTAAACAATGTTAGTGTACTACATTGCACATTGACCAATCAAATGACTATTACAGCTTTTGCTCAGTAGACAGCCATACGAGCAATCTCATTGGTTGTCTCAGATACCTATTACAAAAATAATTGGTGCAATAGTCATAGGCAGTTTACACCGGGACTAAACTAAGAACATGATTAGTATGTAATACCGTCCCATCAAGAGCGCATAAGAACGTATGGCTAGAGAAGCGTGTAACTCAATTGAAGCCCACATACGGGCAAAATGATTGAACCGTACTAAAAATAGAACACCTGGTCATGTGCTTAGCAACAATGGCTTATGTCTAGTCTACGCACATGTGCAGCTGCGCAGTATGTGTTACTATTTTTAGTACGGTTCAATAATTTTGACTGGTTTTAAATTTTACGGAGTTACAAGCTCTTACTCTAGCCGCCCGTTCTTATGTGCTCTTGTACCGTATAGTGGGAAACTTTCGAGGAAGAAAATTTTCGCAAATTTCAAGGTTTTGTGGCTATTCGCGAAAGTTTTCTCTGCGAAATTTGGGGGCATGGCGTCTTTTGGTGGCACAATTGGTGGCACCAGCAAGCAATCCACGAAAGTTTTCTCTGTGATAATCATATTTTCCACCAATTTGCAAAAGTTTCCTGCTGTACGGTAAGATAGTTTACTGTGGTATTTGGGATTAATAGTAGAGTAATGCAATGTAGTACACTGATATTGTTCATGTAAATTATACATAGTTTATAGCTATACTGATATTATATAATTATCACCATAGTACGAAGCTATACCGGAAAATATCACAAGTTCGTTGCTGTCTGTATTGTTACGAGTGCACAGCACAAGTAACAATGCCAACGGCAACAAACGAGTGATGTTTTTTTCCGGTATAGCTTGGTACTATGGTGATAATGATTTTATCATACGAACCTTCGATTTCATTGCACGTTCAGATGCAGTGCACGTGACTTGTAGTACCTGATACGGATTCTCGCGTGACTTGTAGTATTGATACGGATTGTCACGTGACTTGTAGTAAAAAATACGGCTTTTTATAAACTGCGTGCAGCTGCAAGGCTTCCCCATTGACTCCCATACATTAGCGTGAGTTAGATGTATGATAATGTTCATGTAAATTATACATAGTTTATAGCTATACTGATATTGTTCATGTAAATTATTGAGCGAGTGAGCTGAACGGCGGAATTTCTCTGATATATATATATGTGTCGTACGTTGTATGTCGCACGTCCAGGGCACGCATACTGCGTACAGATGATCCAAGAACATGTGTGCATGCTTTTATAGTCAGAATTCTTTGATTGTAGAGTAGTTTTGCTATTTGTAGTAAACATGGATATTCCAAATACTTCCAGAAGAGCTCTGAAACCATCGCAAGATAAGGACAGGCTACTGTGCACAGAGAGAATGACAGAGGACTCGACGTGCGGCAGAGACAGCTGTGCAAAGGCAGGAAAGATTAACGAAGCACAGAGAGATAGGGTTGGGAGCTCTACCCAGACTGCCAATGCATACAATTTGTAAAATAGGATTGTTAATCCCTGTCTACGTTATAGATAAACCACAGTAGACAGGGATTTATGGTCCATAAACCACCCGAGCCCAAGGGCACAGCCCGAGGGCAAGGGTAGTTTATGGACCATAAATCCCTGTCTACTGTGGTTTATCTGTTATATTCTCCACTCTGATTGGTCCTTGTAGTTATTAGTAAACACACATGGTAGTTTTCACTGTAAACGGGGTATGTTATTAGTAAACATGTAAAGTAGTTTACACTGTAAACAAGGTAGCTTATAGGAAACATCATTTTACAACTTCCTGGGGTATATGGAACAGAATCTACAGAATCTACAACTTCCTGTCAGAATAATACCCACCTGTTACCACAGAAACAAGGGTGAAGTGGAGTATATTGTGTTATATTCTCCACTCTGATTTGTCCTTGTTGTTATTAGTAAACACACATGGTAGTTTTCACTGTAAACAAGGTATGTTATTAGTAAACATGCAAAGTAGTTTACACTCTAAACAAGGTAGCTTACAGGAAACATCATTTTACAACTTCCTGTGGTACATGGAACAGAATCTACAGAATCTACAACTTCCTGTCAGTACATGAGTATATGGAAAATAATACCCACCTGTTACCAGAGAAACAAGGGTCAAGTGGAGAACATATTTGTCAAGCAAACATGCAGGACATGTATTTGTCATACGTCTAACTCACGCGAATGTATGGGAGTCAATGGGGAAGCCTTGCAGCTGCGCGTAGTTTATAAAAAGCCGTATTTTTACTACAAGTCACGTGTGCTGCGTCTGAATGTGCATTGAAATCGAAGGTTCGTATGATAAAATCATTATCACCACAGTACAAACACATGATGATGTAATTTCTTATTACGGAGGGAGGAGGAAGAGCGTGTAACTTCTTATTCTGGCCGTGGTGAAAGCAGAATCTTTCGCGTGTACTATAAATAGCACATCCAGTAGAGTTGTAGCTAGTGTGCAGGTGAAGCGTGAGTAAAAGTAGCTGCAAAACAACCGAGTTAGAGGCTTATCGGTTGGATAAGGACCACGCGTTGCTGATTACGAGGGTAACACTGCGTTGTGAAGTCATAGATCATGGAACTGCGAACTTGTGGGAAGATGTGTTCTATTTTTAGTACACGCTGGAGATTCTCTGCCTGCAAAAAAAATTTGTACAAAGAAAGCATATGAAAATTTTTACGCAAATATAATTCTACAACAAAAATTTTCCCGTGTTGGTTGGCTCCCTGCTACATCCTTGTATACCTCTAACACAACAAGCCGTCTCCTTTTCACAAGCCATCTCCTCGGCGCACAGTGCGATCTCCTCAATTAATGCCCACCACACGCGACTTGTAAAATTATTTTTGTTCAATTTTGCGAAAACTATTTACGTGAATATTTTTTTTGACGAAAATTTACTAGACGAAAAAAAAACGAATTACAGTAGTGACAAGACCATCAATAAACCTTATTTCGACCTCTGTACCACAGATTATAGTAAATAGCTACAGAGGTTTCAGGTTGGTTGTTAAACTGCAAGTGTAAAGTCCACTTGAAATAACCACTAATCAGATCCAATTCTGTTCACCAAATCAGATCAAAGCTTGTTGTGTAACAATTTAATTAGTGGTTAGTTGTAGAGTTTGCACAAGGCACTTGTACAGTTCAACCAGGAACCTGTAAGAGCATTAATTGTGGATCTAGAATGTGGTTGGGTCGCCAATTTGTGGACTGTTAGTTGCTAATTTGTAGCTTGATTCAATTTACAGTTAGGTTGGCTTGTACAGCTGTTGCGTAGCCAAAAAGCTGTGTACATGAATATAATTATGTTATAACCTTACATATAGGTTTTTCTTGGTTCACACATTTTGTAAGGTCAACGCAAGAGCGCGAAAACGGGGAAGGCCTGGGAACACTTGTCACGTGAATGACGTCTGGTGGACGCGAGGTGGACGTAGGGGGGGGCGGTGCCCAACTACAAATAACGTACTAGACTTCATCATCGAGTGCTCCAACGATAGCCTGGACCCCAGACGTTCACGAGATCGACAGTACTTGACTTCACCTGTAAGAAACTCGCTCTATGGTTTATTGCACACGAATTCGTAGTTGGGCACCGCCGTCCACCTCGCGTCCACCAGACGTCATTCACGTGACAAGTGTTCCCAGGCCTTCCCCGTTTTTCGCGTCTTCCGCCTCCGTGTATTATATTGAACACAAACCAAAAACGGGGTAGGCCTGGGAACGAGGCTAGGTCTTGGTAGAGACTATAAAAATATGTTGAAGTACAAACTATCGTCTACTGTTTAGAACAACACATAATGCATTGTAGTTAGTTATTACCCACCTCCACCCTCGGAGGTCAGGTGGTTATTGAACAAAAATCCCTGGCTACCATCTATTACATAGTGCATATGTACATACTTGCAGCCGATTGGTCAGGATGATGTTGGGGTACATGGCCCCCACGTCAAGATGGTAGATCATGGGGTTCTCCAGACGGTTCGGCATGTCCCGTAGGCTCAGGAGTTTGCCAATGATGTCATCGCACACCTCGTCAAAATTGGTCACCTAGACAACCAAATACAGGAGCCAATGAGACAAAATTCTAGACTCAGTCTAGCCTCTACATACAAAGGACAGACAGACAAACATATCAGACAGACGAACAGACAGACAGACCTCTACATACAAAGGACAGACAGACAGACGGACAGACCTGATCGAGTGGTATCTTCTCCTCTACCTCAATGGCATGTTGCATCGTGCGGTGAACGTTGTCAGCAAGATGCTGACACATCTCCTGATTCTGAGAAGCATGCAAATGACATCATGATGACATCACCAGTTGCATTAAAAAAAACCCACTTACCATCCTGAACCGACAGGGAATGTCACTGCGGAAGACTCCTGACTCTAGTGCTTCCACATGACCCCCCACGTACGTCTCGGAGTCAAGTAGGTGACCATCATTGGTTAGCTTGTTCAGTGCCTAGGAGGAGAAAAGGAGGTGGGAGGGGAGAGAGGGATAGAGGAAGGCAGGCAATGAAGGAGGGAGACTGTCTGCAGAGTAACTATACTTCAATCACAAAGAATCTGGACTACGAGGAACATCATAATTATAACCTACATATACTTTCACTGTGTAGGAGAGAGAGAGGGAGGGAGGAAGGGAGGGAGAGAGAGGGAGGGATGGAGGAAACAGGAATTGAGAACAAGGAGAAACAGTCTTCAGTGAGCACATAACTGTGTCCTCCTCATCCCCCTCCTCACCCTCCTCCTCATCCCCCTCCTCATCCCCCTCCTCATCCCCCTCCTCATCCCCCTCCTTACCCCCCTCCTCATCCCCCTCCTCATCCCCCTCCTCACCCCCCTCCTCACCCCCTCCTCACCCCCCTCCTCACCCCCCTCCACCCCTCCACTAAACAAACGTACTGCCTCTTGCTTGTTTGGGAAAATAATGTTGCCATGGAAAGCCTGCACCATGAGCAGTGTCTCGCACAGCGTTCCCGACCCTTTCCGCAAGACCTCATCCGGCTCCATGGGGATGATGGTACACAGGGCAAAGATGAACGGGTGGACATACTTCATGTAGAGGTAGTAGGTTGCTACGGCATCAGAGACAGAATAGTTGGAGAGGCCCTGAGAAAACAAGAGATGAAAATAGCACTCAAGAAATTGCGTTTTTAATCGCATCTTTTTGTCTCATATCCTTCGCTTACGTACATGTATTGCTTCTAGGGTTTCATACAGAGGGGGGGGCCACTGGGATTCCCCCCCAATAATAATTTTTTGGGAAAACTATGACATCATAATTACCTCAACGGATACAATAGGGAGCATATATAGACTATAGCTGAATCTGACGTTTCTTGTCCTTAAATATGTCCACAATTTCATTAAAATCTGCAAAACCCTAGCAGGTGCATTGACACACGCATGGACCCTTTGCACACATCTACACTCCCCCCCCCATCCCCCAGCAAAAAATCCTTTATGAAACCCTGGCTTCTTTTCATCCTGAGTAATTCTAGCCTATGTACCTACTTTACCACCATCATTCTACACACCTCCTGTTTATCTACCCCCCCTCTCTGTCTCTTTCTCTCTCACTCACTCACACACACACCTGAGGGTCCTCGCACGCCATCCTGCACATGTCCTCCGGGTCCAACTCAACTGGGTCATATCTCAACTTGGCCTTCGTGGTAGCCTTGAGGTTCTGACTGCCAACAGGGAGGTAGCTGTCTCGCTTCACCCACCTGCCAAGTGTGCATCACAAGATGTCATCACAACCTTGTGTGGTCACAAGACTGTCACATGACATCACATGACTGTCACAAGGATATCACAACCTTGTGTGGTCACAAGACATCTCATGACTGTCATAAGGATATCATAACCTTGTGTGGTCCGACATCACATGACTGTCACATGACATCACATTACTGTCACAAGATCACATGACATCACATGACTCACAGCATCAC
Organism: Agelas oroides; assembly: GCA_949130485.1. Classification (NCBI taxonomy): domain Eukaryota; kingdom Metazoa; phylum Porifera; class Demospongiae; order Agelasida; family Agelasidae; genus Agelas; species Agelas oroides. The sequence goes on along the minus strand of OX422191.1, from coordinate 593,394 downwards.
AACCTCATTATGCATAGAGGCAAGTGGATATATTACAATACTATTACAGCATCTGCAGTAGTTTTTTTCATCATGTGTACACACATGCAGACGTCTCCCACCCCCCCCCCCCCCCCCCCCCCCCCCCACACACACACACATAATGCACAAACAGCTAACCTGAAAGCGTCCATGTGTATGCAAGGTCGGCACTTGTACTCATTCTGACTGTCAGGGGCAAAACCAATTTCATCCACCATACTGATCCCATGGTAGTGTGCCCTCGCATCCACAAAAGGCCTGAATATGAGACACCAAGTGACGGTCCATTGAGTCAAGCATACACTCCGCTTCATCCTTCTCTCCATTCCTCTCCTCTCTCCTGTTCCTTCCTTACTCCTGCCTCTTTCCTCCCCTCCCTTCTCTCACAATCTCATTCCCTCCTCCCATCCTTCTCCACTGTTCCCACCATCCGTCCCCCCCCTTATTTTTACTCTTGCTCACCCCCCCCCCTCTCCCTTTGTGTTCTGGCCTTCTCACACACTCCCCCTCTCTCTCTCCCCCCTCCCTTCCACTCACTTCTCACACACTCCCCCTCTCTCTCTCTCCCCTCCCTTCCACTCACTTCTCACACACACACTCTCTCTCTCCCCCCTCCCTTCCACTCACTTCTCACACACTCTCTCTCTCTCTCCCCTCCCTTCCACTCACTTCTCACACACTCCCCCCCTCTCTCTCTCCCCTCCCTTCCACTCACCAATCAAACAAATCTCCATTGTAAGTCACAAAGATGTTTGGCCTCACTTCAAGAATGTGGTCAAAGAACCGACGCAACAGCGAAACCTGCACGGATTGTGAACACTAGCTGGCACATACATGATCTGAGCTCACGATATCATGAGCTAACTTGAGCTCAGCGACATCACTTACGCTAACTTGAGCTCAGACCATATCACATGACATCACTTGTGCTCACATGAGCTCAGACCATATCACATGACATCACTTGTGCTCACATGAGCTCAGACCATATCACATGACATCACTTGTGCTCACATGAGCTCAGACCATATCACATGACATCACATGAGCTCACATGACATCACAAGGCTCGCAGACAGAGCTCACATGAACTTACATAATTTATTGACATAAACCCATATATACATATAGATGGTTTACAAACGTCGATTAAGCGTCCTACTTCTGGAGGGTAAACATGTGATCAAAAGGCATCTGTACAGCGGACCATTCACCTTGAGAGAAGCAGCTTCTTTTATCTTTCTGCCCTAGGACTCGATGTAGCACTTACTAGCCTGAATTTCTTGCCCGCCGGAAGTGAAGCCACACCGCCTGAAAACCATTTATACATTATACATATACCTCGTCTGGCTCGTTAAACACGGTGAACGGTCCCTCGTACTCTGGTTTGGGTGTGTACTCAAAGTCCTCCACGTCAGCACCAATGACCTCGCGGTTGGTGACTAGGTACCCCTGTCCATCAATCATGTAGGATATCATCATGATCGAGTCACTGGCAGGGTCAGGAAACTTCAGCGGGAGTTTTGTGGTCTCAATATCGTAGGCCATCACCACTGGTTCCTTGAGGAGGGAGAGGAGGAGAAGCGTGTACGGGGAAGGTGGAAGGGGACGAGGGAGAGAAGTGGGGGGAAGAGTGTGTACGGGGGAAGGTGGAAGGGGGCGAGGGAGAGAAGTGGGGGGGAAGAGTGTGTACGGGGGAAGGAGGGAATGGGAGGGGGGAAAGGGTGTGAAGAGAGAGAGAAATGGAGGAAGTGTGTGTGGATGTGGAGTAGGAGTAGGGAGAGGATATGTGTGTGGTGAGAGTGTGGGTAGAAATGTAGTTGGTTGATGCGAGTCAAAAGAGTATGTCTCATAAGTTGATGAAAATTTTAGTGAGCGTTTGGGGTGATGACAGGTAGACATGCACTTACCGGTCTGTCCAGTTCTGTGTCTTCAACCAATCGGATCTCTGGGGGGTCAGAACCACGCCCCCTCACACAGTACCAGTGTCCCACATTGATCTTAAGGTCAATGGCGACCCTCACGTGGTAGGGGACGTCGTACTCACGTATGTCCGTGATATTTTCCATCTGGTCTGTCACCTTGGACGAGGTATATGCAGGCTCCGCACTACTCCTGTGGGATAACGGAGGTCAAAGGTCATTTAGCTTTCATTTTCAGTTCAGCAAAACTCTGAGGTCTACATAAATACACGTATGTACTTATTTCGTCCATACGTGACTACAGGCATATACACACCTTTTGAGACCAGCCACCTGACTGCATTCTGTGCATGAGATAGCAGTCCCCATCTCCCGGTCACCCCAGGGCAGCTAATGAGGCCTGGTATTGGCTGAAATGTGTCCTGCGCAGTGGGTGACTTTACATAACATCTAGGCCTGCCTTTTTAGGGAGATGTGGCTTGTTGATTGGCAGTGTATATATTCACAAACAATCAACGAACCACATCTCCCTAAAAAAAAAAAAGGCCTAGAGGTTATGTAAAGTCACCCACTGCGCAGGACGCGTTTCGGTCAAAACCAGGCCTCATCAGCTGTACTGGGGTGACTGGGATTTGTACACATGGGTGCACATATGTCGATATTAGTACATATGTATATGTATATGTGTGTGGCTAATGGAGTCAACCTTGTTGTAAAGAGGGAGGGGTCATAGGCAGAGCGGGACTTCTCCCTCTCTCGGTTCTTTCTGACAGCTGGCATGATATCCCTGAAGGAAGGGGGTGAGTGGAGCAAGGGGGGTGAGGGGAGGGAAGGAGTATAATGTGCTGTATATGATCAACATCTGCTGACAAGTGGCTTAGACATACGTACCATGCATTCATACGAATTGACAATAAACTCACATGACATGAAACTCATATCACATGACATGCAACTCATATCACATGACATGCAACTCATATCACATGACATGCAACTCATATCACATGACATGTAACTCATCACATGACATGCAACTCATATCACATGACATGTAACTCATATCACATGACATGTAACTCATATCACATGACATGTAACTCATATCACATGACATGTAACTCATATCACATGACATGTAACTCATATCACATGACATGTAACTCATATCACATGACATGCAACTCATATCACATGACATGCAACTCATATCACATGACATGCAACTCATATCACATGACATGCAACTCATATCACATGACATGCAACTCATATCACATGACATGTAACTCATATCACATGACATGCAACTCATATCACATGACACACCTCTTAGCCTTAATGAGGTCCTCCACGGAGTGGAAACACAGCTTCAGAAACCGACCTTTCAACCCCACCAGGTGATTGGCCTGAAGGAGGACAGGTAAGGTCATGGGAGAGGTAAACTTTATTCAACATACATGTACCATACCCACCTACTCTATCTCCCCACACATCCACTCCCATGTTCTAATCCCCTCCCCCTTCCTCTGCAGACACTTACTAGATCCAGGTCCTCTTTGTCCACCATGTCGATCCCGGCCAGTCGTCCTGACAACTTGCGACTCAGAAACGAACTGACCTCTCGTTCTGTGTCCTAAAGTAAGAAGGAGGGTAGGGAGGAAATGAGTGTGGAAGGGGAGGGTAGTAGGAAGGGGAGAGGAGGAGAGAGGGTAGGGAGGAAAGGGAGAGGAGGAGAGAGGGGAGGGAGGAAAGGGAGTGAGGAAGGGGAGGGTCGTAGGAAGGGGAGAGGAGGAGAGAGGGGAGGGTCGTACATACGTACATACCTTCTTTGTTGCAATGTAGAAGTATGGTCGAAAGGGAACGGTGGCTTTGAAACGCCCGCCATCTTCTTCAATAAAATAGAAGTCAACTGCACTCACTAGACGCTTGTTCTCATCAAGAATGTCTGCCTAAGACAGAGCGCGGGGGGGGGTGGGGAGTGCATGAGGAGAATGGTAGGAGAGGAGGGAGGACAAGAGCAAGAAATGAGGAGAGGAAAAGGGAAAGAGGAGGGAAAAGATAAAGGACATGCTCAAACTGTAGACAGAAGAGGGTCCAAATGATCCTTTCTTTTAGCGTCTGTCCAAGTGCTCAAGTTCCAAACATTCACAAAGCGGAAAATTCACCACTCATTGAAGAACATTAATGCACAGCATGTTTCCATTTCAGTTATAAAGCCTTTATGCTGTCATGACAACATTGGTGCTTCATGATGATGCAAAGATTCTACAAAGTCTTATAGACAGCAATACCTCATGTAACCAAACGCGAAACGGACAGTGGACAGAAATCCAGATACTACGCTGCTATTTTGAGTGGTAAGGAAGACTGCGGTCTATGGAGGGTACATGTAAGTACAGCGAAGCACTTTGCAAGCTCACTGCGTCAATGACGCATACAGGTAAGCTTATTAGCTTCAGTGAGCGTTAGGTACTGTTGAGACCTTGTGCATTCTGAGTGGAAATGTAAAATGATTTCTTGCACTGGTGAGAAAGAAGCTCGCAAACTGCTCCATTGTACTCATAGACCACGGTAATTTTGCCACTCAAAAAGGCGGTGTAGTATCTGCGTTTTCTTCCCAATATGTGTTTCACGTTTAGTTATGTGAGGTATTGACGTCAATTGCTATAGCGGACACTGTAAGCGATCAAAAGTGGACAATGGGTGGGCGTGGCAATGAAGCTAGCTGATATAGTGTTCGCTGATTATACTGAAGGTACCCTACACGTGGGGGGAGGGAAAATGGCTGAAACACAAGCTCACTGGGTGTATGTTGATCAGCCAGCCCAGACGTTCTGCTGAGGCGTGGTAACGTTCAAACCCAAACCGAGCGTCAATCTCGTCTCCTCTCTGAGCTCGCTGGTAGCGTGTGGCAGCTGATGAGTCCTCTCTACATGCATGTTGAATGTGTGTTCATTGTGTTGATGTGTATTGTGTGTGTGTGTGTGGGGGGGAGGGGGGGGGGGGGAGGGGGGGGGAGGGTAGCATGTGTTTGTATGTGTACACTATCAAACTATGACTTGTGGGTTGCTAAATTCTTTTTATTCTACCCTAAACAAATCTTAAACACAACCCTACTACACACCCTTATACATCCATAGCTTATGAGAAAGTACTAATGCAAAGGCAGCTAAAGTTGTAGGTCTCCATAGAATTTCGTTCAGTCCAAGGAGCCAAGGGAACTCACTTGTCCAAGTTGAAGCGTGACTTCAGGACAGGTAGGCCAGTTTCATCGTCGACCTGGATTCTCTCCGCCATCATGTATCAGTCGTCAAGATCCTGTGGTAGTCTAACATGGACCTTGGTGAATACACGTATATTATAGGCTACCTCCGCAACTTTCCCGCCAAACTCCCACCGCGCCGCGCGCACGCACGTGCCCAGACCCAGTCAGTCTAGTCCCGGTCCCCACGATATATATGACACAGAACCGAGTAGGGTTGGGACAAGACCACGTGTTCTCTGCAAAGATGTGAATTTCTGAGATTTTGTACCAGGCTTCTAGAAAATTGCAGCTACACCAGTTTTTCACAAGCTATACAACAATATTTTGTTGTCATTATCTGTCACATTTAAGCTTGCTTCTAGAGGATGGTAGGAATATCAGTATCACAAAATATATACATGCGACAGTACCTGTTTCATTGACATATTCTATGGCATGAGGTGGCTTGTTGAAGTGGTAGCTACATTGATTGATCTGTTCAAAAAAAGTGCTGATGCATGGTTGCTAAACTCTCATTTCAAGGTATATGTTTCACATGCATTATGCACAACAGACATGTATTCTTATTCTTGGCTATCAGACAACCTCGTGAAGTACATCCAAAGTAAATAACTCCGACAAGTCTTTAAAGTTCTTTATAAATCACTTGCCAAGTTGCCATGGTCAAAATTTGATGTCATAAAAGATACCAATCCTGTTCATAATATGACATCAGTGCAGATTTCTGATTGGAACTTTGATTTAACTTCTGCAGAAATGCTGTTGTAAGCAACCCCTATGTGCCATTTTTAAGCATCTATCAAGCCTGAAAAATCAATAAAACTCAAGTTGCAATTAAGTCAAGTTGACTGCAGGAATTGTGCTACTGGAATTTCCACTGGACTTTTTAACAGCATGGATTTGGCCATTAGCTGAGCAATGTAGCTTGATTGCTATACTAAAAGACCTATAGCTGTTTTGGTCAGTTACTTCCATGCACCACTGAAGCTACAGAGAAATAGCCTACTGCTGACTGAGTACGTGATCTAGTATATCACAGACTGACCTACAGAGCCCGCAGTGCATGACCAGTGACCAGGAGCCTAGTCCAGCTGTGTGTTCTCTAGAGTTGCACTGAGGTGGTTTGATTATCACTGACTTACATATGTATACATATTCATCAGTTGAAGGTTCATCAAAGGTCACATGGTCAAACCACTAGCCTACTTATACATGGTCGGCTCTGGCGGTGCAATCGTTGGCAGGGAACCGGTAGCTGGATTGTTGGGATCAAACTGGAGCCAGTCATAGAACTCGGCAAGGGTCGGTCCAAAATTGCCACATTGACGCATATCCGATGGAGATGGATTCTGGTTTGTAGCTAGCCTGAGCAGGCCCGGAAAAGAGGCTAGTTGATTTATAAAATATATATATTGACATGTTACATAGTGTTTAAATGACTTTGATCAGACACCAATATGGTACCCTACACAAACAATGTAATAATAAAATCAGTCATACCACTCTCCATTAAGTGCTTGAGGTGCAAAAATTGTGCCATTTCACTGTTTCAAAATAAAAATCTAAAACTAAAACTGCCAAACCATTACAGTGATCTGGTTCATTCATCTTTTAGGAGTACAATCTCCACATTGTCATGGACACCTTGAAGTAGTAATTCACCGTCATATTTGATAAACTTCTTTCGTTTGGCAGCCCTAAGCGTCCCAACAAGAGCCTCAAATAAATTGGCACACTTGTCATCTGAAAACAGGACACCAAATTTCACCGACACTTGTCCATCGGAATTTGGGGTTCCGAGGCGTTTTATCTCCTGCACAAGCAGTCCAACTTCATGGTCGACATTCATGGCTACCGAGTCCTGCAGAGGGAAAGAGAAAAGGAAAGAAAAAAATTGAAGGAAAAATCGGCTAAATATTACATACAATTCTTGGCAAAAGCCGCTCTTCAAACAACAGCAAAAACCAATGCTACAATATCTGTATGTGAGTAAACTTTGCTGGAAATTTAAGTTCCGTGTCTTTATCTTGCCCTTTCAGTTTTTACATAAAACAATACCCCCCCCCCCCCCCCCCCCCCCCTCCCCAGTTTGTTTTATACGGTCTTTGTTTGTGATGCTGTAAACACTCGCAAACTTAGGAAAATAATTAATGTTGTTACAGTGCAGCATACTAACAGAATTTGTTATCACAAGTGATGGAAAGAACAAGCCAGGTAATAATAATAGCTTGTCGAATAATTCTCTTCCATAATCAGATTGTCTGTCGAATTTTGGTACTAAAGACCCATTGAACCCTGTTTTTCTTAGCTCAAATGTCAGGGACAGTGGGCTATGCTGTTGGTGGTCTCGGAACCAGACCCTCAAAATATCGAAAAGGAACATCTGGTAAACAGGGCGGGGTGGAAGTGTACACTTCAGAATGTTAGGAATTTATTAATTGCTGAACCTTCTGTAGCCTTTCTGGTGAACCAGACACTCGCAAAAGTGTTCTAATCTTTCCCGCTTGGTGTTACAGCTTTGTAAAACGAAGCAAAACGCGAAGATGGCTCTCTAATAAACACACATCAGAAATCAAAAGCCAATCAGAAGTGCGCCTGCATACCGGGCACAGTGTACATTTCCACCCCAGCCCATTTACCAGACCCTCCTGTTAGATTTTTTGAGGGTCTGGTCCCTATGCTAATATCTCATTGTTACTTCCAGCACTCAAGACACTTCCACGCAAGATTTTTCCTGTAGACCCTGCTTCACCTTGTCAGAAGGGTCCGGGGTCCAGACTAGGCTCACTACAGCAGCTTGTCATCCAGTGTCCAAACTAGGCTCCCGCACATTATGCTTCATTGCTATCCTATTATGCTATTCCTTTATTCCTGATAATTTTAACAATTATGCTCAGTTATCTTCCCCATTATGCCCAATGTGTACACAGCGTTTACGAAACAGTTCTGATCGCGTAGGAGCCTTGAGTTGGTCCAGCAATGATACAGTCGACTCGGAAGATGTGGACTCCGCCTCTTTGGGCATACTACCCGAGCTCTGATACGAGCTGTTGCAAGAGTCAGACGTTGCGATCCTCGTGCTAGTAGTACCTAGCGTGAGCGGTTACTTTACACGTGGATTGTTTAGTATTTCTTACTAGGTTCAAAGGTTAAATAATTACGTAAGCGCTCGAGATTGTGCTTATGCTAATAGCTGCCTATTGTGCTTTAAATTATGCCGGCATAAACTACCCCAGGATTGCACTATTCAACTGTACACCCCATGGATGAGTAAATTTGGAAATTACGCCACGTGGCCAGAAATCATTAAGACTGTCTTACCTCTAGATGTACAGACAACAAAAAGTCTAAAATACTTCGATGACATCATTACACTTCACTCTCAAACCACAGTTAAGTTCAACCAAGAGACAATAATGAATGCTGTTCTATTGGGTGTACGATTAGTTTACCTTCACACCACAATATAATTCCAACGTCTATACACGCAATGAAGTACTGAGGGATCCAAAATTCGACCAGTCCAACTAGCTACTATCTTCGTTCACCTTGATCAACAAAGCAGTCCGGGCTATGCACGACTTGGTTGTGACTTGTGTGATATCATGAAACAGTTACCCTGGTAGAGTTACATACAAACATACCAACGCAGCCACAGTAATGACTGTTCCTTTGATCGATCACTCTCACTCGAGCTCACTCTGGCAACTCGACAAGCATTACAGTCACAGGCACGTGTACGTGTCGAACTATGCGGCCACGCCCATAGCTCGTCCCCGGGCCCGGCGCGGCCCTTTCGCCGGGAGGCGCGCGCGGGCTGGGCACGACTCATGAGACCCCGCCCATGTCATGTAGGTGGTGCGCTTCTATTAGAAGTTTTGGGCAAGAGAGCAAGCTGCAAGTAGTCTACGTAAACAGTAAAAGCTTTCACTGTTTCAGGAGAGGACATCTCCGAACATAAATCTCGCCATGTATATCTTTGGCCCAAGAACATGAGTTCATGAAGGGGCACAAACTTCAGTTTTCGACCTAAGTTTTAAACTGTGTATTGAAGTTCATATCACTCAAATGGTGACAGCAGACACCAAGGATGGCTGATGACTTGGTACCTGGCATTGGTGACGAGGTTCTTCTGTTCGGTTCTTTTCTCCTCCTCTCACTCTGCATGTTAGTCTTCATCTCAAGAAGACAGCAACAGCAGCAGAGGAGGAGGCCACAAAGACAGGAACAAGACCAAAGACAAAGCGAGCATGGCCAAGGTCTATAATTCACATTGCACTATAATTGCTGTTGATGTCTAGTTCCATTCCCAAACTGTTTTTTGCATACAGAGGAAGGATGGTCTGATTGACATCCTACTCCTTTTCATGTCAGGCAGAGGACAAATCAGTTACACATTATAAAGAGTGTAACTAGAGAGTAAATAATCTAGCTTCAGAGGAGGAAGGACATGACGTCATGTCTCAATTAGTGAGCTCTGATGACACTACAAGGGCCAGAATCGTAAATGCAAGCTACAAAGATCGCTCTGTGGACTAAGCAGGACGGGCTCATAAGGTTTTTGACTAAGCTGAAGCTATCTGGCTAGTCAAAATTGATTATTACTTACCTTGCCGGCTATGCTTGTAAGTTGCCAGTTTGATGCTAAGTGAGTTACAGGAGGCTGTTTTAACTGCCAGACATCTTCAGCTTTGTCGAAAACCATTGTGCCCATTGTGACATCGTCCATAGAGCCATTCATTTAGCTTGCATCCATGTTCTTTGCCTTGGAGTGTCATTTAATTTTCATTATCACATGATCACATCCTATGTCCTCTGATCCAGCGCGTAAATTTTTTGGCTCCATTTAGGCACAAAGTTTGAAACTACCAGATTACACTACACAGCGGCAGCTTCAAGATCATCTTCCTCAGAGTCTGTTGTGATAAACATTCTAGGAATGAGACCTAGGCCTTCATCGGTGCTTGCAGTATGAAAAGTTTCACTACTTGTCATACTGGCAGAAGGTGTGATAGTACTCTGAAAAAGTAAGAGTTCCCACTAGCCTCGTTCCCAGGCTCCCTTGCTCTGGAATGCGAATAAGCAGGGAGAGCCTGGTATCTTTTCTCACGTGAGCATGAAGTCAAAATAGGTCAGAATTTTCAGAACAGAAAGGCAACGTTTTACACGCTATTCATCCAACTATATGCTCAACGCTCGGTGTGTAGGATATTCTTCGCTAGCTAGATATATGAAGTAAGTCACCCACTACCTTTGCTCTTTCTGCTGTTCTGAGTCTTCGGGGGACACCCACGCACAATTATGGTCTCTCTACCCCCTTTCCACCCTTGACACTGCTCACGTGGGAAAATATACAAGGTTCTCCCTGCCTCTCCCAAAGCTTCTCACTTACCCTTGTAGGTAAAACCCTGTCCAACATGCCCACACACCCCCACTACACTCACATACCCACACAACTACAGCTGAACGTGACTCTTCACAGTCAGACAGTTCTACCAACGCCATACCATCTCATGATCCTGAACCAGCAGACACGGAACTGAGATCAAGGTTTAACCCTAGCAGCATCTCACAAACCCACTCCACACAAACTGGAGGAGGTAATGTAGATGGTGATGGTGGCACTGACAGAAGTGGTGCCGTGTCACTGAGGTTGATTATGTCAGAGAATTCATTGACAGTGAATGCCAGCCCAAACTGCACTCTGGGTGAACTCAGAAGGTATATTATAGCCTTCAGATTCCCAATACTGTAGGTCTGGAAATTTTCATTGTAAAAATATTTTCGTGATTTGCAAAAACCACGAAAATAAAGAAACACCAACTGTATTTTACAACGAAAATAAATCATCATGGTCAGCACTTTTTGCACACATGGTTTTACAACGCAGCTAGTTATAGTTGTTTTGTGCAAGACGGCTCTTAGTTTTAGCACAGCTTGAGACCGTAAAATCGGGATATTAAGCACCGGTGCCTGTTTTTTGAAATTAGCAGCCAGAATAGGCTTATTTTCGAGGGATGCTTATTTTCATGGGGTGCTGATAATTGCATGTGGGAATGGATTAGCTGTGATATATTTTATGCCTGGAGGTTCTTTTTCTGCTGATTTCTGTCCAATGTTTATAGCGTTTATAGAACCAGAGATACAGTCAGCAATCGATCGATCGTTGCCAATCCCCGCCCACCAATGTAAAGCGCATGGAACTAATGAACCTGTTAGAGCTTTTCGTTATTTCCTGGATATGTTTTTCGTTATTTCCTGGACATGTTTTATCAAGAGGCCTTGCCTAAATTTTGGTTTGTATCCTGTGTCGATAGCTTGTTACAATCAGGGATAGACACTGGCGAAAGTTAGCCGCTACGTTAGAAAAATCAGCAAATTCACTTCCATTTGTGCAGTAACAGATGCCTTTTCATGTGGGGTGCCTATTTTTGTATGGGTGCTTATAAACGCGATGTGGTTGCTGTAATCAAAATTGGTGCCTAACATGTATATTCATGATGCTTATTTTGTGTGGGTGCCTATTATCCCGATTTTACGGTAGTTATTTCGCATGAGAGGGCCTCCGAGTTCGATACCCGCAGATGACTCATGGCAAACACATGACAACTTTCTCTGTATCCGATAATCATCCATCTTTACTTCCACAGTACATGTATACAGTGTGTTCCTGGGTACCCTTTCGGACGCAAGTAGCTCGCTAACAGCTGCAGCAAGCTGTTCGTACTCCATGTTTCTTGACGTGCGTAGTCTTGTTCCAGATCAATAAACCTAGTAACATATAGTACTGGAAAAAAATTTTCGTGGGTGTCCTATATAGACTATGCAAATATTTTTACACAAAAAAAATAAAACATGAAAATTTTAGAACATGAAAATTTCCAGAACTACACTATTTCATTCCTCATTTCTTTTTCTGCATGAATGGTGTTAATTGGTCTTCCAGAAAGCCTTGTTCCAAATCTACACAGTCTTGTTCCCATTCCACATAGTCGTGTTTCCATCCCACACAGTCTTGTTCCAATTCCACATTCTTGTTCCCATCCCACATTCTTGTTCCCATTCCACAGTCTTGTTCCCACTCCACACAGCCTTGTTCCCACTCCACACAGTCTTGTTCCCATTCCACAGTCATGTTTCCATTCCACAGTCGTGTTTCCAATTCCACACAGTCTTGTTCCCAGTCCAGTCTTGTTCCCACTCCACACAGTCTTGTTCCCATTCCACAGTCTTGTTCCCATTCCACATAGTCGTGTTTCCATCCCACACAGTCTTGTTCCCACTCCACACAGCCTTGTTCCCACTCTACACAGTCTTGTTCCCATTCCACATACCCTCATCAGCAGATTATGCTGCATTGTGTGTGTGTGTGTGTTACTGTCTCTCGAGAGTCAACTTTTCATGTGTTTTGCATACTCTTCTTCATTGTTTTACTCTCACCATGTTCCCAGCACCTACTTTCAGTCAGAGATCTCCCAGAGTCGTCCTGTACGGTTCATTTACCGAGGCAGGGTGCTGAATGAGGACACACTCACACTGGAGCAACTGGAGATGGGAAACCAAGGTGCGATACATGTCCACATTGGAAGGCCACAACCAACAGAAGCACACGAGGAGAACCAGCATGAAATTGAAATGCTAGACCTTTCAAAGCTCTTCATTCCTCTCTTTGGGCTGATACTGGCCATTGTTTGGGTGTTTCTACTAACCTACCCATATGTATTTAGTACTTTAACAAAGATATTTTTGTATGTATTATCACTTGGTTATGTGTACCTAACTTACATCTCCATGTATGGTTAGAAAGTACTCCTTACAGTGTCATTAGATGGTTTTGTAGTAAGTCACGTCTGTATGTACAATGTATGATCGCAGCACTTGGTTATGTAATACCTAACTTGTGTCTCCTCAATCAATTATCTACAAAGCAGATCTAACCAGTTGGCAAATCCTGTAGTCATTGTTGGTTCAACGCCAAACACACAAATTTAAAACTATTACAATGCAACAGGGGAATTATCTCTTGCAATGCTCCCACATACCTGTAGTCAAAGTTGCTTTACCATATATGGCAGTATCAAAAATTAAGAAGACAGGTGGATGACGGTAGAGTCACCTGCATGCCTGTACAAATTACATTGGACAGACATCTGGCAGCAACTAGGTATTTTTTCCAGAATAGGATATAACACACATGTACATACACATTTACTTGTGCATGTACAACTTATTTTGACTATGATCTTACCTCAAATCACACATAGACAATGCATGACATTATGGTGTAACTAACCCACTTATGTTTTAGTTTGTCATTCCAAAATTACACAAACTTGAGGTCAATTTTTATTTATAAGAGACAGTGAGCTATGGACTTTCTTGGCTATATATAGAACTTTTGTTGTGTTGCCCCACAAAGGGTTAGTGTTATAATTACAAGAGCACATAAGAACGGGCAGCTAGAGTAAAAGCGTGTAACTCCAATGGAAGCCCATAGTCTGGTCAAAATTATTGAACTGTACTGAAAATAGAACACCCGGCACGTGCTTAGCAACAACGGCTTATGTCTATGCGCAGCTGCACAAGTATGTGTTACTATTTTTAGTATGGTTCAATAATTCCGAACGGTTTCTAATTTGTGTATTTAGTACTTTAACAAAGATATTTTTGTATGTATTATCACTTGGTTATGTGTACCTAACTTACATCTCCATGTATGGTTAGAAAGTACTCCTTACAGTGTCATTAGATGGTTTTGTAGTAAGTCACGTCTGTATGTACAATGTATGATCGCAGCACTTGGTTATGTAATACCTAACTTGTGTCTCCTCAATCAATTATCTACAAAGCCAGTTTGCCAAATCCTGTAGTCATTGTTGGTTCAACACCAAACACACAAATTTATAACAATGCAACAGGGGAAGTATACCGATTATCTCTTGCAATGCTCCCACATACCTATAGTCAAAGTTGCTTTACCATATCAACAAAGAAGACAGGTGGGTGATGGCAGAGTCACCTGCATGCCTGTACAAATTACGTTGGACAGACATCTGGCAGCAACTAGGTAAGAATAGGATATAACACACATGTACGTTCACCTGCTACACATTTACTTGTGCATGTACAACTTATTTTGACTAACTACCTCACCTCACCTCATATCACACATAGCCAATGCATGACATTATGGTCACTTATGTTTTAGCTTGTCATTCCAAAATTACACAAACTTGTGGTCAACCACGAAAGGGTTACTATTATATAACCCTTGTGGGTTGACTGGAGTAAAATATTTGTATGTAGCAAATAAGTGATATTAACTGGATGTCCCTCACTGGTACCAACCACTTCTCAAACAACTCCCATTGTGTCCAGACATTTTGCAAGTAAATTCATGTGAGCTTTTCGTTGGCGAAAAGTGTAATAGCTCACTGATTGGCCAGTGACATGTAAGAAACAACAATTTGCTATTATTGTTTTTAATAATTATAATTATCCATTATTTAATACACACAGATAGGAGTACAGACAAGGAAGAATGCAAGCAGACAATTAAGTGGCTAGCAGACAAAATCAAAGCCATTAACAATTAATGATCTGTCCCTTGCAAGGTGAGCCATATATAACTTGATTCCCCAGCACAGTAGCTGTCTGGCATCACCGACACTTCGCTTGCAAGAACGGTCAGCAATCAGCCAGGGTAGCTAGTGGATGAGCCTATAGCTAAAATTTATCATATACTGTCTGCTTTGTGCTTGTCCTGTCTTTGTAGCATGTACAGAACATGCATGAGACAGCGTTTCCACCAATTTTTGACCATCACATTCTATACTATGCATCAATTGCATATACTTCCAGTTCTGTTCCATTCAGTCCCTTCCTGAGCATTGCAGCATCCCAATAACTTTTGTTGCCGTTACCTTGCATAGTTACCTTGCATGGTTTCCTTGCACTGTGTCAAAAGAGACAGTGGTTTACATGTGGTATTAGAAATCAAAATGCTAGGGAGCGAATTATAAGGAAGGTAATGATATAGGAAGGTAATGATATAGGAAGCTAAAGATAGGAAGGTAATGATATAGGAAGCTAAGGATAGGAAGGTAAGGATATAGGAAGCTAAGGATAGGAAGGTAAGGATATAGGAAGCTAAGGATATAGGAAGGTAAGGATATAGGAAGGTAAGGATATAGGAAGCTAAGGATAGGAAGCTAAGGATAGGAAGATAAGGATAAGAAGATAAGTGTAGGCATGCAGTTCTAAGAAAGATAAGATTAAGGAAGCTGCCATACTCTGATCACATTCCAGGCCTTGGGTCTGGAGGAATTCACCTTGTTACCACCAACCTGAAAGTATTACATAGCTATAACGTAAGTAAATTGTTTCCCAGACCCAACCGCATCAGAAAAAGTGTTTGTTTTTTTTTAATTACGTTTAAGGTGGCACGGTCGTCACTCGGCGGAGGTTAACGAAAACATAAACCTGGGTTACAGTCAGGACCAGGGTTACTCCTAGTTCCAGGATTAGGGTTTGCTTTAGGGCAATCTTGCTTTGCCTAATTTTAAAAAGGGTTTTAGTAGCTCATTAATATATTCATGAACCCCAAATTGCCACTCGATGGACGCATCTACACGCTCACTGTAGGTAGCGTCCCAACCACCAATGTATCTCAAAACAATCTATGCCAGCTTTTGTTCAAAGCTACTCTCAAAGTCAGGCTAGACTCATGTTTGTCACTACTCTTGGAATGGACAACTTTGACTGCACCAAAATGAATGCACATTTTAAAAAATTCACAGCTTGTCTACAGGAGGGGCTCATTCACGAGTGGAAGCAAGCATTACTAGCCCCACCTCTCTCCCTTATGTCGCTAAACAACTCACGGCTCTGTTCCACACACAGCCACCGTTCAGCTCCCTTGGCTGTCAGACTGTAGCACCAACGATAAATTGCGTATTCTAGTTAAAGCCCATCCCAGCACTTGAAGCACCTGGCCACGGTCACCAACTAGGCTAGGCATACGGCCGCGAGACCTGGGCCTACTCAACAAACACAGTCTTGGCCACTGTGGCCTTTCTGCTTCTTCTAGACGAAAGCTTGCTTTCACAAGCAGACATTACGCACTACTCACAGCTACTGACACTACAGCACTCTACTAAACGCCTTTTTTTTTTTTTTTTTTTTTTTTTTTTTTTTTTTTTTTTTAAGTCGATCTAAGCTTATTTTCAAAGTTCCGACCACCACATGAAGGGTGCCGCCAGGCCACATCTTAACTAACTTAATTACTAGAAAATGTAGAACATTGTGGGGGCGAGCCTGAGCAAGCTGATACAGGATATTCATGATAAGTGATGTAACACATCAAGTCAATCATCCTCCTACATGCACATCCATTTAGGCATTTACCATTCACAGGGGGCTTTAAGTGTTTTTGCTTTGTTTTAAATGTCAAATGTTAACTTGTCATGGCACACAGCAGGATTTGTCACTGTCTACTGTTACATGAGCGTAATGCCAAACCTGATGACGCATAAGTATCCTATATGATAAGCTGTACAGCTAGGTATCACATATGCCAACAAGTTGCAGCCATTTGCTACACATGCATCGACTAAGATTTACATTGAAATCATGAGCTGAACTTCATGCCGTTTATGAGTGCCATTGCCCTGACCTGAAACCGAGATAAATATAAATATCACATATACCAGCCATTTCTCCAGCCAGGGCAGCTAACGTGGCTACACATGCATGGACTAACCTTTACACCGAAATCATGAGCTAAATTTCTGGCGTTTCTGAGTGCCGTTTATGAATGGCCCTACCTGAAGCGACCCAGTCAACCACTGTCCATATTAAATTTGTTCCACCTGTGAGCGGCCTGTCATCGTCGATAGAAGCACAAACCAGAATTTTTTAACAAGACAAAGAAGTCTATCAGCTTGGATTCCAGGTTTGTTGACCTTAAAAATCCAGGGTACTGTGCCACCTTAAAGGTCACCAATCACACATGGATGCACAAAGTCAGCTGTGTATTCCACATGCAGTTAACTATGTCCTTACTGCCACTTTCTAATGCAGGTATGGTGCAGAGGAGGTAGGACATGGTTGAACTTTACTAATTAAAATGGCTGAGGTCATCACTAATTGATTTTTCATATCTCAACAGATTAGCTCTCTCGACTTTTACTGAGGGGTCACCCAGTTTTCAAATCAAGATTCAAGGCTGGGTCCGTCATAGATAAACCTAATAAAAATTTCTACATCCAAGATCAATTAGTGTTCAGTTGTTTCAATTAGCAAAGGTCAACCATGTCCTACCTCCTCTGGGTATGGTGATTCTCTTGGAGATGCTCTAGATGGTGTATGTTAGATGGTTATAAGGAGCACAGCTCTCTCTTAATATACTCTTACTCTCCACTATTCCAACATAGGTACTGAATTAGACATGCTAGCTGAAAATCAGCTGGGAAGTGATTCATGCACAGAAGCCAGCTCATAAACTCCTGAAAGCAATACATGTACACCTGGTTGCATGGTCTTAGAAGAATCCTGAAAAGCTAAAGGTATAGCCATTAATTCAATTTGCAAAGTGCGCAGCTGTTCACACATCACAATTAAGAAATGGGCAGTTTTGAATTTTATATGTCTGAAGCTTTGTACGTAAATCAAATTAATGGGCTTTGAACGTGCAAACTGCATGGTTATAGCAACAGCTAGCCTATGGTACTACCTAGATCCTTTTTGGAGGGGTCTGGGTTCGAGATGATAGGCAAAACATGTTGTCACATAAGAGAAACAAGGGACAGATCACTGGTTCTGATTGTCTGCAACGGCTCTGATTTGTCTGCAATGGCTCTGATTTGTCTGCTTGCATTCTTCCTTGTCTGTACTCCTTTGTCTTGTGGTGTGTATAAAATAACTAATAATAATAATAGCAAATTGTTGTTGGCCAATCAGAGACCTATTTCACTTTTAGTCTTTACACTCTGGTTCAATGAGCTGTTACACTTCTTGCACTTGTTCAACCATCAGTGGACAATAACACTTCTTGCACTTGTTCAACCATCAGGGGACAATAACACTTCTTGCACTTGTTCAACCATCAGTGGACAATAACACTTCTTGCACTTGTTCAACCATCAGTGGACAATAACACTTCTTGCACTTGTTCAACCATCAGTGGACAATAACACTTCTTGCACTTCCCACAGCTGTTGCTCAGCCAATTAAGTGACCTATTAAGCACTTTGACAGTCTGTTGCTCAACCAATCAGCGAGCTTGTTGCACTGTTGCTCAACCAATCAGTGAGCTATTAAACTTTTTGCACTTTGACAGTCTGTTGCTCAACCAATCAGTGAGCTATGTAATAGTTATATCTCTCCCTGGGGGGTGGTCGTTTTACACATTTGTGTCGGGCGTAGCCCGACACCAATGTGCAAGACCACACCCCAGGGAGGGATATAACTATTATATAACCTGTTACCTAGGCAACATCACTGTAGAAGAGAGATATGAGCAACATTCTTATATGTTGCCTAGGTAACATATTTTTCCATTTTTATCACTTTTGTTAATGGAGCTTAATAATAGACTGTGATATAGTCTTATGATTGCGAAAATAATTGCGTGCTTTTCCATGGAAGTGCATGTATTCAGTAAGTATCTATGGAATGCAGCATAGATGAGTGTTTACATATATATGTGAGGATATGCCGTAGTGTTCTCACTGCATGAGTTAGACCACCACACCCTAACCTTGTTAGCGTCTCTAAGTTGTGTTTGAAAGTGTTTGCCAAAGACAGCTTTTGACATTCTTCTTCCCAAGCATCCACCCAGCTATATTGAAGGTGACAGTCAGCTTGGGCTCATGGGAAAAGTGCTAATAGACTATGCATGGTTATTGGACCAGAATCACAAGCTTGGCCTAATAAAAGAACATTTTTTTTATATGCCTTGCGACCAATAATAATAATATGTATGCCTCCTTCACACGACCCTTTACCCAGCTTTCCATTGCTTTAAGTGAGCCTTAATACATGCATAGTTCATGCAATATATATGTATATATGCGTATGCTCATGTGTACTGGCTTCACGATAGAGAGATCCTTCCTCTTCCTGTTTCATGGTTAGCCGTAACAATGTCTCCCTTGGCATTATACGTACAATGTCTCCCTTGGCATTATACGTACAATGTCTCCATTGGCATTATACGTACAATGTCTCTATTGGCATTATACGTACAATGTCTCCCTTGGCATTATATGTACAATGTCTCCCTTGGCAATATACGTACAATGTCTCCCTTGGCATTATACGTACAATGTCTCCCTTGGCATTATACGTACAATGTCTCCCTTGGCATTATACGTACAATGTCTCTATTGGCATTATACGTACAATGTCTCCCTTGGCAAGATGCGTACAATGTCTCCCTTGGCATTATACGTACAATGTCTCCCTTGGCATTATACGTACAATGTCTCCATTGGCATTATACATACAATGTCTCCATTGGCATTATACGTACAATGTCTCCATTGGCATTATACGTACAATGTCTCCCTTGGCATTATACGTACAATGTCTCCATTGGCATTATACGTACAATGTCTCCATTGGCATTATACGTACAATGTCTCCCTTGGCATTATACGTACAATGTCTCCCTTGGCATTATACGTACAATGTCTCCCTTGGCATTATACGTACAATGTCTCCATTGGCATTATACGTACAATGTCTCCCTTGGCATTATACGTACAATATCTCCATTGGCATTATACGTACAATGTCTCCATTGGCATTATACGTACAATGTCTCCATTGGCATTATACGTACAATGTCTCCATTGGCATTATACGTACAATGTCTCCCTTGGCATTATACGTACAATGTCTCCATTGGCATTATACGTACAATGTCTCCATTGGCATTATACGTACAATGTCTCCCTTGGCATTATACGTACAATGTCTCCCTTGGCATTATACGTACAATGTCTCCCTTGGCATTATACGTACAATGTCTCCCTTGGCATTATACGTACAATGTCTCCCTTGGCATTATACGTACAATGTCTCCATTGGCATTATACGTACAATGTCTCCCTTGGCATTATACGTACAATGTCTCCATTGGCATTATACGTACAGTGTCTCCCTTGGCAAGATACGTACAATGTCTCCCTTGGCATTATACGTACAATGTCTCCCTTGGCATTATACGTACAATGTCTCCATTGGCATTATACGTACAATGTCTCCATTGGCATTATACGTACAATGTCTCCATTGGCATTATACGTACAATGTCTCCCTTGGCATTATACGTACAATGTCTCCATTGGCATTATACGTACAATGTCTCCATTGGCATTATACGTACAATGTCTCCCTTGGCATTATACGTACATTGTATCATACTGCGTGGGAAGTTAAAAGAAGCCGCCACGGGGTACAAATCCCATGTACACCGTGGCGGCACCTGTGATCCTAGTTGTCTCATACAGTACAACTAGTTGCTAAGCAACAGTCCAGCCCGTTCACATAGCAGAAGCCTCACAATTTTTGTTGCTATAAGCAACTGTGCTAATCAGATCAATTATGATACAAACCAGCTGTACCATGGCTTCTTAATGGGTATGGCGTTGTACCATCCTCGGGTTAATAATGTCCTTCCTCGGGCTTCGCCCTCGGAAGTACATCATTAACCCTCGGATGGTACAATCGCCATACCCATTAAGAAGCCATGGTACAACTATAACATGTCTCCCTTGGCATTATACGTACAATGTCTCCCTTGGCATTATACGTACAATGTCTCCCTTGGCATTATACGTACAATGTCTCCCTTGGCATTATACGTACAATGTCTCCCTTGGCATTATACGTACAATGTCTCCATTGGCATTATACGTACAATGTCTCCCTTGGCATTATACGTACAATGTCTCCATTGGCATTATACGTACAATGTCTCCATTGGCATTATACGTACAATGTCTCCCTTGGCATTATACGTACAATGTCTCCATTGGCATTATACGTACAATGTCTCCCTTGGCATTATACGTACAATGTCTCCATTGGCATTATACGCACAATGTCTCCCTTGGCATTATTGGGGCGAGCCTGAGCGAGCCCCACACTAGCGGGACTGCATTGCGGAAGTGTGTGTGTATGTATCTATATACCGTAAATTTTAAATGCGCATTTAAATATTTTCCGAAAATTGAACATCCTCGTGTACTATATGCTGGGCTACTGCCGAAGTGCAGCGTTGGCAACTGTAGCGGAGACGGCTCAAGTTGAAGCACGCATAGCACCTTACAGGCTTACTTCTTGTTTGTCACAGCAGCTACGGACCGACCTGGCATCAACTAGTCTCGCGGGCCAGACTCTCCGGCCCCGTGTGAGAGTCTGGCCTGCGAGACTAGGCATCAACGGCAGGCTGCTCGCAGACCGTACAAAACGACACGCAGGGTTGAGATCGCTTCAGGTAAGGGTCGTGCATAAACGGCACTCATAAACGCCAGCGATTCACGTCATGATTTCAGCGTGAAGCTTAGTTTATCCATGTGTAGCCATAGTAGCTGCTTGCTCAGGCTCGCCCCCACAATGTTCTACATTTTCTAGTATATACGTACAATGTCTGCATGATGAATGTTATCTGTAAAAGTCTGGTCTTGTTACGTACTGCAAAAACTGGAGATTGGAAAGAACTGAGAATGAGAAGTAGCCAGCCATGCACAGAGTTTCATGATGAGTGGCAATAAGCCAACTACTGTAACTTAATCACCATGATCTAAACTGAATTTGGTCCCTGTCTTTATTTGTTTATTCTGGCTATCGAATTTGCTAATGAAAAATTGGCATCACCCTACTATCGTGATGCCAATTGTTCATCACAACAATTGTTATTTTGTTGTGACAACAAAATAACAATTGTTGTGATGTGTGGCCTTCAGTAATGTAGACAGGTTTAATATCATCTTTACATGAGCACATACATTGAACAAGAAGCAGTCATGAACTAATATAACACTCAGCATTTGAACACAATAGCACATGCACAGCATGTGAATACCACAATTACAACAATAATTTTAAATGCACAATGACTGCAGTATATAACTACACAATGTACCTCTGTGCGTATACCAGATTGATGTGATTGAACATTTAAACTTGTTCTTAAAGCATTTTGGGGATACAGTCGGTGCATGTTTGTGAAGCCTTGCATGGAAAGTACCATGAACTTGATTCCACCAATTATGGTCCAGTGGTGAGAGTAGAAATGTCTACTAAACTGAACTAGCTTTTCATAACCGTATTAGTGGCAAATGTCATGCTGTTCACATGCAAAATTAGTCTCGTCCCCAGACCACATCTGAAAGCGACCCGTGCTGGGGTTGGTTTTGGGTCTGGGACCGAGACTAATGCAAATTGAAATCCAAGGGCAAGGTTTTTTTGAGTAAAAAAGGATAATCACTTTGCAGGCCTTTCGGTGTCTTCTGTCACCAAAATGTTCCTAGGACATTTCTCACTGCAACGTTTGTAAGTTAGGCCTTGGCGAATTATACCAGCATAATTTTAAGTATAATATATAGTCTTGTAGCATGAGAGCATATTCGAGCATATAATTCTATGTACCCATATATCTTTGCACCCTTCTTGGTGTGTTTTCCATATATATAGCCCACCTAGTATAGTTTTGCCTATACAACAGGTGGGGTTTAACTGTTATAATTTCCCTCCCTGAGGGCTACAAGGGAAATTATGGCCCCCTAATTCCCTCTCCATGTATTTTTTTGTTTACAGTCTACTACATTGTCATACTATAGTACAGATTTTACATACAGTAAATAATATTGAAGTTACTGTAAACACTTGCACATGTACAGATGTGTTTACAGTAATAACAACAAAGGACCAATCAGGTGGGATATATAACACAGGTGGCCAGGGATTTATGGCTGTAGTAAACAAACCTCTTCCTCAGGCTACGTCCTTGGACTCAGTCTGTTTACTGCCATAAATCCCTGGCACTGTGCTATAATAACAATAATAATAGTGTAAGGAAACGGCGAATAATACTAACCTAGACCTGGGTCATTTGAAGTTTGCTGTAGATATACCCCTGCCTTCAGCTCGGGGTATATTCACTGCAAAACTTCCTCTGACCTTGGTCTCAGCTGCCATGTACACTTCCTTACTATGATTTATATATATAACATATCATATTATCAAGCTTTTGGACCTTTATTATATAAGTATCACCATAGTACAAAGCTATACCGGAAAATATCATGAGTTTGTTGCCGTCTGTATTGTTACAAGTGCGCAGCACGAGTAACAATCCCAATGGCAATGAACGCCATGACCTCGTCAACAATTACGTTCAGGAGTACATTCAGAAGTTTGGCAGTGAGTTGGAGGAGGAGAAGGAGGAGGAGGAGGAGGAGGATGGTAATTACATGTATATTTTAATAGCGGTAATAAGCAAAGACGATGGCTGCATGATCTTTCAATGAACTAGTCCTGTCAAAGCTGTGAAATACATGTAGGTACACTTTTGTACTATGGTAGTGTAAAGCTAGATATTGCAGCAATTAATTAAGTTAAGTAATGCAGGAAGCTATGTGCATCTAGAATCCAGGGGGCGTGGCTTCAGACTTAAAATGTTGCCATGGTGATGCGATTTTTTTTATTATGACAATTCTGATAGTCCCAATGACTCAACTCTGAAATATGGCAGCTATCAGCCTTACAGTTGAATTTTAAAATATTGTCAAACTTTGGCTTTTACGTATGGAGTTCTATGCGTGTGACAACAATTATAGGTAGCTTACTCGAGATTGGCAAATAGACTCTGAAGTTATGTAGTTTTTGAGTATAGACCTAGCTAGTTGCTGCCGCTGTAGCTAGTCAATTTCAGGTCTGTTGGACACTCACATAGTGGTAGGTTTCTATATATTGCATATACATGCCCCACCTCCCTAACCCTCAGGTAGACCGGCAAAAGTGCCGATGAGGCACTTCCTGTTCAAATGAAAATTTTATCTATCTATCTATCTATCTATACCACCTGATTCAATTCTGCAGCTGAACAGACAGCAGAACTTAATTTGCTCAACCACAGTATGTATACTGTATCACTAAAGTGGTTGTTAACCTATACACAGTGCAAGGTTATGTAAGTATTATAATTATGTGAAAGCAGCCCAGCAGCAGATCACCTTGTATACAACCACCTTGTATGGGTATATAGCCATTGTATTGTTAAAACAACAGCTGTACTTGTCACAACAGTTACTACTATAAGCGTTGTTGAGTCTCCCTATAGCCTTGCTGGGCTGCCACTTTTACCTTTCCTGCTCATGGACAGAAGTATACTAACAACAGCTGTCATTTCTCTGCCAAACAGTACGTGAACTATCCACTATATTGCCGCACTCTAACTTGTTATCATCGTTGTGACAAGCAGATGTAGCAGTACTACACAAATTTGTATACTTCAATCATTAAATCATTATGGACATACGTACATGCATATACATACAACATACCTACATACATACAAACACATGCAACCTCAGACTGGAATCTCATGCAGCAGCCGTGACCCGCCATACCTACCTACATGATTATGTGCCTCACGTGTGTTTTCTCATGGGTTTGGCAATAAGTTTACCCCAAACAATCCCAAATTCCAGTGAAATGTCACTGTGACTAACAACGTTCAATGACATTGCACCAGGCTTATTGCAAGAATGAATCTCTTCCTTTAACTCCCATGTACTGTGTACAGAAAGCCCCTTTGTGACACATAAAGCATTAATCAAGTTGGAAACCCTAACACGTATGGTAACTACAAGATTTGTGGTTTACAATAACCACGCTTGAATAATAAGTTCGTAGGCACAGCATAGATACGGTAGCACAAACGTGCTAAGGGGACTGGGGAATGCTCCCCCGGGTAAAATGTCAAAAAGTAGACGCACTGTAATAGCTTCTGAGACCATTTGGGGTCACAAATACCACCGTTATCTTTCCTCGATTTTACCTGTAGGTTCGTGACATGTCCAGTGACTTCTGTAGTATATATACAATTGCAGCTCGCACGTGTTAATTAATAACTGACCTTTGAACAACCGTTGTAGCAGGAAATGCTGCTTGGGTGTGCCAGATTTCCTGGAGATCAAATTTTTCCTGGGACACCGATTAAATTCAATTAGCCACCTTAGCTCGCATTCCGACAGTGGAGGTAATGGATATAAAAGCTGGGCGAAGTTGCTGCTAGGTTATCGCTACAGCAACAACTTCGCAGCGATTTCAACCGGTGCAAGCTAAAACTCTTTTCTGTTGCTAACGGTTGTAGTGTACAACACAAGATGAAGGCAATAGTACTGCTATTCACCGCAACGCTGTTCGTCGTCTGCAGTGCATTTCCACTGTACGAAAAGAGCGCGAGAGGTCAGCAGTCAAACAACTTTTGTGCGACTCTTGCATACTCCCAGCGCGACCCCGCTGCATATGTGCACCTGTGCTACACCCCAGGAGAAGGTATTACACACACTCGTTATCTGTATGCATGCACATGTGTATTTAATACTGCTCGCCGGCCTAGTCCTCGTTTCACAAGTCTGATTTGCATGCAGTCGTATACTAATTTGTCCCTTCTTCTCCACTACTATTGCAGGTACTTGCATCATGGCAAACCTTCCTAGATGTTTACCTTCCACCATGCAGAACGCAACTCCAATGAGTGTGACACTTAGCGATGGGCAGCACCAGGTTCTGTTTTCTGCTACATCATGTGAACCCGGTAAGCAACTAGATAGCTGACGGTTGATGAAAATATTGTGCATCTCGTCGACGTTCGAGTACTATTCTTGGTTATTTTTGACCAAGTTCAGAAAGATCTTTTCCTGGGTTTTAAAGACGATATTTACTCACAACTTCCGCGCTTCGCGCTGGACGACCGACACCTGAACGACTGGTTAGCCTCATTCCCAGGCTGTTCGATTTTTCGAACGGGCCTGGGAGCGAAGCTAGACGATCTCTGAACGCTTGTAGGGCCAAAGTTCGGAAATAGCTTTTCTAGGCCTTTCATATCTTGTCAACGTTTAAGTAGCTACCTTTCTTGCATGCTTTGACGACTCGCCGACGGTCGAGTACCATTCTTGACAACAAAGGGGCTGTAGCCCCCCTGAAGTCTGATCAGACAGACTAAGCTCCCCTTCAAGTTGCTCGCGCGCTGAGTACGAGACGGATCTATGTGACATTGTGACACATTAGACATCCAGTTGAACTTCGAATCTTTCTACGAATTACCTCTGTCCCAATCGTCATTTTGAACGTATCTCGCTCTTACTTTGTACATGTGGTGCACGCTCCTCGATTGGCCGATTTGCCAAAGCAGTTTCACCAGTTGATCTGGTAACTGCGGAGACGAACTTTCTGTCATGTTAAATTTTCATCCCGTTATTTCTCCCTTTTTTATTGCACTGTACCTTCAAATAGTTTTGGGTATTTTGTTTTATATATATAATAATATTTTCCACATGGCTGACACTGAATCCGGCTGATACGCGTACGTGTAGTCGCAACGTAAACGTGGCGGCCTTAGGTTGCAGAATAGGTATATAAATAATAAGATACGGCATGTTCTATACGTTTTGGGTCAAAATGGTCTCAGAAACGATCACAGAGCCTCCAATTGTAAATTGTAAACAATTTCCTGAGGAAACGTGGTTACGCACGCATTTATCGTTTAGCCCCTCAATGTGGAGTATCTCCCGCCGCCGCTACTTGACAAGGGTCCAAGCTCAAAAACAGTGCGTATTTTAAACCTTTTCAATGATATTTTCTAGAGGCATTTGCTCTCTTACCCCGCGCATAGCTTCACCACGCCAATGAAGCCAGCCCCTCCCCCAACATTAACAATTATAAATTTGTCAACAGGGATATGCTACTACAGTGTGGTGGCTGACTGCAAGTGCAACTCCTACCCGTGTGACTGTGAAGCTGCTACAACCACCCCTCCACCTACCACCACCCTTCCACCTACCACCACCCCTCCACCTACCACTACCCCTCCACCGACCACCACCCCTCCACCTACCACCACCCCTCCACCTACTACCACTCCTCCACCCACCACATCTCCTCCAACAATCATCACCATTCCAGCAACCACCCCAAGTATGTATATCTATGTACATGTACAAGCGAGAGGATTTCACAAGGGATAAATTTTGACTAATTTCAGCAGTCACTTCATATAATGATGTTGTGGGAGTATCGTAAAATTTAGCAATTAGTATTTTATCTTTAACTAGCTACCTCCCCAATTTGAGTTCTGGCATAGCCACCAACTTTTTGTTACAATAGATTTTGCTACCAGTAAATCAGGCAGGTAAACATCTAGCAGAGTATATTGTGTTTATGTTCAGTCATTGAATCGTCCACTCTTGTATTGCTTGTTTGTGCTTGATTCTTCATTTGTTTTTTCTCTCCTAGCTGCAACACCTCAATGTGAAGCAGCAGTAGATCTATATTTTGCCATTGATTCGACTGGCACTTTGCGATCAGATGGACATGCAGCAATGAGGAAAATGGCGGTCGATCTTGTCGATAAATTTGCCATTGGTACAAACCAAGATACCGATTTGACTGGATTGTCTAGGGTTGATGTAATTCAGTTCTGGGGAGCATCTGCAGTGCCAACCAACCCAGATAGCCATGTTGTGGTTGATATTGAGCTGGGTAACTATGCTGACAAGAAGGATTTAGAGCAGAAAATTGAAAGCCTTGAATACAAAAAGGGCCTTAGTACCATCATTCCACATGGTCTTTCCAAGTTAAACGAGGAAATTAATAAGCATGATGACCCAAGCAGGAGCATATATGCTCTTGTGTTGACAGATGGAGTTGACGATAGTGCACCATCTAACCGTGCTAACCTTAATATTGGTACTCTTAAAGAAGAAGCTGATAAAATTAAAGCAAAGCCAAATGTCAAGGTTATTGCAATTGGATTTGCTGACCTGAATAAGGCCAACTTGGAAATAATAGCCTCTGAGCCACGAGACGATGTCATCACCGCTGTGGATGTTGGCGCAGCTCTTAACTTAACCTACAATCGATTGATCACATCACTTTGCCCTAACTCCAACATACGTCTGCTTCCGACACCTGGTGAGTTTAATTGGTGTAGTATTGAGTGTAGGAAAATAATGATTAGTTCGCTCTATACCTAATTATTGTATAGATACTGCTGGTAACATGCATGCATGTGTACTGTGATCTAACCAAGCTGCAGCTCAATACTGTGTGGATGTTCATTTAGCACTTTCTTCTTTATCTCAACAGCAAGCGTCGCCAGTGTGAACTCTGCATGTCGCTGTGTACACCTCCCCTATGGTGGAATGCTTTGTGACCCAGTTGGATGTGAGTTAGTATAGTACATCTGAAACACTGTCCCACAATGACCCAATTCTCTGTTCATTGCACCACAGGCAACACTGTAAATGTCAAGGAAGAGAAACAAGACAAAGGTATAAATTTCACAGCTCTAAGCATACTTGGTAGCTAGCAGCAATTGATATTTTTTATTGTGATAGTGTATCCAAACAAAGTGAATTTACTACTTCTGGTTACAAAATAACATGGCAAGCAGTCTTGAGTTTTAGATTTGTATTTCGTAACACAAAGAAATAAGTAACATTACAAACTACTTCTTTTATTGTTTACATGATTTTGTATACCTGGTGCATATAGCATTTATTGTAAAGGTTTTGTTCCGTGAACCACAAAAATAAGTATTGGATAAAATTATACAAGTATAAAATAATTAATTATGTGTGACCTATTATTATAGACTTTACACAACATTAAAAATGTCCAGATGTACGAATATTTTATTTCATCATTCCAGAGGTCCAGGAACAAGAGGTCATGGAACATGAGATACTGAATGCAATTGAAAACATACTTGCCAAAGAACACCATGGCTGATCCCTGCCTCACATGGACACATTTCGGCAGAACATCCTGTAGCCAAGCATCCTAAGGCTTATACAATTGAACAATTTGCACACAAGTATTAGAGTCTGTACCTCTTGTAGTTTACCATTTGCAGTTGTATGTGTTAGGTAGCAATTTGAAAACGAAAATTTGTGTAAATTTTGTATCAGAGCTGCAGAGAAAGCAGAGTTGCATGTAACCAAAGAGGCAAATGTCCCAGTTTCGTACCTCTCAATTCTGTGACATCATGCATACCAAAAAATGACAGTATGGCTGTATGGCTGACATAGTTAGTTTGCTATAACTTTGGTATGCATA
Source organism: Agelas oroides (assembly GCA_949130485.1). Taxonomy (NCBI): domain Eukaryota; kingdom Metazoa; phylum Porifera; class Demospongiae; order Agelasida; family Agelasidae; genus Agelas; species Agelas oroides. The sequence continues at coordinate 563,829 of OX422191.1, read as the reverse complement.
TGACAAGTTTCAATATTATTATGAGGCTACAACAGTATCATCCCATTTTGTCTATTCCCACTTTGTTAATTCCAACTACATAACCATTGACAAAGTTTATTAATATAATTGACCTCTTTGGGATAGACACACTTTGACAGGCAAAGCGTATCGCGACACTGGGTGAGATGATCCAAACCACCTTGTCCTTAATTTTCAACAGCTGGGAATCTTGAGAAGCTCTGCGAAGCTGAGAGCATTCATGTAGATGGTACTTCTGTTCACTGTGCATGCATGTTGTTTACATACAATGGCCAGTGCTTTCCATATTGTCTTTGCTGCCAAAGGAAACTATTACAACTTTTACTTAAAAACACTTCCTTGAAAGCTTAAAGAATGTTGCCTAAAAAGTGGCCTTCTATTATCCTTCTATCTGATTTTGTAAAAGCTATCATCTGTTCCATTGCTGCATAGCTAACTTACCCAGCTTTGTAGGGTAGTTGTCAGTATACGTAGCTATGGACATGCACTCAGCTTTCGGTTCATATACATCTTACTTTCCCACTCAATTCTCTCTTCAGGAACATTGACAAAGTGGAATTCGACCAATCATTGTAACAAAGTGGGAAGTTGACAAATGATGAAATCTAGCCACCACGCAAATTAGCCAAATTCAACTTGAACTCTCTAACTAGCCAGGAAATTATACATGACATTGATTTTTCTTGGCTAGTTGGATAGCTCAGTTCAAATTTTGATTCGCACTGAGAAATTTGACTCACCATGTTTAAGGCTGACAAGTATCCTTCAGAAAGTTCTCTAGCAGTAGCCTAACAGCCACACAAGGTTGGTAGACTGAGCTATTTACTACTGGGCAAAAGTTACTTTATGCATGGCACTGTGAAAAAGCAGAAAACACACAATTTTTATTACAAACAATTTGAGTCAACAAAGCTCAAGGCAAGGTTGACATTTTATTGCCCTACACCTGTCCTTGCTGTAATGCAGTCTGCTTACATAGCATGCATGCTTGTGAATGAAATTCTCCAATGTTCAATGACAAAATTACAAATTGCATTGTTAAATTTACAGGTCGCAGTAGTCATGGTTGATATACAAATGTGCTGACACAGCATGCTCTTGCCACATGTCTTGAACAGTACGTGGTCAGCTGAGTGTGCTGACTATTATAAATTGAACTTGGTAATTACTATGATAACTATCCACTTCAAAACATATACATGCCTGTCGTTTTAACAGTACAAATTACAGCAGTTGTTTTGAAGTGAAATTACAATTATAGCTCAGCAGATAGTGGGATTGACCCAGGTTCCTTCTGCCGGAAAGGACCTTTTTAGGAATGCATTTAATTGGGACCAACTAATGGATGAGCCCAATGTGTACCGTTGGCAGACTTGGCAATCCACTTATCTGAATATTTAACACTATCAAGCATTTCAAAAACTTTCTCAAAATCACCGCAGAAGTAGCACCACACAGTCATTCTGCAGAAGCGAGGTCTTTTGTTAGCAGTAGGGGGTTAGCAAGATTCTCAGATGGTCTGAGGTGGAGAGGGGAGATATAGTGAAATGAGGTAAGTTAGGCAAGTTTGATACGAGAACAAGGTTGATGATAGATGGAGTACCCAAGTGACTAAAAGAAATGAGGTAAGTTAGGTTTGATACGAGAACAAGGTTGATGATAGATGGAGTACCCGAGTGACTAAAGTGGGTGGGTTCAGTGACAGCCTGCTGTAACAGAAAACATGAGGTATAATTTGTCTTACAAGGAATGAAGTGGGAAACCATGCAAGGTATTTAGGACATCAAGAGCACTGTAGGGAGGTATGTACAACAGAATACTAAGTTTACATAAATCAATTGGACAATGCATTCAAGTTATATGTTAGCTAACAGTAAATATAACATTGTATGTGAGTCAACATAAGCAATACCTCTTAAATGTCTGCTTCTGGCAAGTCGTACATGCAGGGTTACCATTGTCAATTGTGAGTTCATTATCAGAAACTGTGTTTTCAAGCCAGGTTTCTGAGATGCATACAGTGTGACAGTCGGATTCAAGTTTGAGATTGTCCAGTTTTGGTAGAAGATTTCTTGCATTGAAATGGAGGAGGTTGATTTTGGTGACATTGTTCACTAGTTTGGAGGTGTTGCCAGCTGTGGGTAGTGGCGGCACAGTAGGATTGCAGGGGTAGTTGAGGTGGTGTGTGGGATAGTAGTGGCCTCATTGGTGATTTCAGTGATTTCACCAGTGTGATAACAACCATGCAGTGCCACCTGTGTGAGTTTCCTCTATTTCCAGCTGAGGCAAGATGTCCTACACATTTGATATGGTACTGGTTGTCACTCAGTGCAAACAGCCTGGTATTCCTATGTGAAAATAAAGCAATGTATATTCACTACCATTGGCGTAGGAACCGGGGGGGTGGGGGGGCACCGGGGGCATGTACCCCCCCCCCCCCCCCCCAAGTTTTCAGTTTGTGCCACACCCACTCTATATGTCCTGTACTACAAATTAAAAACTGTGCCCCCCCCCCCCCCAATCAAAAAGTCTTTCCTACGCCTGTGACTACACAAACCACACTGCTAGATGACTTGAAAACATCCTGGCATGCATGTACACAATCAAAAATGAAGTGAAATGTTAGCTACAGGTTAGGTCAGAAGGTAGATTGATACACTTAAAATACTTGCTATGCTTCTCTTCCTTTGCTCTGTGAGCTTATCCTAGTAGCAACACACTACTAGAATCCGGATTAAGTGCGTTCACACATACAGCTGCTGAGCTAGTTTATTTCATAAATATTCTTTCACATCTAGTGCTTCTGTGGCTGAGCTAGGGGCTGTACTATATACTTGTAATGAATACTGATAACTTCCATAGGCAGCATAGCCTCATTCCCAGGCCTTCCCACTGTCCAGTTTTTGATCACTTGCAGTATGCCTGGGAACGAGGCTATAGGCAGCAGACAATCCACTTGCAAACTGCGCTAGCTGTTTACATGCACTGTTCAGATCATAATCCGGATTGCAATCCGGGTTCAATCCACATCCGGAGGTGGGTTACGTAATTACCCCTAAAACGTAACTATGTAACACTAGGACCCCATTTTGAGGAATGTTGAAAGGAATGGGCACACACCAAATGGAACTGTTTGATACCCATGCATGTCACATCATAAGGGTATAGAGTTTCCACACTCCTTCTGATTGTGGAAACACTATAGGCTATCCCTGTGATAGTATACCCCTATGGTGCATATACAGGTTGATATAGTCATCATCTTGCAAGTACGTGCATGTACTTCTTAGTAAATAATTTGTCTCATAGTATGGTCTTGAGGCTATTGACGCTACAAGCTTCAATCGTCATGCTGTAAAGTAGTGCCTCTGACTTTGACATTGCGTTTTCATGGAAAGTAAGCTCATGCATGAGTCTTGACAATGAAGATTTTACAGGTAAAACCGTTTTGTGTCACAGTTAATATATCATGCATCAAGAATTTGCATCAACACTATTAATAAACAAAATCATGTGGCTTAAAACAAGCTCCAACAAGACTCTAAAGTATAACATAGGAACACACTAATATAATACCTATTGTAATAACAGTACCAATAGTAATAATAGTACCAAGGTTTACAAGATGTTATGACTTCAGTTTCAATTCACTTCTGGATCGAGCTGCTGTATCCTTGCACCACAGCCGCAATCACAATCACAGACAGCAGGGAAACGGACCTGTATATTCAGGAACGATGAATGTCACTGGGTATATCACTTAGGCAGTGGCGTAGCCAGGACATCGCCGATGCTAGGGCACAGCACTACGTTTGTATGAACTTCTGTACAAAGTACAGAAGCTTTTAGGGGGGTCTGGGGGCATCCTCCCCCCGAAAATTTTGGACTTTTACAGCCTCCCAGGTTGGTTCTGAGGCCATACCGTAGCGAAGTGTAAGTCACGGCAAACTCGCGTATGATGAGCGTATGAGACTCGTATTTCTGTGGATATACCTATAGCGATACTGCGCCGTTCGATTTCAAGACCGTTTAGCGCCCGATTCACGATCAACAACACTACTATTAGCACCGATAATTCGCATGCTTACCTGCACTGGTGGGGCACAGCCTCTAGTTGCTAGGGCACGTGCCCCAGTGTGCCCCAGCGTGGCTACGCCACTGCACTTAGGAGACAGTGTCATAGCCAGGATTCTGATGGTACCTGGATTTGTGAGAGTTTTTGTGCAGAGCACAGAAGTATCTTAGGGGAGCTGAGAAAATTTGTTTAATTTTTGAGTCTCTTCGGAAGCCATTTCTGGTCATTGCCATCTGTCAAGAGCACTACTCAACTAACCTCCAGTTGTATGTGTGTGTACAACATCTCTCTACCAAAGATGGCAAAACACACAAACAACTGCAACAGCAGACTAGTGAGAATATGTTTAACTCGCTAGTGGGGCTCCTCAAGTTCATCGAACTATTTGAATATGGTAATCTCCATTGTTATACCACATTACATCACTTTCTAAGTACTGCATTGGATGAACAGCAGAGTATAATGGGTCATATATGCCTGTTATGTACAATAATAGTTTGCACAAAACTTGCGTGATGTATAGAATAGTTTACACAAAATTAAAATACAGTTTACTGTCTCAATGTGGTACAAATTGGATATACTACACAATATAACCTGTTACCTAGGCAACATCTAAGCATATCTCTCTTCTACAGTGATGTTGCCTAGGTAACAGGTGTTATATCCCTCCCTGGGGTGTGGTCTTACACATTGGTGTCAGGCTACGCCCAGCACCAATGCATAAAACGATCACCCCCCAGGCTATGGTCTTACACATTGTGTAAAACGACCAGAATGTAACAATTACATAAACTCCTCGTATAGGTACTATATCCAATACTTAAAACCTACCTTCCTCCACCCACAGTCCCACACCCATGCATTGTTCTCTTGTAAGCTCCAGCAACAGTCCCACCGGAGAACCGTGTATAAGGTAGTATTTGAACTGAAAATGAGTGTTGCAAAGATGGTAATTGCATGGTTTCTTGTGTAATTTGGGATATTGATAAAGCTGAGTGCAATTATCCCATTCTATTGGTAATAGTTATTGGGCATAAGCCCAAGAAATTCAACTTCGTTCACCAGACCATTTCTCACTGGGAGGTGCCCACGGGCTGGGCATGAGACTAATAGTTATTGCAAGTGATTGGCCACTTTTGAAATGTACACCTGATTAACTAAATACTATAGTCACTCTAATCTACGAAATGCCACTTTTGAAATGTACACCTGATTAACTAAATACTATAGTCACTCTAATCTACGAAATGGCCAAAAATAATTGATTTTGCAGCCATTCAGCACTAAATAGCAAAATTATTCTCCATAGCATTCGATGAAATTAGAATGGTTTGTGAGGTTTGTGAGCAGTTTTAGGTCGAGATCGAGATGGACTGCCTTGTCATTGACAAGACCTCTGAAGACTCAGGCACTCACTTTAGTGTAGCGATGTCCCTGCTGTACTTTTTATCTTGTGTCGCATGACGTGTTTCCAATACAGCGGTAGCTAGATCTAATCTAATGGAAGAAATTGGGTTCCTGGAAGTTTTTGTGAATCTAATCTAATAGAAGCCAGATTTGAATTCCTACGGTACTTAACATGTGCACTGTGTATTAGTCAATGAGTTACCTATCAGAAGGTACCGTATAGCCGGTTAATTTCGTTTTTCGCGAGTCGGGACTGATTCGCGAAAATTTTCTCCCGCGAAAATTTAGAAAGTAACACGTGAAAGAGACCGAGTGTCATTTTAGAAGTCTGTCGTTGTAAAGCAAAGTTCTAGATGTCTATCGTTTCCTGTGTCTTACAATATCGCTCCCTTCAGGGTTCAATACTGCCACTGCAAAAGGATCTTTTGCGTTTCTACGTTCCTGTGCACACTGTAGTTGCTCTCCAACTGTTGCTACCCAAACAGCGCTATATGTGTGGTAGCCTCGAACGCAGCTTTCTGCTTCAAAAGTCTCCATTGGTATCGTTCGCACGTTTTGCTTCTCTGCTGGCAAGTTACGGTAGTTGTACATGTGCGCTAAATAGAAATTTATGACGATGCGCGTGTGACCGCGAAATTTTAATTCGCGAAAATTTGTGCTGAGGCATCTTTTGATCGATTCGCGAAAATTTGTACCCGCGAAATTAACCGGCTATACGGTAACTCACATGCCAAATGGCGAACTTCAAACCACTAAACTAGGTATGCTATTATACTATAACTAAATGAAGTACTGCAATCTAGTATAAATGCCTGTAACTAAATTGCAGTTTAACACTACGAAATGTATGGCAGTTAAGTTCTCATACAGTTTGTGTACGCAAAGTAGTTAGCTCGTTAGCGGTCGTACGACAATGGTTGCAGTCTTAAGACATAGATAGTGGTGAAGAAAGCACTTGGCTCGACAGTTGTGATCTTGAATTTGATTGGTTCACGTGGAATTTGCCTACAGTTTCAGTGGGAGTCATAGGTAGTTATTGTTCAAGAAACCACTAGTACTCCCCAACGCAACTCACTCACTAGGAAGTTCATAGCCTCGTTCCCAGGCTCTCCAGAACGCGAATTGTACACGCGTGGAGAGCCTGGTATCTTTTCTACGTAGGCATGACGTAATCGAAATAGGACTAAAACAGAAAGGCAACGTTTTGCACGTTGTTCAACCAACTATGCATTCAACGCTCAGTGTGTATAATATTCAACCCCCGATAACTAGATAAATGTAGTAAGTTGGCCGCTACCTTCGCTCTTTTTCCTCTTCTGAGTCTCGGGTACGCCCACGCACAATTAAGGTCGTTCTACCTCCGTTCTATCTTTGAGGGTTCTCACGTGAGAATAAATACCAGGCTCTCTCCGCGTGTACAACTTCAATTTCGCGTTCCGGAGCGGAGGAGCCTGGGAACGAGGCTAGGAAGTTCATGAGTTGGGACATTTCAGTCTCATTCTCAGGTGCTCTGAGTTTGAATTCCAATCACTATTGAGCGTCACCGCGAGTGAGTAGAAAGTTGAATTGCCGCAAGTTAAACTGTCAGCAAACAACTCGTAAGAGAGCTCACTCACTGAGAATTTGAACTGTAGCCGTTGTTTGGAGAGAAATTGGCTACAGTATAAATACAGTATACCGTACTCACTCGAAATTATGCCCCCTTCGATTCTAAGCCCCCCCCCCTTACTATTCGCAAAAAATTGTTGAAGAGGTATATTTATCTCCAATTTATGCCCCCCTTGACCGTACATGGAAAATTAAATACTGTATAGCACGTTTATTTCGCGGGAGAAAATTTTCGCAAATGGCTGGCATTTGCGTATTTCGCGAATAAAATGTTTGCGGATTTCCATTATATTAGCCACACCCCCTATGGTGGTGGTGCGAAAACTGCATCACGTTTTCTGACCACACACACTCTGCGTCTTCATTGATTCATGGTCCTTAATTTGCCCTGCAGAACTGAGCCACTACGAGCTTCATTGCAAGCCGCATGAGATGGTGACGGACAATTCTGCCATTGCTGTTTCCCCTCGATCGCGTGCTCCACAGCGAGGAAAGGGGGCGTATAAACGAGACTAATTACCATTATTCAATTATAAGCCCCCCATACTTGTAGCTAAATCTAATCAGCAAAAAGGGGGGCGTAATTTCGAGTGAGTACGGAATTGGCTACAGTATAAATACAGTATAAATTGGCTACAGTATAAATACCTTACATGATGAAACCTTTGGGAGCCTATGGAATTTAGATCCCCTTGAAAACCTTTGTGCTCTTTGCGTGCGGGTGTTTATACAGTGCAGATTATTACAGTCGGCCATCGGCAATTTTCCGGGTCAAAAGGTCACATGTCTGGTCATTTCTAATATCGGTCTGACAGAATGTCCGGACGATTCCCGCCCCGAGCAAGAGCCAATACTTACGAGCGCATGCGCGCGCTCGCTACCACGCCTATTTTACCTCGTGGTCGAAAGATCGTTCGATTGACAATGAAACATGGTTGTGAGGCAGCAGAAAGTGACACCTCGGGTCCGAGCAAGAAGCCAAAGCGCCGCCAAGTAAGCCTGAGTACATTCACAAAATGGCAGGCTCAGCTTGAACGAGAGTACCAGACAATGACATGGCTGCGCTGTGATACGGACAAAAGTGACCCCACTGTCGTCGATACGCTGTGGTGCCACTCGTGCAGAACGAGCGAAGCTAAGATAATAGGCATGAAAAACTACTCAAGTGTCTGGATCAGTGGTTCAACGAATCACAAGACCAGCTGTGTGGTTGACCATGCAAACAGCGATCAACACAGGGCTGCCATGAACCACATGAGGAAAGCCTTTGGTATGCCTATCACAGAATACTCACCTATTACACGAGGCCTCCTCAACATGGACAAGGCAGCACAGGATCGCATTAACAAAAAGTTCGATATCTGCTATGTCATGGGCAAAGAATGCTTGGCTTTTGCAAAATACCCTGCTCTCCACGAACTTTGTTTTGTGTATTCATACGTCATGTCATGCATTATGCAAGTCAAGTGTATAAATATATTGTACTGTCATGTATTTTGTATTCATTTTTATGATGTCCGATCATGTCCGAACAAAATCTCTGTTGGTCTGACACATTGTCAGATCAACTTGAAAAAATAATAATCTGCACTGTTATATCAGAGCAAAACTCTTTTGGTGGGAAAAAAGCTCATGAGAAAAAACCTAAATTAAAACTCCTGTAGACCCCTCGGTTTCATTGTACCATCTATATTTATTTTTACGTTTCACTCCATCTTTATTTATAAACCACTTAAAGTAACTACAGGTACGTACCTGACGTTAGGAGCACAAAATGCTCCAAATGGAACAGAACAATTTGAGGGAGGGCAGAATCCACCAGAAAACCATTGTGGAAAGAAGGTTTTGGGAAGTGGTGTCCAAGTGAAATTCTACATAGAAAAAGGTATGAAGAGTCATTGTTAAAAGCAAGTTCCAAGGCCTGCCATATTGTTTTTTGGCTAGCGTTCAATATAATATATACTCCACTTCACCCTTGTTTCTGTGGTAACAGGTGGGTATTATTCATATACTGACAGGAAGTTGTAGATTCTGTAGATTCTGTTCCATATACCACAGGAAGTTGTAAAATGATGTTTCCTATAAGCTACCTTGTTTAGAGTGTAAATTACTTTACATGTTTACTAATAACATACCTTGTTTACAGTGAAAACTACCATGTGTATTTACTAATAACAACAAGGACCAATCAGAGTGGAGAATATAACAGATAAACCACAGAAGACAGGGATTTGCCCGAGGGCGAGGGTTGTTTATGGTCCATAAATCCCTGTCTACTGTGGTTTATCTATAACATATACTCCACTTCACCCTTGTTTCTGTGGCAACAGGTGGGTATTATTTTCCATATACTGACAGGAAGTTGTAGATTCTGTACATTCTGTTCCATATACCCCAGAAGTTGTAAAATGATGTTACCTATACCCCAGAAGTTGTAAAATGATGTTTCCTATAAGCTACCTTGTTTACAGTGTAAACTACTTTACGTGTTTACTAATAACATACCTTGTTTACAGTGAAAACTACCATGTGTGTTTACTAATAACAACAAGGACCAATCAGAGTGGAGAATATAACAGATAAACCACAGTAGACAGGGATTTATCTATAATACACATAAGCAGAAGTTGTATAAAAACAAAAGACAAGCTACATAAGCAGCATTGCCTAGAGGCCTCAGCCAAACTCCAACTGATTCCCAGCTGGGTCCTGGGGGGTTTTCCGTGGATTTATCTCTCACTCTCTCAGCAAAAGACAGCTTTGTTCCAAGGCCTGCCATATTTCTTTTTTTTTTTTTGTGGTTAGCATTCAACATAATACACAGAAGCAGAAGTGGTTATAAAGGATGCAATGAGCTCCCAGACCCCTGTGCGCTACGTACTTCAGGGAACTCTGGGCCTAGCGCTAGACAAACTCCTGAAGCCGGGCCAAGGACTCGGAGGAGCACTGACTATGTCCCTCCACTGTGGTGTAGGCACCCAAAGTCCCACCTGTACCTCACGGGAATTAGGCACAGCCAGTGGTCTTGCCCTTCCCCAGCCTAAGCCAACTCCCCAATTTACTATTTTACTTGGGCCTTGGTTGGGTGCCAATTAAGTGGAGAAAGTTTTTTTTTCCAGTGGTAACTGGTGGGACTTGAAACTGTGATCTTTCGATTCACAGTCAAGTGTTTTAACCACTTGCCCATACCGTAGTCGCGAGAAAGGGCGCCCACTCATGAAAGAGTGCCCACACTTTTGGCCCAATTTCCTGTATAGGGTCAACGTTTACTCAAATGAGCGCCCTGGAACAAGGTTCGCATGGAGTTTGAGAAGCGCAGCCTCAAGCCCTGTGCATATCTGAGGTAAGAAACTTCATGTAATACCGTATTTATCGGACACTTCTAATTATACCGGACACTTTTGCAAATAATTTTTTACGTTCTAATTTAGCGGACACCACACGGCAGGAATATTCTAATTTTTCGGACACAGTAACAACAGAACGATACAGAATGATACAGATTATGAGCTAGATAGGTTCAGTCACTACCAGTAAGTAAAATCTACGGCTATTGTTCTGTTAGTTTTTGTAGTTTTCTTGTGTCTACTATGCTTCCACTTATACTCGGCACTTCACCGTTCCACCTCTCTTAATGAAATGCCAGAAAACTCTCAAGTGTTTATTTGGCAGATGGCCTACAACTCGACTGTCTTTAACTACAATGAGTCGCTGGGATTGCTATCTTCCAACGGGTCATTTCTCTGCTGGCCATTTCGTTCGTGGGGAACTGCGAGAACAAGGATGGAAAGTCGGTTTCAAAAGTTTCTGACAGTATAGACGATTGCGTAGTAGGCACTGGAGATGAGCGAGACGCAGAGAAAAAATCGTAGAGAGACATTTTTCGATCAGCTAACAAGCGACAATGGAAATGTTTCCAATTCAATTTCTAATTATTCTGGACATCCCACGTCCACAATAATTTCCTATTCTAATTATTTCCGGACAATCTTTAAAATACTTATTTTTTGCTGTCCGATAAATTAGAATAAATACGATACTTCACTGAAGGTTAATACAAGACATCTTTGTGTAGATGAACATAGCTAATGCGACGCACACCGCGAGCTACACAATGCTTATGGTGATATGGTGCCATTCAGAGTGTTGTGGGCCGTCAGGACTCAACCACTTCGACATCGAAGCCGCTGGTGGCTCCATTGTATGGTACTGTTTGTCCAGCTATCCGCTTCGAGGGGATTGAGTCACTGTAAACATGATATGGGTGCTCTTTCGTGTTCAAAAGCAGAAACAGTCGAAAGAGTGCCCACCCCCCTCTTTGGCAGACTTGTAAGGTGCTCCGCCCATAGGGCGCTCTTTCACAAGACTACGGTATATATTTGTACCAAGAGCGCATAAGAACGGGTGTCTAGAGGAAGGGTGTGTAACTACGTAAAATTTCAAACCGGTCGGAATTTATGGCCAGTACTAAAAATAGTAACACGTATGCGCAGCTAGTGCAGCTGCGCGTAGACGTGTTGCTAAGCATGTGCCGGGTGTTCTATTTTTAGTATGGTTCAATATTTTGACCGGACTACGGGCTTCTATTGGAGTTACACACTCTTCCTCTAGCCGCCCATTCTTATGCGCTCTTGACTGTACACGTTAAGGAGTAAAACAACACTGCTTAGTACCTATTTTCTTACCAACTGGCAGGCAGTCCTCATAAAGTACTCCTGAAAGCACCGTCGTGCGTCTGTTGTCACCGGTATGTTTTCCACGAATTCGTCCACGTTTGTGTCACTGTTTGAATCAGTTGGGCCTGTAGAAATTGAGAAGTTATTGCCGAGCGCCTTAGCGCGAGGCTACTAATCGTGCAGTGTAGTCAGCTCGCGTTTGTATGTATGTATGTATATATATATATCCGTCACACTTTAATTGCGTGGGCGCGGTTTCTGTGGTCTCGTCCCCAGACTACTAGCCACGTGGTACTGGTCCGACCAGGAGGTGATCGAAAGATGGTGCACGTGCGAGAGCCGAAACGGAGCAGGGGCCACATGGTACTGGTGGGAGCAGGAGGCGATTGACGTGTGAAAAAGATCGTCTGAGATCCGAAATGGAGCAGAAGCAGTCAAAGCGTGATCGTGCTAGAGAGCGAAGACGGAAACAAAGGGCACTGCATCAGAAGAGAGTAAGGCAAAGGAGAGAGTCTGACAGAAACTCGCATGACACTACGCTCACTTCCTGAAACTCTTCAGACGACCGCTTTGCCATCTTCATCGCTCTATCTCGTCTCCAGCACCTAGCACCTACACGCTACATGTGGTTACAACAGATATCTACTTGCATATTTCCGGATATTCTTCTGCGTGAGGCATACTCTGCATATTCCTAGTTTAGTTGTGAAGTAGGGAGAAACTAACGTGCTACTTGTCATGTTTACTTACACTAGATACAGTCTGGCAGCTCTTTCTAGCACTTCTTAAGCTTAAGTGAAGTGCTGTGGACGTTCGACATGTGACTATATTGCATAGGCATATGCCCCCCCCCCCCCCCCCCAAGTTTTCAGTCTGTGCCACACCCACTCTATATGTCCTGTACTAAAATTAATTTTATTAAAAACTGTGTCCCCCCCCCCCCCCCCCCCCAATCAAATGGCTTTCCTATGCCTCTGATTTGAATGTGCCCATTTGAAATTTACAGTAAGTGGCCACAAGCAAGGCCATGCTGCCCTCACAGAAAATGTTTCAAAATAAGATGCTATGGCCTGACCACTTTTTTGACTGAAGACCATGCCCATCTTGAGGATGTGGTTAGTGTTTGTTGTGGTAATGTTGCAAATTCAATCCGAGATGATTGACCCCACTTTTATTCAGAGATTTTACATTTGGGAATTTGTTGAAGGGGGGCTGGGTGTGGTCTGTTTGGATATTGCAAGCCACAGCCCAGGCTCACAAGACTATCGAGTTGGAAACACATGCTGCAGTAATCCGCCTCACCAACCACTTCAAGTTTCAGTTTTCCCAAGCATGACTTTGGGATGAAACCGTCGTTGTTTGCGACATGGCTGTGACTGAACCAAGGCTGCGTCTTTGTGTATCAAGGCAATAATACAGGTAAGACTGCTAGTATGGCGGTGGGCCTAATCCCCCCTCCCATGTCAGTTTCTATGGCTATGCTGTCTAATGAGACCAATCTCAAGAAGTCACCTACCAACACTATCCTTGTTAAATAAATATAAAGTCTTACTGAAAGTTCCTACATATGAGTCTGAATTCTTTTTCACTTATGCCAATCATGCATTGGTACTCTTAGCCTGTTACCCACTTACAAGGGTCAGGTGCTTCCCTGTCTGGCTCCTCAAGAGCTTGCCTGTCCGTATCAAGGTCATTCCCAAGAAACTCAGCTAAAAGTCGCACATCTTTGGGTCGCACATGTGGCAAAGGATAGCTGCAGAAAGAGATAAGAAATTTTATACCACATTACATCACTTTCTACGTATTTCATTGGACGAACAGCGGAGTATAACGAGTCATATACTCCTATTATGTAAAAGTTAGTTTGCACAAAACTTGCATGTTGTACCCGAATGGTTTACGTGTTGTACCAGAATAATTTACACAAAATTGAGTGACAGTTTACTGTCTCAGTGTGGTATAGGGGGTTGCTGGTGGCCTATTGGTTAAAGCACCTGGACTGCAGATCAAAAGGTCCAGGGTTCCAGTCCCACTTGCAGCAGAGATTTATTTCTCTTCTGGGTGCACTCAGCCCTACCTCAAAAATTGAGTAGAAGGTTTTCCTTCGTGTCCTTTGGATGGGACGTTAAGCTGTCCATCCCGGGGAACCCCTTAAAATTATCCTAAGTGCTATTGGGGATTTCCTCGTTAACTGGATCATCCCAGGTAAACCATAATAAAAATTTTTTTAAAGTATAAATTCGATATACTACCTATACTCAGAGTTATTCTCCTTGTATAGGTATATCCAGAGTGTGGTATTTTTTATATCTTGTTTCACAAGGTCTGAAGCTAGGCCCCAATTCGTTGATTGTTAGTTTCTCATCAGATGCTTCCCCTGTACACAATGCAGGCGGGCGGGTATTGCCATTACGTATTTATATCCATAGCCAGCAGATATTTCTCACGAAAAAAACCGAAACATGATGCAGGGAGGTCGAGTGCTGGTAATACAGCATTGTAGAAGGTTTCTTTTGGATGCTATGCAGTGGACAGCCACTTTTGTTAGCGTTACGTTCATCGCTACGCTTATTCGGTTCATTTGTATGTTGTTAGTATGTGAAAATAAAAATAATGGTGGTAAATATTATCACAGAAAATTCATGCAGGCAGCCAATGAGAAATTAATAATCACACAATGAATTGGGACCCTACTTACAAGTGTCATATGTGCTACCAGAAGGCTTATAAACTGATTGGACACAATTATGGCATGGCATTATTGGGAATTTCAGCAATTCGTTTGCCAGATGTGGCTAGTTGTTGACCAGGATACACTATAGTATATATGTCAGCAACAAGTAGTCTAAACACTGATGCCCCTGACTACTGAGATTTGAGCTTTTTTCCCACCAAATAGTCACATGGAAACAGCTTGTATTCTTGTGGAGATGTGTTTTTTCCTGCCTAGCTACAGTCTAAGTTATAGCACCAATTTTTAAGACATTGGTTCGTTGTGGCACAAACATTGACATCATTATAGGGCACATGTACGCACGGGCCACTTTCTTGCTATCATGTGAGAAAAATCTTTGCACACCTTTTCTAAGGTGCTGTCATTTCTGATTATTTATGTTAAATCACACTACATTAACTGTAACTCTACCAAGTGTAACATTACATTATGACTGACTCATGCTCAGTGAACACGCACAAGAAGATGGGTGACATTACCCTGAGGACACTGGCAGCCAAACTTCATCAAACTCAAGTTGCTGCAAAGCAATGGTTGGCGGTTCTTCAGCAATTCTTGCTGGCTGTCCACGTCCAGTCGCAAAGTAGGGGTTGGAGATATAACATGTTAGCAAGTTGTTGTCATCAAATTTATCAGGTGGCTGGCTGAAGAAACCCCCACACACCAAACAAAGAGTGAGAACCACTGCGGCAGCTGACAGTATACGCTTCACCATCCTATGTATACAATGCAACAAAACAAATTTAACAACAGCGTAGCTGAGGTGTAGCTACCCCCCTTTCTGAACAGTCCAAATGCCAAAATTCTGCACTGTATGCAAATGTATCTAGCATCTTAGTAATTTTATAGGGTGAATTTTTGTGTGCAGCAGGATCATACACACATATATCGTAGTCTCCCCACTGGCGTACTCTGAGAAGGGTCCTATGAGAAGGCATGTCAGTTTCTATCATGGTAGTCTGTCTCGGTACTCCATAAAGGCTTGTAGGTAATGCTTGTCAGTTTTATGTGGTCTGTCTCCTAGCGTTCTGAGAAGAGTACTGAGGAAGGCTAATTTTAAGCCATCAACATATTCAATTCACGCATGTCCTCCCTGCTTTAATAATTATGCATCTCTCTCACTCCCTAAACTTTCTGCACCATTATCATAACCAACATAACACAAAAAGCACAATAGTAACATGTCATACATTTTGTTCGCACCTGCTTCCTTCCCAATGCCCAGCTTTGGCGCACAGTTGCGCGTGGGAACTCGGTAGGGCTTCAGTTACCAGTACAGTGTAAAATTAAAACTGGACGTCACTGGTACTTCACGACTTAGCTCAGTTTCAAGCTCGTCCAAGCGAAAAACATTTTCTACAAGAGACAGTTGTGTATTGTAGTCATTGTCCACTCCTAACAATGGCTCTTGCGGTGTAGCGCGCGCAACGCCGCAGTGCGCTGAATATTATTTACTGGATAGCGCGCGATAGCGGTACTATGAGTCAGAGGGTATTTGGGCCCACATATAACATTAGCTTCCCAACCCGATATCCATTTAGGGTACATGCAGGTGCAATTATCTAGCAACTTTCTCATCAAATCATAATTGTGTTTGCATTTGGTTTGATGATTTTTTGTGTCCCACATTATGAACCCTGTATGTTATTACATTAACTACTATGGTAGACTGGAAGGTGCTTTATTCAAGGAAAAAATGACTATCAGAACAAAGACGAGTTGTAAAATGCTAGCTAGAACACAGTTTGAATTTCATGCAACTGAAAATGTTTCAATCAACTAGGCACCTGGCGACCCATAATACCAGCAGTTGGCTCGTAATTAAATAGCTGCAAGAGTGATTTTATACTTAGGTTCTTTTGTTTAGATTCACTGCTTAGGGGGAAAATGGCATTTTTATTTATTTTATAAGTGGTACATGTATTCTGTGGAGAAATGTTTAAAACCTTTAGAAGCGACTGGATAATGAGTAGTGATTCAGATTAGCTGGCTCATAATACCAGCATCCACCACATCACAATGGGGTGAGTGCAGACTAGTGTTGTTTTAGTAAATTAAGACCTTACACTTTTAATTTTGGTAGTTTAGTTTGAATCTCCAGTCACAGTTGTTTTAGTTAGTTATAGTTACTAAAACTCTGACACCCTTACTAAAAGGTATTTGTTATAGTAGTGGGGAAAAAGGTAGTTTGCATTTTGGTATAGTTCTGGAGTCTTATCGGACCTTTTAGTTTAGTTTAGTTTAGTTTAGTTACCATTTTCAGTTCACCAGATAATTTTAGTTTGATTAACTACAAGTTCCAAGGCCATACCAGTAAAAGGGTATTTATAGTTATAGTTAACTAAAACAACACTAGTGCAGACACCATATCGTGCAGTCAGGTTGTTGGCCCCATATAGCAGGGGTGTTTTTCACCTGCTGGCAACATATATACATACCCATCATCCTGCTTTACTGCGGCTCTCTCTCAAGTCACCACCTGTCGCCACCTGTCACTGTAACTTCATTTGCAAGTTATATCATACAAGAGTATTGAAATAAACTGTTTATGCACAATATTTTTTAAAAACTTTATGCAAATGGTAAACCCAATGCACAAATATATAGCAGCAAGCAAGTACACTCCGATGTAGTAGTAGTAGTAGAATTTAATTTTTAGCAGGTAGTCCCTTCAACCCAGGGCTGATCTGCCAGGGAGTCCTGCATCTATATATGCACAAAGTAAACAACAACAAAGACACTACGAGTGATACAAGGAATAGGTAATTACACAGAACTTTAAAGTTAACATATAAACAGTACTGAACACATAATTATCAAGTTAGATAGCATTTACAGTATGCACAAAAACTAAAACAAAAAATAAAAAACAAAATACAAATGTGGGTATATTACAAAATTGACTTAACACAAGTTCTAATCTAGACCTTGCGCACCAAAATATGTTTAGAGTATGGTGAAATAGAACACTGCATTGTGTTGAACAATCAGTAGTAAGTTCTAGATGTTAAGCGCCAAAATATGCTAACTTTGTTGAACAATCAGTAGTAATTATGGAACAATGCATCCCAACAAAAGTTTTTCCACCCAAACACCGTAACCGACCATGGATCAACAAGTCCATATCCCAGTGCATTCGAAGGAAAAATGCAGCATTCAAAAGAGCTAAAAATACCAACTCGCCAAGGATATGGATGCAATACAAGCATATTCGAAACAGAGTAACATCCCAACTCCGGCAAGCAAAAAAGAAATTCTTCAACAATTTAAACTTATCTAATCCAAAGTGTTTCTGGAAGTCCATTAAGGCCCTTGACGGTCGGGACACATCTGTCGGTACTCTGAACCACAATGGAAACTCATGTGCAACAGATGAACAAAAAGCAAACGCATTGAATGACTATTTTACTAGTTGCTTCAATGGATCATCACCTCCAGTCACCACCACCACCCCTAACGTAAATAATGAATGCCCATCTGACATTCTATGTACAGAAGAGGAAATACGCACCATGCTACAGTCTCTGGACACATCCAAAGCAAATGGATTAGATGGCATCTCTGCTCGCATGCTTAAGTCCACCGCATATTCCATCGCCCCATCAATCACCAAACTTTTTAACCACTCCATTGCATGTGGCAAGCCCCCTTCAAACTGGAAAAAATCTGCAATAGTGCCCATCCCCAAAGTGTCAAGGGCTAGAAATACATCTGACTTACGCCCAATCTCTCTACTCCCCATCTTAAGCAAAGTTTTGGAACGCCATCTTGTGTTTTACATTAACAGCCACCTATCCGAACACAGCCCTCTAGCTAATTGCCAGTGGGGATTCCAGAAGGGAAAGTCAACTGTCTCTGCACTTCTGCACGTGACACATGACTGGTTCCAACACATGGAGAGAAACCATGAGGTAGGAGCTGTGTTTTTCGACTTCCGTAAGGCATTTGACTCCGTTCCCCATGAGCCCTTGCTCTCTAAACTCAAAGTACTCAACCTAGCCCACAATGTGTATGTATGGCTTCACAATTACCTGGCTGGTCGACAACAGAAGGTAGTGCTGAATGGAGTATCGTCAGAAACCTCTCCTGTGACATCTGGTGTCCCTCAAGGGTCAATTCTTGGTCCAATCCTCTTTCTGATCTACATCGATGATATTGTCAAAGCAAACATCTCACAAGGAAGCACCTTGGTACTCTATGCAGATGACATCCTGCTCTACCGACCTATTTGTACCAGCGAGGACTACCTCTTTCTCCAAAGGGACATAGACTCCATCAGTAACTGGGCTTCAACAAACAAGATGACATTTAATACCTCCAAATGTAAGTCCATGCTAATTTCAAGGAAAAGGACTCATTGTCTTCCCGCTACACCTCTTCATCTCAATGGCTCTCCACTTGAAACTGTCTCAACTTTCAAGTACCTTGGTGTTCTTATGTCCTCCAGTTTGCAGTGGTCACCTCACATACAGGAAGTTTGTAGCAAGGCTCGCAAAATCATTGGTCTTCTGTACAGACGATACTACCAACATTCTGACCCTTCCACCCTGCTCCACCTTTACCTCTCACTTGTCAGACCCCACACAGAGTACGCGGCTCAAGTTTGGGACCCACATTTGTATAAAGATATTAGCTCTCTCAAGAACATCCAGAAGTTTGCACTGCGGGTTTGCTGCAAAAACTGGAACTTGGGATACTCTGAGCTATTGGACGTGTGTAAGGTGCCCTCCCTCGAGAATCAGCGTCTCTATTTGAAGCTGAGTCATATGTTCAAGATTGTCAACAACCTCTGCTATTTTCCCCCTGAGATCGTGGTCCAAAGATCTACTGTGCCATATTCCTCGAGACCATCCCTGCTTCACCAGCCTTTCTGCAGAACCTCAGCATTTGCCCACTCCTTTGTACCAGATACCATCAGGAAATGGAATTGCCTCCCTATAGAATTAACCTCTTCACATACTCTGCACTCTTTTCAGTCATCTCTTAGTGTATTTACATGTTAGATACCCCTTCCTTTATTTCACACTCATAGTATAATTCTGTACGGTTACATACTGGTATTAGCACGCCTTGCTATTTTATGTAACCCTTGCTCCTTGCATAAACTATTATAAAAAAATAAAAATAAAAATAAAATAAAATAAAATAAAATAAAGTAATCTAGACGTTACGCGCCAAAATCTGCTTTGAGTGTGGTGAAATAGAAACTGCATTGTGTTGAACACTTTTTCTTTGCAATGAAGAATGAAGCAGGTCAGTCAGTGATAAAAGTTTGCCTGTAGATGTGTAACTTTAGAAACAAGTCGGTCTTTCGCGCGCTACGCTCCGTCCCCAACCACTTCCGCCTTCGCTTCCCAGAACCTCCATGTGCGCGCGTCGGGCAGGACACTGGGCTTACGTTGGCGGCTGAATATGCGCGAGCGCTGGCCCCTTGGGGCCTTTATCTAACAAACAAAGGGTTGGTTGAAGCAACTATTGCTACAGTGGTGTCAAATTGTTGCAGTTTTGGGGACTAACGGTGGAGATATTTTCCACAAACGCGCCAGCGCACAGAAACAATAGACGTGAGTTTGCCTGCAAACGTCTCTTGACAGGGTAATTTAGTTTCACAGTTTGTAGCGACAAGTGTCCGACTGGGTAAGCAGTCTATATACTTACATTCATACAGGATGCGTTCTGTGACTGTGCTCCTGTGGTTTGGACTCATTTGTGGATGCAGAGCAACAAACAGCAATGGGTTTCTGTACCCTTTTGAAATCAACTCACTACTAAGATGCCATGTTCCAAATCCATTTGCTGGAAACCCAGGAGAGCCCAATACCATTGAGGAAGTTCCTCCAAGGGTTGCCTTTGTGCCAGGTGGTAAAGGCTCTGTATATCTACCAAGAGAATCTGGGTATGCTTCTTGCAGTTTGCATGGTTTCTGGAAATTATTGAACAAAGCATTACCACAGTATTCATTAACTGTACTTTGCTTGGGCTGCCCATACTATGATCAATCATCTGTCTAGTATAATACAACCTTACACAATACATTTAATGTGCCAGCTTGTGTACTAATGAGTCTATTCCGTAGTCTGCATGTTCCAAGTAGCATCCTGTAAGACTAGACAAATAAGAAAATATTCGTGCCGTTTGTTAGTAGCTATACTTGAAGTGTGAGAAAACTCACTCCACAAAAATATTACTGTATGCAGATTTTGAGTTTAACTTAACACCATTTACCACAAACCAAGATGCCAAAAGAGTTGTTAATTACCGATGTTGAGACTTTTATTGTAAGAGTCAGTCATGGTATATAGGATACGTAGCTATTACTACAAGCTAGCTATTTGTTATGACAAGTGTTTAATTTTGTTGCTGAGCTCTTGCATGTACGTACAGTCTAGCAGTAGCACACTAGTCTCTACCCTGGTAGCAGTGTGGGAAAATTAGGTTTGGTACACACTGTTGAGCTTCCAGTCAATTTAGTTGTCATGGTGACCTTTATGACGTTATAATTTGGAAGGGCATGTACTGACATCAGTACGCCACCTTAGTGGATCCTCTGTAGCTTATAGCCGTCTAGTCTCGCAAGCCAGACCCAACCAACCTTCCCAGGTTTAACTTGTAGACTAGAAGCCACTATAGACCTTTACCAGGGGGTGTGGCTTCAAGGGTTAGTAACTTGTTATTTACATTTCCATACCCATTTTATAAGGCAGTCCAAATTACTCAAATCTCACAAATAGGAACGTTATTGACCCTATGGTTGATTTTTCAAAAATTGTCAAACTTTGACTTTTAAAAATGGAATTCAACTTTTTGCCACTCACCATAGAACTCAATACTTAAGTGCCAAAGTTCGACAATTTTTTTAAAAATCAACCCATAGGGTCAATAACTTTCATAATTGAGATTTGAGTAATTTGGACTATAAGAATTGTCATATAAAATTGGCATTACCATAACCTTGAAGACACACCCCCTGGATAAGGTCTATAGAGTAGGCTTGTTTTGACGAGAAAGCTAAATGCTAGTATATAGTGAAGTAGCACAATATTTTCAGTAGCTAAGGCAA
Organism: Agelas oroides; assembly: GCA_949130485.1. NCBI lineage: Eukaryota > Metazoa > Porifera > Demospongiae > Agelasida > Agelasidae > Agelas > Agelas oroides. The sequence goes on along the minus strand of OX422191.1, from coordinate 542,245 downwards.
AACAACACTAACCTCTAGGTTCAGTTAGCCTCGTTCCCAGGCTCTCTCCTCAAAAACAGGGGGAGGAGAGAGCCTGGTAACATCCGCGGGAAAAGTTGTCGACTTCTGCCGCCTTGTTCTGGCGGTACCAATCTGATTTCAGTACTAAACCATGTGTACACATGACATTTTGTCCACTCAGCAAAAAAATTGTCAACTTGAAAATGAACATATAAGCGTAGACTACACCTCGAAGGTTGGTGAAAAACAGATTTCGGATGTGCGGAAGAGGCGCAAGTCCAGACAGTCCAAGATCAAAGTTTGCTGTAGTTGGTTTGCGGGACCGGCTTGTTCACAATACTTCGCAGCTCCCGAGTTTACATGTACAAAGTGCATCATGGAACTCAACAGAGCTGCGGATACCTCGAGGACAAACAGCGAAATTGTAAATAGCTTGTGCTGCTACCAGTTACAGTACTGATATTGCACGGAAGTTTATTAAATCATATGACAATTATTACTAAAGTGGGAGGGTTCTACGCTGATCACATGAATGATGATGCGCCGGAAGGAGAGAGCCTGGTAACATTCGCGAGAAAGCTGTAGACTTCCAGTGCGTCATCATTCATGTGATCAGCATAGTACCCTCCCACTTTAGTAGTAATTGTCATAATTATGATTTAATAAGCTGTCATGTAATATCAGCACTGTACCTGGTAGCAGCCCAAGCTATTTACAATTTCGCTGTTCATCCTCGAGGCATCCGCAGCTGAGGTCCATTGAAATCCAGTAGACTAGAGTCTTACTAGTCCAAACCAGAAATAATCCAAACCCTTATTAATGTGAATACCGTAGGTCGGGAAATTTTCGTGGTAAAAATAATTCGCCTTTTTAAATTTTCGCATTACAAATATTTCGTCACTCAATGGTTCCGCAATATAGAGTGCATACATATTTTAATTCTTTGCGCACTTGATTTTCGTCGCTCCGGTGCACTGAAGAAAATATTTTAATGGCTACCACTAGACCACCTCGAGGGGCCAGGGGGCATGGAATTGTCAGTACAAAGTTAGGTTAGGTAATCTGAGATAGCAATTTAGCACCACACTAGGGGAAGGACTGCGCTACAGTAGATACTCACTAAAGTACACCTAAAAATTAACGAGCTAGAGTCTACCATAGATTGGGAAATGTTTGCGGTTTAGTTATAGTTATAGCCAGGGATTTATGGCAGTAAACAGACCAGTCCAAGGGCATAGCCTGAGGGCAAGGTTTGTTCACTACAGCCATAAATCTCTGGCCACCTTGCTATAACTATTATATATCCCACCTGATTGGTCCTTTGTTGTTATTACTGTAAACACATCTGTAGCTACATGTGCAAGTGTTTACAGTAACTTCAATATTATTTACACACAACTGTACTATAGTATAGCAATGTAGTGGACTGTAAGCTAAAAATACATGGAGAGGGAATTATGAGCCATAATTTCCCTTGTAGACCCCTCAGGGACGGAAATTATCACAGTTAAACCCCACCTGTTGTATAGGCAAAACTATACTAGGTGGGATATATGGCCCCATAACCAGTTTGTGATATTAAGCTTGTTTTCTCAACAGTGTTCGCATGCCATCTCTTCAACTCTTTGATAAAGACAGGGCGCTACAGTTCTTGGGATCAGATTTCAACTCTCAACTTTCTGCTACTACTGAGCCAGCTACAAGTGCCCCCAGGGCTTGTGACTTGCTTGCAACAGTTGTAGGATCAGGTGGTGAGTTTATGTGCATGAGCTCACATAGGAATGTGCAGGCACATTAACTAGGGTAAATGTAAAGCTAGGGTACACTGGGGCACATGGGCATTGAGGGCTTGTTGAAAATTGAATGACCAGACAGCCAGGTAATTTTTTACTTGACTACCGTAAACATAATTAGGTTGAGATTAGATTGGATTCATCATAAATTTTACTTCTTCTACTCGGGATTCAGCAAATGAAACATTACATCCATTCAAGCACCTGTCCTCGGAAAAAAGATTCTACTAGCGGACAAGTCTGATAACTATGTATTATATCGTCGCTAGCCAAATTTTGTAACTGCTGCAGCAAGGTATGGGCTCGTATGCAAAGCCTATGGAACGGAAAAAAGTATTGTCTTTCCTTTTCAGAGGAGGAGGAAAAAAGTTACGCGTTGTTTTACAATGTTTTTTCGGACGTGATTTTCTATCCCCACATACTGCAATAGTCTCGGGTATTGAAAACTATCCCAGCGCCAGCATGTCCTGTTGCTTTGATGATCTGGCACGGTTGCTACCACGCTTAGACCTTTGAAGTCTGTGGTCCGAGAATATATCAGTCCGAAAATAAATTTCCTATGGAATTGTGCACAGACTTCGCCGAACTATGAAGACAGTACACCTGTTTGAGACTGGTAGGAAGGCCACGAAGGTTGGAGGTTGGCTTCAGTCATTATCTTACGCTAAATTGGATCAGCGTAAATAAATTAAGACTCTGGCTTACGTAGCATTAGATTCATGATAAATTCCTGAAATTGAATTTCTTACGTTAAATTGGATCATACGTAGTATTAGAATAATTACGGTACTGTTTACATGCTTTTCAATGCTTTTTGCTTCCATGAACACAAATGAAAGAAAAACAACAGAGCTAGCTAATTGTTAGGAGTTGTTTCAAGATGATGAAGATGTGAATGACCATGAAGCAGCTGAATCTTGACAAGGTTTTTTTTTCTAGAAATTTAGTCAAGAAAGAAGGGAAATCACTTGCATAGGAGGGGAAGTTAGGAGAAGTGCCTATCTAGCTGCGTATCTATCAACTAAATAGGGGTGTCTGGGGGCATGTCTCCAGACAATATTTTGGAAATTTAGGTGTTCTGAGTTGTACATTTTGTGACTTTGGAGTCCCAAGACATTATGCAATATCCAAATGTACCTTGACAGAAACAGCATTGTATTTGATAAGCCATTTCAGCCTAATTTTTTTTACCGTAATCTCGCGAAAGAGCACTCACTCATGAAAGAGCTCCCACCCCCTACTTTTCACCCAATTTCCTGCAGAGGGGCAAAGTTTACTCAAATGAGCGTCCATCCTGGAGCAAGCTTCGCATGGAGTTTGAGAAGCACAGTCTCAAGCACTATGCATAAGTGAGCTAAGAAAACTTTGTGTAATACTTCACCATAAGTTATTACAAGGCATCTTTGCATAGACGGACGTAGCTAATGCGGTGCGCACCAAAAGCTACACCATGCTCACGGTGATGTGGTGTCATTCAGAGTGTACAGGACTGAACCACTGGTGCTTCCATTGTACGTCATTGTTTGTCCAATTATTTGCTTCAAGGGGATCGAGTCACTGTAAACATGACATGGGTGCTCTTTCGTGTTTAAAAGCGGAAACACTCAAAAGAGTGCCCACGCCCCTCTTTGGCAGACTTGTAAGGTGCTCTGCCCATGGACGTGAGACTACAGTTAGGTTACGGTAATTGATGGACCATTTCAGCCTAATTTTTTAGTATAAGTATAATTATCCATTTTCTCCACTTACAGGACAACTTCTGACCTTCCAATCAGAACCCTATACATTTCCAACAATTGACACAAATGTTGCTGCGGAAGTTGAAAGCGAGTTTTCGCAGTGTACTATTAGTGGGGCTTTCAACCCTATATTTCGATTCCTAATGTATGGCAACTGTACACTGGTAAGTTACATATAAATACAATTGCTTCATGACTAAATATTAACATTAAGCCTGTAGGGTTGTGGGAGGGAAGTTCTGAGTGTTCAAATAATAGAATGTCAAAATATCCTGCATAATTTCACAAGCACTCAACCATTTGTAAGAGCATGTTTCATGATACCACACACACAGCATCATGTTAATTTAAAACTTACACAGTAAAATAGTACATTCTACACTCGTCCCCAGACAAAAATGTTTGTGCATGCCCTGTGGCCTTGTCCAAAAACTGCCAGTTAACACACAGCGGTCAGTAACTGTAGGTATTAATTATATCAACTGTAGCACCCAAAAACCTTCAATCTGTGCTTCTCTGAGCAATCTGATTGGTGCGACAACATGCCGATAGACTTTAAAATTAGGTCCCAGTTTTCCCAGTGAAGATTTCCTGACTCTATTTTTCCACAAAGCTGCAGACCGTGTGTGAAAAGTTTGATCTGAGGAAAAGACTAATCTCATTCTAGATTGAGAAATGACACTCTGTGATATTTAGTATACAGTGGAACCCCTCTATAGCAGACACCATTGTTTGATCTGAGGAAAAGACTAATCTCATTCTAGATTGAGAAATGACACTCTGTGATATTTAGTATACAGTGGAACCCCTCTATAGCAGACACCATTGTTTGATCTGAGGAAAAGACTAATCTCATTCTAGATTGAGAAATGACACTCTGTGATATTTAGTATACAGTGGAACCCCTCTATAGCAGACACCATTGGGACCAACAATTTTGTCCTTTATAGCGAGGTGTCCCTAACTCAGGGGCTTCCGATATTTTTCAGTAGGCGTGGTACTGCGTAATCCGACTGTTGAGCACAACGTGGCTACATTTTCAGCGCTTTCCTTTGCTGTACGCTGGTGGGGAAGGTTCAGCAGAGCCCAGTACTATGAGTAACAGCGCTAATCTAATGTCAAGTTGTTAACTCCAGCAGCTATGGTGGACAATCTTGCTGAAAAGGTCGATGAGTGTCCACTAAATCAGAGTCGTTACGTATTGTTTGTGTACAGTTGAGAGCACGAAAAGTGTCCGGTACACGGAGTAGCGGGGTGTCCACTATTCAGGAGTTTCTAATATATTGAAGTCTATAGAGAAATGGTTGGGACTGGGTATCCGCTGTTAAGGAGTGTCCATTAAGACACATTATGCAGCCCCTCAGCCACAGAAATGCCAATTATAAATACTTCATGCAGAAGCTGACATTAATGCCTTGAGAAAAATGAATATCATACAAATTATGACATTAAAGCCTTGAGAATAGATTCCCAGACACAGACTTCAGATAAATAAAATAAAGTTGTGAGGCCTGTTTTTTGCAAATTCATGTTTTTTCTCACTTTTATACAACTGTTGCATTACAGTTAGTTGCAAATGATGTGTACAGCTAGAAACAAAACCCATTACACCCGACAAGAGCACATAAGAACGGGCGGCTAGAGTAAGAGCGTGTAACTACGTAAAATTCGAAACCAGGCGGAATTTACCGTGAGTATTAAAAATAGTAACACATACTGCGCAGCTGTGAGTAGACATAAGCCATTGTTGCTAAGCACGTGACCGGGTGTTCTATTTTAAGTACGGTTCAATAATTTTGCCCGGACTATGGGCTTCTATTGGAGTTACACGCTCTTACTCTAGCCGCCCGTTCTTATGCACTCTTGCACCCGATAGTGGCCAAATGTTCCCACGAATTTTTTTTATTAACCTAGATAGCGGCCAAATGTGCCTGCACTAAGCTTCCGCTATTTATCACTAGGCATTTTTGGACTTGGAGTTATTTATTGCCTGCAACAGGAAGTTAAATGAAGCATCATTAGCTTGCAGTGTCCTATAGGGACTTCCCCGCAAAATCACATTCACAGTTTGCCTGCCGATCGTAGTTGGCTACAGTACAGCTTATATCCACACGCTACTTGTACTATCAAGTGTATACTATTTAATCGTGTCAGTAACAGTTGAAACGTACCTTCACTGAAACTGTAGCCAACTTTTGCCGTGTATTATCGGTCATTTTGAGGTACATAGTGGATGTCCATTGTAGCTTGTTCCAACTTTACTAGCAGGTCTTCTGACTACGTCCGGAGTAAACAGGTTTGTTTTCAACCAACTATCATTGCCTGAACTTAGCTATTTTACAAGATATAACGCAATGAATCAACACTACACAAAGTCGCCATTTTTTAGTAGCTTCTCTCATAACCATGCAATGAATTTCTGTGCATGTGCATCGGGATAAAAGAGTGTCTTTGGATTATTGTGTTATTTCAATTTGATATACATAGATAAATGAATGGACCCTTCTTCCAATGAGCTTCTTTCCACGTTGGTATGCATCCGGACGTTGCAGTGGCCAAAATTGCACTCACCCGGCACTTGGGGAGCTCAATTGCGAACCTGATATAAGGTACATACTACATAGTACTATATAAAAGCTCATTCACAAACCACATTCCAGTTTCGTATCACCAAGATCTGCAAACCACTCCTGTCCCAGTTCCACATCACAAACTATTCATGTCACAGTTCAGTAAAACAAACCACCTCTCGGTATTTTCTGTGATCAGTCATGTGTCATTCATGTGATCTTGGTGACTAGATCAGACTCTCACATGAAAAGCTGACTAGAGCCTGGTCTTTTTTTATTACAAAGCGAGTTGGATCCAGAAGTTTCTACAGGCAGTAGTTGACGTCACATTTTAGCATAATACTATGTACCATATTTCTTCGATCAGACACTGTGGCTACTATTTATTTCGCTGCTTGTTTTGTGCGGCTACTATTCGAGGGCGGTGTTTATTTCTTTGGAAAGCCTGGAGACATCAACGACGGCTGGATAAGGTACGTATGAATGAGACGGTGACGGTTGCTAGCGTTGTCAGTAGTATGCACAGCCTCTCAGTACTGCTGTCAGCCGTGGGAATGACTCGTACAACACAAACAGTCCTAGCGCTAGCGGGGAGATCGTCGTCAGAAATCATTCGCACATGTGTGCGGGTGCCGCGTTTTCTAGCTGCGGCTACTATTCAAGGGCAGCGTTTTTTTCATTCAAGAGCTTCGGATTGTGTGGCTACTATTCGAGGGCGGCCACTATTCGAGGGCGGCCACTATTTGAGGGCGGCCACTATTCGAGGGCGGCGTCTATTCGAAGAAATACGGTATTAGCTCATGTTAATGTTCAAATCTGGCTTTGTAAGATGGTTCCTTTACTTGGTTACCATACTTGCTCTAATTATCCGAACATTCTAATAGTTCGAACGGCATATTTGATCATTTTGTTTCCTTCCTAATTGATTGAACATGCTGAATTTCGAATTTTCTATTTAACGCCAAACGGCCACGCCACGCGGTGTACACAAGTATTAATATAGGGAAGGAGCTCAAGAAGACGACTCGGAGTTCAGCTCCACTGCAGCTGTTACAGGCTTCCACGTTTATCGCAGAGTGTGGTTACCACATCTTGGACAGCGTCTAAGCGGGGGAAGGGAACATGGAAATGCTGAAGATCGTTTTGCAATCACTGTCAGAGAGCACAGTGACACTAGAGCTGACGAGGATGTCGACGATAGACTTATAGTTGGACACCTACCACGAGAGGTAGGCCTAATCTCTCAGCTGTCTCCTCAACGTACAATGTACTAATCCATTCTAATGACACTCGAACAAGCCACATGTGAGATTTATTGCTTTCTATTTAATGCCGAATGATGACCGTTCGGATAATTAGAGCGAGTACGGTAGTTGTCAATCCCACCAAATTAATTGCCAATTTGCTGCAAGGAAGACTTTTTTGCTTTTGAGACTAAGATGACTGATACATGACTGACACATGACTGACACATGACTTACACATGACTGACACATGACTGACACATGACTTACACATGACTGACACATGACTGACACATGACTTACACATGACTGACACATGACTGACACATGACTGACACATGACTGACACATGACTTACACATGACTGACACATGACTGACTTGACTTACACATGACTGACACATGACTGACACATGACTTACACATGACTTACACATGACTGACACATGGCTGACACATGACTGACACATGACTGACACATGACTGATCACATGACTGACACATGACTGACACATGACTGACACATGACTGACACATGACTGACACATGACTGACACATGACACACATGACTGACACATGACTTACACATGACTGACACATGATGACACATGACTTACACATGACTGACACATGACTTACACATGACTGACACATGACTGACACATGACTGACACATGACTGAGCACAAAAAGTACACAAATGGGATAAAAGTGGTTTGTGGTACAGAATTGTGATAGACCTGACCAAGTTGCATGTTTTACGCTATTGGAACTTCTTCGTGTGTCAGTTGTGTGTCAGTCATGCAATCAGTCATGTGATCAGTGATATGTCATATATAGGATTTATTGTGATCTCATGTAGGCCTGACCGAGTCGCATACATTACTGTACTGCGTTGGGACTGCTGTTGGAACTACTTGAACAGAATCTGGCGATGGGACTGCGGGTGGAGGAAAGTAAGTTAGAATAGAGTTATCTCATTTCTAAACTCCAGCCAATTCTAGACCCAGTCTGGAGTGTTGTAATTACAGATTGCAATTAAGGTTACGGGATATGTAATGGGGCATGGTCAACAGTTCAGACTTACTAACCATGAAGCGATTACACAGCACTAGACTACAGCTGCAAAGCACGGAACATGAAAAGGGAGACCCTCAACACATTCTTCACAGCGAGAACTGGTAGGTTGTCTTGTACTAGCGGTTATGCACACACGGTCAAATTTTGTAAACTGTTGAACCAAACTCTGACCATCCAAGCAACCGAAAGCGACGAACAATACTCCAGATTGACAGTTTTCAACGTATTTGAGGACCAGATAGAGCATTTTGTTGCAAACGTCATTCAGTTTTTGAGAAATAGCCCCAGTAAAACTGTACACACCTCACGATTTTTGCCTCTGTTAAATTACAACTGCCAATGACAATGGCTTCGTCAGGCCCTGCATTGTCCATCGTGCAGTACATTGGCAACTGGGTCTCTTCGGATCCATAGACTATTTTTGGTTCAAAGAAAAGATACTCGACAGCACTAATCGCGTCAGTTCAAAGTCCATAGAGAGTCATCTGTGCGCATGCGATATGAATAAGCTATATCCCGTAACCTTAACCTACTGAAACCAAACAAAATCAGCTAAACATCACCAGACCTTCTCCTCGGTGGGGTATGGAAACTAGAGCTACAACAATACACTTCAGTGCTGTATAAATGAAAGGCACTGAAGTGCCAAACCCTCGGCACAGCAGTGCATGTGACTGTACTTGTGTGTTGACTAGAATCGATCACTGTCTCGTGAACAATAGAAGCTGTCATGCTTGCCAGATGTGTTTGGTTCTGTTCTTACCTGTGCAAAGTCTGCTCACGTGTTTCAGAAGCTCTCTTACTCGTTTTGCGGATTTGTCTCTCTCTTTCCCCACTAATAACCCTTCCTCAGACAATAAGGCTTTTCTACGTTTCATTGCGTTCTCAGGCTCCCCAACAGCAGTACACTGTGCTTTCCTTTCTTCGATGCGAAGGCATGGCCACAGTCACAAACTGATCTCTTCACGTGCACCACAGTATTACACTGTGCGCATACCTTTCTCAGACGCATAGACCTATTGCACTCCATTGCATGCACTACGGTATTACACTGTGGGCATACCTTTCTGAACCTCTCGTAAAAGACAGTCACAAACGTTCGACGGAAAACACTATACCGCTTGCTCCAAGTCACGTGATCACACATTACCGCTACGTACGTGTTACGGAGAGGTATACGGAAACATTGCACGTGAAGAAAATGGCTGACTTAGTCGCCGTAAGTTTATAAGTTAATGCTTCTAACTTTTGAACCAAGCAGTTTTAGAGAAAACAGCTTTTTAATTTTACTGCATTTTCCGCGCTGTAGCCGCTGATACCTCTCGCTGAATGCCTAAAAGCGCGAGAAGGCAGAATAGAGAAAACGGACACACACACAGACACACAGACACACAGGACAACTACCGTTAATTATAGGTCAGATTATAATCGCAATATATTGGCTATGGCAACGCAGTTTCCAATGCCACCTGCTTACTGTTCAATGACAAGTTGCTTGTCACTGGTCCACAGATATTTCCACTATCACTAGCCTTGTACTTGTGACGGATGACCAGGCTGCATGGGCTAGGCTTTGCGATGCCTCTGCACACAGAAGCTTCTTGTTGTCGGTGCACAGGCGACATACAATGACGGTTATCACTCCCCCAGGATAACCAAAGTAGTGCTACACCTCACATTGTGCCACAATCTCTCACAATCTTTACTATGAGCGCAGTACTCACCTACATGTGATGTATCGATAGTCAAAACTTGTTATCAATTCACATATCGCTCGAAGTTTATTGTTGTAGCTCAAATGGAAACGAGACTATTGCGTATTAACATAAGATTTATGGCCAATAACATTGCAAATGTGAGGGTGCAGCCCAAGGACAGTGGTTGCCATGGCTACTGTACACACAACTGCACATGTGCAAGGAATTACAGTAACTTGACTTGATTAATTCAATCTGGTCCTGCTTGTCAACTCTTAACTGTGTATGGTTGCATATCAGGAGCCATCGACCTTCTGCCATACCAGTTTGGGCAGGAAGCCCAGTATGTACAAGCATAGGCGCCTGCAGGCCCGGGCATACCCGGGCATTGCTCGGGTTATTTCGAATCATGCATACTCATATCACGAGGACTGGACGCGAAGACACGTTGTCACCAACCATCGCAAAAAAAAATTTGATGGACTTTCATGATGAGAGACAGAGACTGGAGACGCATTGGTCCCAGAAACCATCACAAGATATGTAATTTTCCTGGACAGGTGAGGCACGCACAGACGTACGTATAGCGTACAGTGTAGTGACAAAATATGCTTTCCGCAATTGCGCATCAAATGCGGCGTAGCCAAGTCTTGCCCGGGTACCCACACGGCTCTGCGGCGCCTATGTGTACAAGATAATTGGCCAATGAGATTGCTACCTCCAAAATTCCTCTGTGCTCAAAATTCACCAGACCCTCCTTCCTTCTTACTGGGGATCTTGCTGAGGGTCTGGGGACGAGACTAATGCTTTCCCTCCACAATACAAATGATGTCATCACGTACTCTTGGGAGATGAAATTGCTTGTTTGTTTTTGGCTGTTTGAGGTTTTGTAGTGTTTTGGTTGCCAGAGCCAGGACTAAAACATTGCTCTTTCCTATACTCAGGTGCAGATTCCCATAGTTTGTGACTGTGATTGTTCTTGTGGTCCTCGGTTTGCAGAGGAAAGCAAGTAGCTACCTTTACTGAACTGTTATGAACTGTTATGAGTTGCTTAACTATATAACATAGTATATGGAGTGTGCTTTTCACAACTTGTTGTAATAAGTTTGTAATTGTAATTTCCATGAACTTGCGAAATTTTGGTTCTTTTACACCATTCTTGCATGTCAATCTCATTGTACGCGTACAAAATTACTTTCTAAGTAGCAGGTAATTGCCCTGTACTATGTTATGAACAATAAGCCCACCCCCTTTTTGGAATGAAGTTGTTGCTTTTCTCTCGAAAGTACCTATTTATGCCGCAGTACTTGCTGTTATGTTAAGAAGCACCGAAGAAGCACTGTGCAAGGAGAGTGACTAATAAACGAAGGCAGACACCATTTGCAGTAGTAATTGTAGTAATTGAAAAACCAAAATAATGACTACGTAATGATTACAGGTTTTCAAACACAGTAATTTGTAATTGTAATTTCACTTCACAACAACTAATGTAATTTGTAATGCTGAACAAAAGGCATGTAATTGTTTGCAGGGAATAGCCAATTACAAGTTCAATTACAATACTGCCAAACTGAGCACACTCAGCTGACCATGTGCTGTTAAAAACTGTGTGGCAAGAGCATGCTTTGTCAGCACATTTACACTAAAACCAATTCATGACTACTTCGACCTGTAATTAACAATGTAATTTGTAATTTTGTCATTTTTCAGTAATTGTAATCATTACTCGTAAGCAACCTTGGTAATTGTAATGGGTATTAGTTGATGATTCAGGCTCAAGTAATTGTAGTCAATAAAACCATGCCAGAATTCAATTACTACAACCCTGAATTTTGCATAAGCAAGCACATGACAAATGAGGCATTGCAGAATCACTGCATGCATGCATAACAGTTTTAGTTAACTATAACTTTAACTAAATACATTTTAGTATGGCCTTTTTAAAATTTAGTTAACCAAAACTACAACTAACTAAAATTTTTTGCTAAGCTGGGAACTATAACCAAGAACATACAAGGAGAAACCATAACTATACTAAAACAGAAAACAGCCTATTTTCACTGATAACTGTAACTAAATACCTTTTAGTAAGGGATTTAGAGTTTTAGTAATTGAAACTATAACTAACTAAAAATTTTGTAAAACCGGGGAACTATAACTAAGCTAAACCAAAAGTATTTTCTAAATCCAAAAACTAACTATAACTAAACTAAAAGCACAAACCCTATACTAAAACAACACTGATGCATAACTATATAGGACCAGACTAACTGCATGTGAGGTGGGCATATTTTCAAGAGAAATATTAAAATACGCCCACCACCCTCTTTTAGGAGCCACTTAAGTTCATCGCCCATGGGCACATTTCTGAGAGATTACGGTAATGGCTTTTACAAAGTTGGAGAATTAATGCAACATGTTTGTCTTATCAGACCTGTAGATTCATGATAATGTTGTTATACTGAGCAATGGTTACCAGCATCAACAGTTTTGTGACCGGCATGAACAGCATTTATGAGAGCTAAATTAATCAATCTCAGCATGCTCTAGCCACAGATCTTGACTGACACAGCATGCTCTTGCCACACATCTTGACTGACACAGCATGCTCTTGCCACGTCTTGACCGACACAGCATGCTCTTGCCACGTCTTGACTGACACAGCATGCTCTTGTCACACGTCTTGACTGACACAGCATGCTCTTGTCACACATCTTGACTGACACAGCATGCTCTTGCCACACATCTTGACTGACACAGCATGCTCTAGCCACAGATCTTGACTGACACAGCATGCTCTTGCCACACATCTTGACTGACACAGCATGCTCTTGCCACATGCCTTGACTGACACAGCATGCTCTTGCCACAGATCTTGACTGACACAGCATGCTCTAGCCACAGATCTTGACTGACACAGCATGCTCTTGCCACGTCTTGACTGACACAGCATGCTCTTGTCACATGTCTTGACTGACACAGCATGCTCTTGCCACGTCTTGACTGACACAGCATGCTCTTGTCACATGTCTTGACTGACACAGCATGCTCTTGCCACGTCTTGACTGACACAGCATGCTCTTGCCACAGATCTTGACTGACACAGCATGCTCTTGGCACACGTCTTGACTGACACAGCATTGATCAAGTTTGCCTGTATTGTAATTGAATGTGTAATTGGTAATTACTGCAAACAATTACACCTCTTTTGTATCAGCATTACAAATTACAGCAGTTGTTTTGAACTGAAATTACAATTACAAATTACTGTGTTACACTTGGTTTTTTAATTACTACAACCCTGCTACGTAGGCAGCTTTAGCACTGAGGAGGATGACTTGTATTGGGAGTGGACGGATACAACTAGCCTCGTTCCCAGGCTCTCCCCTAGGATACAACAGCTACTTCCAGTAACAGTGTACAGTTTGGACTTAATAGCATTTGTTGCATATGGCAAAGTCAAGTGCGCAACCACTGTAGATCAAGAGAAGGAATTTATCAACCGACTTTGCAACTTTGGGTATACACTATATAGTTTACAGCAAAATGTTGTTACTACAAGTTTTGCATAATTATATATTTGGTAGTATAATATTGCTTATGCACTGACCAAATGAGCAAGCATTTACGCCTTGCAGTTTCACACTTCATTATTACAGGCACATAGATTGTGTGAAGTGAAATGAGTGGAAAATCCAGTCACTTTTGGAGGCGAGGGTGTAGTATCACTTCAGTTCTCTGCACTTGATGTGAAAACCTCCTTATATGTACATGCATCTATCCCTCTTCAGTCCACAAACTAATCATTTGAAATTCAAATTTGTTTAGGTTCCACACAAGCATAGCCAGGCACAAAATGATACAGCATTAACCAAAAATTACTTTCAAAAATTAACCACTCAAATCCTATTGCTACCTAACACACATACAGCTGCAAATGGGTCATTACAAGAGGTTCAGATAGTATTATGCAAATTGTCCAATTGGAAAATAAAGGTACTTAGCTACAGGAGTTCTGCAACATATGCACATGGGAGGTGGAGATTACCCTTGGCGTTCTTTGGCAATGACATTTTCAATTGCTGCCAGTAGCTCGTGTTCCAGAATCTCTTCTTCCTGGATCTCTGCAACAATGAAATAAAATAACACATCTTGCCTATACAATCAAGAGCTCATAAGAATGGGCGTCTGAGTAAGAGTGTGTAACTCAGTAAATTTTGAAACCAGTCGGAATTTACCCCAAGTACTAAAAATAGTTACACGTACTGTGCAGCTGTGCGTAGATATAGGCCATTGTTGCTAAGCATGTGACCGGGTGTTCTATATTTAGTATGGTTCAATAAATTGGGCCGGACCATGGGCTTCTATTGGAGTTACACATTCCTACTCGAGCCGCCTGTTCTTATGCGCTCTTGCTACAATAATAGGCCACACAAAGTTAGTTATATACTTATATCTACATATACTCCACTAGACTGTTTATCCATGGCTGTGTGGTGAAGAGTTTAAGAGTATGCCACTCCCATGTGGTTTTTTAAACATCTTCTGAGCAGCATGCATGATGTATGTAATAGGCTGTGAAATTTACTCTTGTCTTGTTTCTCCTCCTTGACATTTACAGTGTTGCCTGTAGTACAATGAACAGAGAATTGGGTCATTGTGGGACAGTGTTTCACATGTACTATAATAACTCACATCCAACTGGGTCACAAAGCATTCCACCATAGGGGAGGTGTACACAGCGACATGCAGAGTTCACACTGACGACACCTGCTGTTGAGATAGAGAAGAAAGTGACAGTATATAGTTAAATGTTGAACACTGTGGGGGCAAGTTTGAGCAGTATTAGCCTCATGCCCAGGCCTTTTTACAGCGTGGGTACGAAGTAGTCTCGTTCCCAGACTACGGGGAGTTGTCTGGGCACGAGACTAGGTATGAGGCTAGAGCAGTATCCACACAGCAGCATCGCTACTGGCTATATAGTTGATTAGCTAGATCATAGTTCACATAGATGGATGTAGCTAGCAGCAGAGTGTCACTCTCTACTGTCTTTGCATGAGCAACCCAATTAACTAAGCTGCCTCGTGTAAACCCTTACATCAGACAGCTTAGAGAGGTTGTCATAAATACCTGGCCATGAAGGAGAAGGCTGCACATAGTACACAATGCAGCCATTTTGCAAGCCTGGACAACTGTAGACACCGACACATTATGCTCAATAAGTAGCTAAGCTCCAACTCCAAACCATGAAGCTTGAGAATCTCTGCAACCTTCTGCATTCTGTGAACATGCAGCCCCAGTAGTCTACACCACTGACTTTTGGCTTACTTAGCCTAGCCCTTGCACTGTAGATGCTTAAAATGCAGCTGGCCTTCCTGATTGTCTCTCATAAGTGTCTGCATTTATTACACTGCATGAAACACTCAATTACTGGCACTGGCTGTAATCACACAATACTATTGTCTATAATTGGCACACCGATGCTGTCGTGTTCAGTGAACAAGCATAAAGAAAAATCCACTGTTTGCTGGTGTTAGACTCATGCACTCATGCTAGCCCCAATTATGAGTACTGTAGCTTATTGCAAAAGTAAGCATATCTTTTACTGCATAACTATAGAGTAGAATTTGGCAAGTCATTTTGGTCCTGTGCTGTGTTTCACTTGCCTTGAACTCACTATTGTATAGTAATACCAGTCCATGTTCCACTCTAAATCATACAATAATAAGTAAACCTGACTAATCATCATTCCCCTACACATACACCAATCAAACTCACCAGATTTAGATCTACAGTCGCAACGTTGTAATTCACTGTTGATTCGTTCAATAACTGCACTAACATTCTTGTCAGTGATGATATGGTCTTTTCTTGATGCTATTGTTTCCAAGTTTTTCATATTTATACCCCCACTGCCTTGAAATGCAATTGCAAATACCTCAACATTTGGCTTTGCGCTAATATTTTTGGCTTCTTCTTCAAGAGTACCAACTTTAAGGTCATGAAGGGACTTTGATGTACTATCATCAACTCCGTCTGTCAACACAAGAGCAAATATCTTCCTTCCTGAGTCATAATGGTTCTCTATTTCCTCGTTTAACTTGGCAAGACCATGCGGAATGATGGTACTAAGGCCTTTTTTGTAGTCAAGATTTCTAATTTTTTGCTCTAAATTGTTCTTGTTGGTATAATTACCCAGCTCAATGTCAACCATAACATGGCTATCTGGGTTGGATGGCACTGCAGATGCTCCCCAGAACTCAATCACTTCAACCCTAATCAATCCAGTCAAGTCAGCAGATTGGCTTGTACCAATGTCAAATTCATCAACAAGATCGACTGCCCATCTCTTCATTCCTTCCTGCCCAATCTCCTGCAAAGTGCCAGTTGAATCAATGACAAGGTATAGATCCAAACAGCTACAATCATCTATGAGAGAAAAACAAATGAAGACTCAAGCACAAACAAGGTGGACAATACAGTGACTGGTGGTTCCAAACCTCTTCATTTACATGTACATACATCATTCCACAACAGAAGTTATAGGTACATGCAGGCTTTGTGCACTTTGTTCTACATGGTAACAGGAAAGCAATGACTTACCGTATTTAAAAGTAATGACTCACCATATTTAAAACCGGTCCGGTTTACACGAAGTCAAAAAGCGGGCCCGCACATGCGCTGGACGGCTTACAACCAATAAAAGCTACTGGAAAGAAGCTGGCTCTCCCCACAATGGTGAAGCATCTCACTAGTAATCTTGCTGGGAGGCCAGGGAAGTTTTAACAGGTAGTTAGGTGGATGGGGTGCTATTACTAATTCTTGGATATGTTTTACAGAACAGCTTAGTCTTTAGTTTGTGTCCACAGCTTATGTATATGTTTAGCTGGAGATAAAATTACCAACTATACCAATGTTTGAAAGGCAACAAAACGACTGTACTTTCATTTTTACAACACGAAATGACTACTAAAATTGGTCAAAAATTTATCCCTGGTGAAGTATCCTCCCTAAATGGTATACACGTATACATACTCTGTGTTCCTGTGGGTGATATTGGTGTAGTAGAAGTGCGTTCTATAGTGCCAGGTGAAGGGGTGGTGGGGGTGGTGGGGGTGGTGGGGGTGGTGGTAGGTGGAGGGGTGGTGGGGGTGGTGGTAGGTGGAGGGGTGGTGGTAGGTGGAGTGGCGGTAGCTTCACAGTCACACGGGTAGGAGTTGCATTTGCAGTCAGCCACCACACTGTAGTAGCATATACCTGTTGACAGAAACCATTGGTCATTACAGTCAGACTATAGAACTAGTGTGAGCATGATGCACGGATAGGTCAAAGGCACTTCTAGCTACTGTAACTTAGTGCCCTTCAGTGTACCATAACAGTGAACAAATTGTAGCGAAACTTGTGTATTTGACAAGATCCCAAGCTACACATGTGAAGGTGCATTGACTTTTTTAAAATTCAAGTCTGAACTGCACCCAAAGATACTCACAAAACACATTTACCTTAGCCAAAGCAGTTACAGTTTAGTGGTTTACATTACACAAAGCTTTAGCTATCTGTAGGTTTGTCAAAACAATGTTTAGCGCGCTTTAGCTAACATGTACCTATCACAAAGCTTCTTCAAATGAAATATTTTTCAAAGACAAGCTTCCACTTTCCTACATTTGTTATTGTCTGTTTGTTTTCGATTTTTGCACCATTGCAAGGACATACAATGTAGCTGTACAATAGCTAATTTTGCATGTATGCTCAGAAATTAATAAAAATGACAAGGGTAGCTACAGTGCAGTGCAGTGAACATGTTCCAGTTACATACCGATATATAGTACAATTAAGGTACAATGGACATATTATAAAAGAAATTCGAGTGCATAGTGGTTGCCATGATGCACCTAACACCTAACTAAAATAGTGCATGGTCTCTTTAATTTCCACCTAGTAATTTTGTTGAGCATGCAAGGTCCTAGAGTTACTGAAGGTCACAGTCGCATCCACTCTTTGTCCATATACACATACCACGTAGCTTTGCTTCTTCTGGATGTGAAGCTTATTTAGGTTATTAATTGGTTTGTGTTATTTATGTGATCTTTATTATGGCACTATATCAAATGAATTCCTTTTGTTTAGTATTGACTCAAGTGTGAAAAGCCACGGTAACCGCATAGCCTCAAACCCAGTCTTTCCATTCCAGATTTTGTCTGGCAGCTTTGGGAAAAATAAAAGCCTGGGTCAGTCAAGGCTACAGTATAGCTGTGCCTAAACGTCTGCAGTCCTCAGTTTTTGAGTTTTTGAAGCAACAAAAACTGCAGTGACTGACAAGTAGCTATAACCATAGCTGTAAAATGTAATCCTTGGGCCTTGACCCAGGTATGGTTATGTGGCACTGTAGAAGGGCTATACGTGCAGCTATGCTTGTTCGTGGAGGACCAGCGGATGAATGCGGACCACGCGCGTAAGCGGCTGCGATGAAAGGAAGCGCGTAAATACGTGCTGGTTACGGGATACATAATGGGGCGCGGTCAACGGTTCAGACTTACTAACCGCGAAGCGGTTGCACAGCACTAAACTACAGCTGCAAAACACGGAACATGAAAGAAGAGACACTCAACGCGTTCTTCACAGTGAGAACTGATACTAGAGGTTATCCATACACGGTCAAACTTTCGAACCAATATCTGACCATCTAAGCAAACGATACTCCAGATCGACAGTTTTCAATTAACGTCCTCAAGGGCCAGATGGAACGTGTGCACCTCTAAACTAAGCCTTTTTTCCGGAGTGTGTAATATCCTTAGCCTTGTTCCCAGGACTTCCTCGTCTTAAGTTTTTGATCGCTTTCAATATTCAAGCCTCGTTCTCAGACTTTCCCAACCGTCCTGTAATATTTACGTGGAAAGCAAAACTTCGTCGTCGTTCCCAAAAGACCGCCCAGCTTTCTGTCGCTTATAGAGTAATCGTCAATCAGGCTGATTTGACAAAGTGCATTATAGCCTCGTATATATAAGGCCATCCCACTGGCAAGATCTCGATCCGTGTAACTGCATCCATATGGACAGCTCCAACGAAGAGGCTGCTTAGCTGTAAAGTAACTTATATCGTTTATGAATATTAATTGGCGGGCCAAGAAGTGTAGCGGCCAAAGCCGCTACGGCCCCTATACGTTCTGCAAATGCATGACATTGTGCTGTAGCAGAATGTCCATGCAGTTGCTGCTGTGTGTATAGTAGCCACATTCCCACAATTTTGGGTCTTTCTGTTGTTCTGCATGCACGAGTAGTCGCAAGCTTCCAATGTTTCTGTCACAGTGGGCGGGTATCGACACACGAGTGTACTGTCTTGACTTTGAACGGAGTGCTATAGGCCTACAGCTACTGAAGCAGAAATTCAGACACCGTGTTAATCAGAAGATCATTGCCCGTCAGTAACTCACGCCGGGGAGTCATTCACGCGTCTCACACCATTGCGTGCCAATAGTTATAGGTTATACCGTAGATTGGAAAATTTTCACGCTAAAAATAATTCGCGTATAAAAAATTTCGTGGTGTTAAAATATTTTCGCGGTTCGTTTGCTCCGCGAATTTTATTATCATTTGGCGGTTACAATATGGACGAGCGCCTGGAGCAGTCCTAGCGTATAGTCTATACTATACTGGGTATCAGGAGCACGCCTATTCGTTGATCATCACCGCGTAAATGCATGTTTTTATTCGCGTGTTAAATTTTCGCGGTTGATCTCAACCGCGAAATTATTAAAATTCCCGATTTACAGCAGTTGGTTACCGGGTTCACATGGTGTAGCAGAAAACCGAACCTCGTGCTGCCCATCGCTAAGTGTCACACTCATTGGAGTTGCGTTCTGCATGGTGGAAGGTAAACATCTAGGAAGATTTGCCACGATGCAAGTACCTGCAATAGTAGTGGAGAAGAAGGGACAAATTAGTATACGACTGCATGCAAATCAGACTTGTGAAACGAGAATATATAGCTACTAGGCCAGCGAGCAGTATTAAATACACTGGCACGTCCACACAAATACGAGAACGAGTACGTGTAGTACCTTCTCTTGGGGTATAGCACAGGTGCACGTATGCAGCGGGGTCGCGCTGGGGGTATGCAAGAGTCGCACAAAAATTGTTCGACTCCTGGCCCTTTGTTAATTTATCGAAGTTGTTCGACTCCTGGCCCTTTGTTAATTTTTCGAAGTTGTTCGACTCCTGGCCCCTTGTGATCTTGTTCGACTCCTGGCCCTTTGTGATCTTTTCGTACGCTGGAAAAGCACTGCAGACGACGAACAGCGTTGCGATGAATAGCGGTACTATTGCCTTCATCTTGCGTCGTACACAACAACCGTTAGAAACAACAAAGGAGTTTAGCTTGCACCGGTTAAAATCGCTGCGAAGTTGTAGCTGTAGCGATAACCTATCTGCAACTTCGCCCAGCTTTTATATCCAGCACCTCCACTGTCGGAATGCGAGTTAAGGTGGGTAATTGAATCATGATTGAACACAGGCGGCAGGGTTGGGGGGGGGGGGGGGGGGGGGCACCAGGGCCCGTGCCCCCTTGAATAGATTTTGTCCCCACCCTTCAAGCTGTTTACAGGCGTGGTGACCTTTCTTGGCCGCTTTGCAGTGAGCAATCATTGAAATACGACTATTCTTGTCCAGGTCATCAATTGTCTATAAGATGTTCACCTCATTAGGCTCGACCATGGGTAATATAGTACACGTGTACTACATTATCCATGGCTCGACATGTACAAGGTCGACTACAAAGACTGAAACGCCTCGTCATAACTAGCGTGTATCGTAGCAAACAGCGGAACTACTCCCGCCACAAGGGCGTAGCTAGGATTTAATTGAGTGAGGAGGCAGTACCTTACTTAGAAAATTTTGGTAATTAATTATTCATAACTTACTAATTACTAATTTTCTAATTAACCAACATCAAAAGTACGTAAATGTACAAAAATATCTAAGTTACCTTTCCTTCCACGCTTTGTAAAGAAAGTTGTCAACTCTGCTGGTCTTTTCCCAGCCAGGAGGTCTCTATTTGTAGTGCGGGTGAGTTCTGTCATAGTGATGTAATTTACTTTACGCATGCGCTAGATATTCATAGGACATCGCCAATGCGTGCGTGGTCGTCCTTAGACAGAAAAGTGAGGATGCAACTGCCTCCTCTGCCTCATTGCTAGCTACGCCCCTGCGCCAGGTACCCTAGTCGGACTAGTGGCATTTGGGTACAACTAACAACTATATGGCCTCAGCGATCTCAGAGTCCCTGGGGGAGCATGCTCCCAGACCCCCTAGCGCATGCGTGCTTACTGAAACTGAAATGTGTTGGTCTCGTGCCCAGACCCCGTTCGGTAAAATTAGTCTCGTCCCCAGCAAGGCAAACCACTTTCAGTCGTTTCGCCAGCGTACACGATCACGTGAATTCTATTTTTTGGCGGGAAAATATGAACGCTAAAAATATTACCTACTAAGGGCCCAAGGGTTTCTATAAATCGCATAGTTCCATTGGTCAAGGCGTCTAACTTATTTAGAGTGCAGCAACAGCTATAAATACGATGCAAAATCACTGAAACGATGAAAAGGTTATTATTATAACTACGTTGCCTCACAAGACAAATCCTGCACATGCAGATATCCCCATATATAAGGTATCCCCATATCACCAGAGTTCTGGGACCCCAAGGCCCCATATCAGTAGTGTTTTAGGGCCCCCTTGGGCCCCATACCTCTAGGTGGGTATATACTGCATGGACATTTTAAGTATACTATATAATCACGTTACTGGCCATTTGTAGCCTTATAGGTACACATGTCACTGAGCATTTTTAGGTACACACCTTACCAGGTACCTGTGTTAGTAAACATCTCTAGGTACATACCTAACCAGGTATCTATGTCACTGGATATTCTTAGCTATATTCATTTTTGTTACTGGACAAAAATTAAATTAAATAATAGAAGGTCTTAGAACCAGAGTGGTCTAATGGTTACAAGTAGTGTCTCTCTTATCCTGCCTCACCATTTATGTAGCACTATCTTGAATCATCTGCTTCAACATTTTGGAGTCAAAAAGCCCACCATATGATACTGCTTGTGAGCAATGGGGTCCTAATGCTTTTAGCCTAACACTTCCAGTATGTTACCTCATATGGTATCCGCCATATGATACTACCGTTATGATAATTGTGAGTCATAGAAGGGATGAGTTTCTGTAACTCTTAGCCTCACATTTCCAGGTATATCTGTTATGAGACACAACAACATTGATGTAATTAAAGCTAGCTTGATGTAAAGCTTTGATGTGAAGCTTTCACAACATACTGATACTACTGGCACCTAATTGTGAGCCCATAACTTTTGTACATCAGTATATCAAAGCTTTATAATGAATGGTTTCCTGAAGCTTTTTGTATGACATTTCCAGGTATGATGCCTGCCAGGTATGATAGTAGCAATATGTGCCCAATTGAGAGCCCTCACATGAGCAAAGGCTCAGGTTACCTAGCCTGATATTTCCTTGTTATGTATTTCTAGTTCTGTGTTGCTACCACAGTATCACTGCACGGTGTATAGTAAGAAGAGCATTCTAATTAGACCACTCTGGTTCTGTAAGGAATCTAAGCCCTTCAATATCACCAAGACCCTACATGTTACTGTAATACAGTACCACATGTTACTGGAAATCTCATACATTGCCAAGAATCTATGTTACTAGCCTCGTCCCCAGGCCCCTCCCATTCCCTGGGGACAAAACTACTTATGTTAATGAGCAATGTGAATTATTAATTATTATGCAACCATTGTACAATGTTCACCAACCCCACAAGTGTAGGAACATGGTGCTAGATTGCAAAAACCCTACAAAGCTCTAATCTGTTACAATGTTGGTGCCTAAATCAACGCTAACCCAACCCTAATAAACCCTAACCCAACCAACCAGATTAGAGCTTTGAAACGCACTTCAGTATACTGTAGTTTAAATTTGGGATTGTCTTTTTTACTTCACATAGCTCCATGAGGTTACGTCATAAAACTTCACATGGGAATTCCCCAAGCCTACCCGCAACTCATTATGTTTAGATCTTAACCATCTTTCTACATTATTTAACATAGCTGAAATTCTGTACTGCCGACTTAGCATGCATTTAGAGAGTATGCAGCATATCAAGGTAAAAGAGAACGTAAGGGTCTAAACAGATGACCACGCATCTGAAGGTGCAGTCTGTTCTTAAGACCTAAATTTGTGTTCTATTGGGAAGGAAAGGCTTGTAAAAGATTTGGTATCTTACATGAACGGTATCTTTTGAAAATTTGTGTGCATTGTTCTATAGCAAACCCAGGCTGTAGTGAACTAAGTGCACTGTGAGCTATCTGCATGTACTCCAAGCTAATGCAAAGACCTCAGACAATACTATCGACTTGAAAAGTGAACAAATGATGGAATTGCAAGCCCCATGGCCAGATAGAGCAGCACATGCAGCTAGAGATCACACGGCAACAGATGATTGCTTGTTGTCTTCAATAATTGAAGACAACAAGCAAGCATCCTTGGTGTATGTTCCAACTCTCACTTCCAGTGTTACGCATCCCATGACCCATCTGTTGCTGTGTGATCTCTAGCTGCATGTGCTGCTCTATCTGGCCATGGGGCTTGCAATTCCATCATTTGTTCACTTTTCAAGTCGATAGTATTGTCTGAGGTCTGTAATTATGTCGTCTGTCTGCTCAAAACATCATTTGAATTTATTCAGTGATCGGCCCATTGCCTTGACTTGGTACATGAATTGTATATTTGTAGGGTTGCCTTGGCCTTGTGTGGGCTCTCACATGAGGCTGTGTTCACACATCAGTCTCAGACTGCTGCAGTACACAATGCCAACCTATTGCCTAGCATTTCTCTCAGAGCATCTCCCCTTCCTCTTCAATTTTGGATGATGTAATTTGTTTGAAGCAAGGCTTGTGTACTAGCTAACGATGATACATGGAGTGAGAATGCAGCATATCAACTTGGCAAGTGTAATAAAATCAAGTAAGTAGTATAAGTAGTCAGTGGAGAAGATATAGTTTGAGTGCAGTATCCCTATGTCAATGTACCTGTGTCCCTGTCCCTCCCTGTCCCTGTCCCTCCATCCCCGTCCCTCTCCCTGTCTCTCTGTCCCTGTCCCTTTGTTCCTGTCCCTGTCCCTAGCTAGAAATGTTAGGTACATATATCCTTGGTAGGTATACATGAAACTGTCAGGTATTGAAATGACCTGTAGCAGATATACATGAACCTATCAGGTATTGAAATGTACCTATAGCAGGTATACATGAAACTGTCAGGTATTGAAAAGTCATATACATGGCCTGTAGCAGGTATACATGAACTTGTCAGGTATTGAAATGTCATATTCATGACCTGTAGCAGGTATACATGAAACTGTCAGATATTGAAATGTCAACCTGTAGCACATCTACACGAAACTGTCAGGTATTGAAATGTCATATACATGACCTATAGCAGGTATGGTTGGAATAACACAAGAAGCTTAGTGGCCCTTTGGTGAGTTAGACCACTGTGGTTCTGAGCCCTTTATTTCAATACCTGACAGGTTCATGTATACCTGCTACAGGTCATGATTATGACATTTCAATACCCAACAGTTTCATGCATACTTACCAAGGATATGTACCTAACATTTCTAGCTAGGGACAGGGACAGGGACAGAGAGACAGGGATAGGGACGGGGATGGAGGGACAGGGACATGGAGGGACAGGGACACAGGGACAGGGACACAGGGACATTGACGTAGGGATATGGACAGGGATAGGGACAGAGCGAAAGAGGGACAGGGACAGAGGGACATGATACCTGACATTCTCGACAGTAGCTGATACTTTGTGACAGGTAAGATATCCGAAACTGTAGCTGACATTTTCCGGCATGTGCCTAATAAGGTACCTGACATTGATTGTAGCTGGCATTTCATGGTATTATACCTGTTAGCTAACACTTTTCTTGGCAGAAATTTTTTTTGTAGCTAAATGAATCCTTGTCTTTGGTTAGACCACTCTGATTCTGAGGCCTTCATTAAGTTAATTTTATTATTATTTTGTGTCTACTATTGCTCCAAGAAGTTTGCTAGAAGGTTTGTTGTGTGCATTTTGAATGGACCAATCAGATTTGAACCTCATACATTAGTGTGGATGTCCACGGAAAGCGGGCTAGAGTGTCCAGACATATTTTTCTCTCCCTCTCACTCCTCCCACCGGAAATAAAGAAAATATGTCTGGCTCTCGAGACTATATAGCGCCAGACGTGACCGAGAGCACTACTGCATGCATTATATGTCATTACGCGTTGTGGGTGAAAACTACATTGGCTGATTTTATTTTGGCGATTTCAACCCCAACTGCCAAACCGCCAAATTTAATTCCCCGTCAAACTTTCTGGCTATACGGTACTAGGTTTACTTCCATGAAAGAATGCAATTACCATCACCTGACATTTCAGGGCAGAAACCTATATACTGGGTAGGAACCTATGTTACTGGACATTTCTGGGCAGGAACCTATGTTACAGTATGTAAATTTCCCAACAATTATAGCAGTTTTAATGTTGTAGTACTCCAAGCTCCAGATAGCAAGGGCATCAACATGATGAGGGTACATACCATTAATTTAGCTAGTGGGCAAGGAAGTTTTCCTGATGCACTGCATGTTGACTCCACCTGCTTCTCCACTAGTTTCTTGCTTACCTTGGGCTAATTATGTATTGTGAATGTTTCCAAAATGTTCCTCGTTTAACTTAGCAAGACCATGTGGAATGATGGTACTAGCGCCGTTTTTGTACTCAAGGTTTTCAATTTTCTGCTCTAAATCAGTATGTAAATTTCCCAACAATTATAGCAGTTTTAATGTTGTAGTACTCCAAGCTCCAGATAGCAAGGGCATCAACATGATGAGGGTACATACCATTAATTTAGCTGTGGGCAAAGAAGTTTTCCTGATGCACTGCATGTTGACTCCACCTGCTTCTCCACTAGTTTCTTGCTTACCTTGGGCTAATTATGTATTGTGAATGTTTCCAAAATGTTCCTCGTTTAACTTAGCAAGACCATGTGGAATGATGGTACTAGCACCGTTTTTGTACTCAAGGTTTTCAATTTTCTGCTCTAAATCAGTATGTAAATTTCCCAACAATTATAGCAGTTTTAATGTTGTAGTACTCCAAGCTCCAGATAGCAAGGGCATCAACATGATGAGGGTACATACCATTAATTTAGCTAGTGGGCAAGGAAGTTTTCCTGATGCACTGCATGTTGACTCCACCTGCTTCTCCACTAGTTTCTTGCTTACCTTGGGCTAATTATGTATTGTGAATGTTTCCAAAAAGTACTTCTACAGCTGATGCTACTTGCAGTATCGGACATTTCTGGGCAGGAACCTATGTTATCAGACATTTCAGGGCAGAAACCTATATACTGGGCAGGAACCTATGTTACTGGACATTTCTGGACAGGAACCTATGTTACAGTATGTAAATTTCCCAACAATTATAGCAGTTTTAATGTTGTAGTACTCCAAGCTCCAGATAGCAAGGGCGTCAATATGATGAGGGTACATACCATTAATTTAGCTAGTGGGCAAGGAAATTTTCCTGATGCACTGCATGTTGACTCCACCTGCTTCTCCACTAGTTTCTTGCTTACCTTGGGCTAATTATGTATTGTAAATGTTTCCAAAATGTTCCTCGTTTAACTTAGCAAGACCATGTGGAATGATGGTACTAGCGCCGTTTTTGTACTCAAGGTTTTCAATTTTCTGCTCTAAATCAGTATGTAAATTTCCCAACAATTATAGCAGTTTTAATGTTCTAGTACTCCAAGCTCCAGATAGCAAGGGCATCAACATGATGAGGGTACATACCATTAATTTGGCTAGTGGGCAAGGAAGTTTTCCTGATGCACTGCATGTTGACTCCACCTGCTTCTCCACTAGTTTCTTGCTTACCTTGGGCTAATTATGTATTGTGAATGTTTCCAAAAAGTACTTCTACAGCTGATGCTACTTGCAGTATCGGACATTTCTGGGCAGGAACCTATGTTATCAGACATTTCAGGGCAGAAACCTATATACTGGGCAGGAACCTATGTTACTGGACATTTCTGGGCAGGAACCTATGTTACAGTATGTAAATTTCCCAACAATTATAGCAGTTTTAATGTTGTAGTACTCCAAGCTCCAGATAGCAAGGGCATCAACATGATGACGGTACATACCATTAATTTAGCTAGTGGGCAAGGAAGTTTTCCTGATGCACTGCATGTTGACTCCACCTGCTTCTCCACTAGTTTCTTGCTTACCTTGGGCTAATTATGTATTGTGAATGTTTCCAAAAAGTACTTCTACAGCTGAGGCTACTTGCAGTATCGGACATTTCTGGGCAGGAACCTATGTTATCGGACATTTCAGGGCAGAAACCTATATACTGGGCAGGAACCTATGTTACTGGACATTTCTGGGCAGGAACCTATGTTACAGTATGTAAATTTCCCGACAATTATAGCAGTTTTAATGTTGTAGTACTCCAAGCTCCAGATAGCAAGGGCATCAACATGATGAGGGTACATACCATTAATTTAGCTAGTGGGCAAGGAAATTTTCCTGATGCACTGCATGTTGACTCCACCTGCTTCTCCACTAGTTTCTTGCTTACCTTGGGCTAATTATGTATTGTGAATGTTTCCTAAATATTCCTCGTTTAACTTATTCACAATGTAAATTTCCCAACAATTATAGCAGTTTTAATGTTGTAGTACTCCAAGCTCCAGATAGCAAGGGCATCAACATGATGAGGGTACATACCATTAATTTAGCTAGTGGGCAAGGAAATTTTCCTGATGCACTGCATGTTGACTCCACCTGCTTCTCCACTAGTTTCTTGATTACCTTGGGCTAATTATGTATTGTGAGTGTTTCCAAAATATTCCTCGTTTAACTTATTCACAATGTAAATTTCCCAACAATTATAGCAGTTTTAAAGTTGTAGTACTCCAAGCTCCAGATAGCAAGGGCATCAACATGATGAGGGTACATACCATTAATTTAGCTAGTGGGCAAGGAAATTTTCCTGATGCACTGCATGTTGACTCCACCTGCTTCTCCACTAGTTTCTTGCTTACCTTGGGCTAATTATGTATTGTGAATGTTTCCAAAAAGTACTTCTACAGCTGATGCTACTTGCAGTATCGGACATTTCTGGGCAGGAACCTATGTTATCAGACATTTCAGGGCAGAAACCTATATACTGGGCAGGAACCTATGTTACTAGACATTTCTGGGCAGGAACCTATGTTACAGTATGTAAATTTCCCAACAATTATAGCAGTTTTAATGTTGTAGTACTCCAAGCTCCAGATAGCAAGGGCATCAACATGATGAGGGTACATACCATTAATTTAGCTAGTGGGCAAGGAAGTTTTCCTGATGCACTGCATGTTGACTCCACCTGCTTCTCCACTAGTTTCTTGCTTACCTTGGGCTAATTATGTATTGTGAATGTTTCCAAAATGTTCCTCGTTTAACTTAGCAAGACCATGTGGAATGATGGTACTAGCGCCGTTTTTGTACTCAAGGTTTTCAATTTTCTGCTCTAAATCAGTATGTAAATTTCCCAACAATTATAGCAGTTTTAATGTTCTAGTACTCCAAGCTCCAGATAGCAAGGGCATCAACATGATGAGGGTACATACCATTAATTTAGCTAGTGGGCAAGGAAATTTTCCTGATGCACTGCATGTTGACTCCACCTGCTTCTCCACTAGTTTCTTGCTTACCTTGGGCTAATTATGTATTGTGAATGTTTCCAAAATGTTCCTCGTTTAACTTATTCACAATGTAAATTTCCCAACAATTATAGCAGTTTTAAAGTTGTAGTACTCCAAGCTCCAGATAGCAAGGGCATCAACATGATGAGGGTACATACCATTAATTTAGCTAGTGGGCAAGGAAATTTTCCTGATGCACTGCATGTTGACTCCTCCTGCTTCTCCACTAGTTTCTTGCTTACCTTGGGCTAATTATGTGTTGTGAACGTTTCCAAAAAGTACTTCTACAGCTGATGCTACTTGCAGTATCGGACATTTCTGGGCAGGAACCTATGTTATCAGACATTTCAGGGCAGAAACCTATATACTGGGCAGGAACCTATGTTACAGTATGTAAATTTCCCAACAATTATAGCAGTTTTAATGTTGTAGTACTCCAAGCTCCAGATAGCAAGGGCATCAACATGATGAGGGTACATACCATTAATTTAGCTAGTGGGCAAGGAAGTTTTCCTGATGCACTGCATGTTGACTCCACCTGCTTCTCCACTAGTTTCTTGCTTACCTTGGGCTAATTATGTATTGTAAATGTTTCCAAAATGCTCCCCGTTTAACTTAGCAAGACCATGTGGAATGATGGTACTAGCGCCATTTTTGTACTCAAGGCTTTCAATTTGCTGCTCTAAATCAGTATGTAAATTTCCCAACAATTATAGCAGTTTTAATGTTGTAGTACTCCAAGCTCCAGATAGCAAGGGCATCAACATGATGAGGGTACATACCATTAATTTAGCTAGTGGGCAAGGAAGTTTTCCTGATGCACTGCATGTTGACTCCACCTGCTTCTCCACTAGTTTCTTGCTTACCTTGGGCTAATTATGTATTGTGAATGTTTCCAAAAAGTACTTCTACAGCTGATGCTACTTGCAGTATCGGACATTTCTGGGCAGGAACCTATGTTATCGGACATTTCAGGGCAGAAACCTATATACTGGGCAGGAACCTATGTTACTGGACATTTCTGGGCAGGAACCTATGTTACAGTATGTAGATTTCCCGACAATTATAGCAGTTTTAATGTTGTAGTACTCCAAGCTCCAGATAGCAAGGGCATCAACATGATGAGGGTACATACCATTAATTTAGCTAGTGGGCAAGGAGTGGACTCCACCTGCTTCTCCACTAGTTTCTTGCTTACCTTGGGCTAATTATGTATTGTGAATGTTTCCAAAATGTTC
This sequence comes from Agelas oroides, assembly GCA_949130485.1. NCBI lineage: Eukaryota > Metazoa > Porifera > Demospongiae > Agelasida > Agelasidae > Agelas > Agelas oroides. The sequence continues at coordinate 512,063 of OX422191.1, read as the reverse complement.
CTCGTTTAACTTATTCACAATGTAAATTTCCCAACAATTATAGCACTTTTAATGTTGTAGTACTCCAAGCTCCAGATAGCAAGGGCATCAACATGATGAGGGTACATACCATTAATTTAGCTAGTGGGCAAGGAAATTTTCCTGATGCACTGCATGTTGACTCCACCTGCTTCTCCACTAGTTTCTTGCTTACCTTGGGCTAATTATGTATTGTGAATGTTTCCAAAAAGTACTTCTACAGCTGATGCTACTTGCAGTATCGGACATTTCTGGGCAGGAACCTATGTTATCAGACATTTCAGGGCAGAAATCTATATACTGGGCAGGAACCTATGTTACTGGACATTTCTGGGCAGGAACCTATGTTACAGTATGTAAATTTCCCAACAATTATAGCAGCTTTAATGTTGTAGTACTCCAAGCTCCAGATAGCAAGGGCATCAACATGATGAGGGTACATACCATTAATTTAGCTAGTGGACAAGGAAGTTTTCCTGATGCGCTGCATGTTGACTCCACCTGCTTCTCCACTAGTTTCTTGCTTACCTTGGGCTAATTATGTATTGTGAATGTTTCCAAAATGTTCCTCGTTTAACTTAGCAAGACCATGTGGAATGATGGTACTAGCGCCATTTTTGTACTCAAGGTTTTCAATTTTCTGCTCTAAATCAGTATGTAAATTTCCCAACAATTATAGCAGTTTTAATGTTGTAGTACTCCAAGCTCCAGATAGCAAGGGCATCAACATGATGAGGGTACATACCATTAATTTAGCTAGTGGGCAAGGAAGTTTTCCTGATGCACTGCATGTTGACTCCACCTGCTTCTCCACTAGTTTCTTGCTTACCTTGGGCTAATTATATATTGTGAATGTTTCCAAAAAGTACTTCTACAGCTGATGCTACTTGCAGTATCGGACATTTCTGGGCAGGAACCTATGTTATCGGACATTTCAGGGCAGAAACCTATATACTGGGCAGGAACCTATGTTACTGGACATTTCTGGACAGGAACCTATGTTACAGTATGTAAATTTCCCGACAATTATAGCAGTTTTAATGTTGTAGTACTCCAAGCTCCAGATAGCAAGGGCATCAACATGATGAGGGTACATACCATTAATTTAGCTAGTGGGCAAGGAAATTTTCCTGATGCACTGCATGTTGACTCCACCTGCTTCCCCACTAGTTTCTTGCTTACCTTGGGCTAATTATGTATTGTGAATGTTTCCAAAATGTTCCTCATTTAACTTATTCACAATGTAAATTTCCCAACAATTATAGCAGTTTTAAAGTTGTAGTACTCCAAGCTCCAGATAGCAAGGGCATCAACATGATGAGGGTACATACCATTAATTTAGCTAGTGGGCAAGGAAATTTTCCTGATGCACTGCATGTTGACTCCACCTGCTTCTCCACTAGTTTCTTGCTTACCTTGGGCTAATTATGTATTGTAAATGTTTCCAAAAAGTACTTCTACAGCTGATGCTACTTGCAGTATCGGACATTTCTGGGCAGGAACCTATGTTATCAGACATTTCAGGGCAGAAACCTATATACTGGGCAGGAACCTATGTTACAGTATGTAAATTTCCCAACAATTATAGCAGTTTTAATGTTGTAGTACTCCAAGCTCCAGATAGCAAGGGCATCAACATGATGAGGGTACATACCATTAATTTAGCTAGTGGGCAAGGAAGTTTTCCTGATGCACTGCATGTTGACTCCACCTGCTTCTCCACTAGTTTCTTGCTTACCTTGGGCTAATTATGTATTGTGAATGTTTCCAAAATGTTCCTCGTTTAACTTAGCAAGACCATGTGGAATGATGGTACTAGCGCCATTTTTGTACTCAAGGTTTTCAATTTTCTGCTCTAAATCAGTATGTAAATTTCCCAACAATTATAGCAGTTTTAATGTTGTAGTACTCCAAGCTCCAGATAGCAAGGGCATCAACATGATGAGGGTACATACCATTAATTTAGCTAGTGGGCAAGGAAGTTTTCCTGATGCACTGCATGTTGACTCCACCTGCTTCTCCACTAGTTTCTTGCTTACCTTGGGCTAATTATGTATTGTGAATGTTTCCAAAATGTTCCTCGTTTAACTTAGCAAGACCATGTGGAATGATGGTACTAGCGCCATTTTTGTACTCAAGGCTTTCAATTTTCTGCTCTAAATCAGTATGTAAATTTCCCAACAATTATAGCAGTTTTAATGTTGTAGTACTCCAAGCTCCAGATAGCAAGGGCATCAACATGATGAGGGTACATACCATTAATTTAGCATGTTGACTCCACCTGCTTCTCCACTAGTTTCTTGCTTACCTTGGGCTAATTATGTATTTTGAATGTTTCCAAAAAGTACTTCTACAGCTGATGCTACTTGCAGTATCGGACATTTCTGGGCAGGAACCTATGTTATCGGACATTTCTGGGCAGAAACCTATATACTGGGCAGGAACCTATGTTACTGGACATTTCTGGGCAGGAACCTATGTTACAGTATGTAAATTTCCCAACAATTATAGCAGTTTTAATGTTGTAGTACTCCAAGCTCCAGATAGCAAGGGCATCAACATGATGAGGGTACATACCATTAATTTAGCTAGTGGGCAAGGAAGTTTTCCTGATGCACTGCATGTTGACTCCACCTGCTTCTCCACTAGTTTCTTGCTTACCTTGGGCTAATTATGTATTGTGAATGTTTCCAAAATGTTCCTCGTTTAACTTAGCAAGACCATGTGGAATGATGGTACTAGCGCCGTTTTTGTACTCAAGGCTTTCAATTTTCTGCTCTAAATCAGTATGTAAATTTCCCAACAATTATAGCAGTTTTAATGTTGTAGTACTCCAAGCTCCAGATAGCAAGGGCATCAACATGATGAGGGTACATACCATTAATTTAGCTAGTGGGCAAGGAAATTTTCCTGATGCACTGCATGTTGACTCCACCTGCTTCTCCACTAGTTTCTTGCTTACCTTGGGCTAATTATGTATTGTGAATGTTTCCAAAAAGTACTTCTACAGCTGATGCTACTTGCAGTATCGGACATTTCTTTCTGGGCAGGAACCTATATACTGGGCAGGAACCTATGTTATTGGACATTTCTGGGCAGGAACCTATGTTACTGGACATTTCTGGGCATGCAGGAACCTATGTTATTGGACATTTCTGGGCAGGAACCTACGTTACTGGACATTCACTATAAAGGTATAAAGTCACAAAAAAAAGTTTTCTGAACAAAACAAGTGCATGTAGGGATGGAACCCTCAGAAACCAGGCAAACAAGATGGGAACGACACCACAAGACTTTCACACCATCCCTACATCTTGTGCCATTTATGAAAACTTCGCATACCACAAACCTGTACATGCACATTAGCCTATCCACATTCAATACATAACCCACAACAACCTTCCATGTACAAGACAACCCACATCTACCACGTCCAGCAGCAATATGTAAAGCCAAGAGTGCATAAGAACAGGTGGCTAGAGTAACAGCGTGTAACTCCATCAAATTTGAAACCGGTCGGAATTTACCACCAGTACTACAAATAGTAACATGTACTGGGCATGCTGCATAGACATAAGGCATTGTTGCTAAGCACGTGACCGGGTATTCTATTTTTAGTATGGCTCAATATTTTTGACCGGACTACAGGCTTCTATTGGAGTTCCCCGGTCTTACTCTAGCTGCCCGTTCTTATGCGCTCTTGGTAAAGCCCACAACATAACACACACTCTAACACACCAACAGACCCAACACTGCTCACCCACTCCACACCTTCTACATACAAGACACAGATTACACCTAGCTGCCATGATCAGTAACAACAACATACATTGCAGCCACCCACAACATACCTCACTCTCCATGCAAATAAAATCATCCACTACGTACCCACCACCACCTACCTCCCACTGCCTCCCACGCACAAGATAACTAACAAAGACAAGGCACAGTTGGCAAAATGGCACAAGATGTAGGGATGGTGTGAAAGTGTTGTGGTGTCGTTCCCATTTTGTTTGCCTCGTTTTGGAGGGTTCCATCCCTACATGCACTTGTTTTCATTCAGAAAACTTTTTTGTGACTTGTTCCTGTTGTTTTTTTTTTCATTTGTAGGAATATTAAGAGAGAAGAGAGGTGAGAGGGGAGGCCGAGGGAAAAACGCATGGTCTGTAAAGTACTACAAAAGTATAGAACTTTGTTGTTCACAAGGAACTGTGAAAGAATAGTCGTAAATTCAAACACTTTCAAGTGAAAATGTACATCCGAACATCAAACTTCTTTATTTAGGTTAGACACCAAAGCATAGGAATCTATGGGATTTGGCCACCCAAGAAAAAAGCCTTATATAAAACCCAAGTGTGAAGCATACAGTTTTATGAGGCTTTGTGCAGGCTTTATAAATCCTGTAGATCGATCCTACACTGCGGTATCAAACCGATTTAGACCATAGCTACTTACCGTTTCAAACTGCAATGGTGTCTTACAACTCGGTATTACACGACCTCTGTGGGGATGAAGTCTACAGAGAGTTTTCCTGTGAACCCAATAGTAGTCCACATGAATTGGGAGCAGCTGAGCAACCGTCTGTTTCACCAGCTGCCTCCTCTAGTGCAGGAGTTTTGAATGAAGCTAATGTTAACTCACTGCTACTAGCTGCACTAGAGAAGTTCGAGGACCAAGCTACCGATCGGCTGGTACTCTTTGCATTGGAGGGATATGAAGACTTAGGTACAACACAAAAGGAGGATACTAAAAAGACACCAGCCAAAATGTCAACTTTAAGTAAACACTATTTGTAAAGACGTACTATAATAATATACATTTTTGTTGTAAATGACCATAACAAGCAAATTTTAAATTTTAATGTGGCCGCCATTTTTTTTTTCGGGGTCATCCCTAGCTACATATGGCGTACTACCGTACGTACCTGTATGTTACTGGACATTTCCAGGAAAGTACCTATGTTACTGCACATTCACTATAGGCATTTGTTGGTGTGATTCATGATGTGAAATACGTAAGCCCCTGTTTATGGTTAGACAACTCCAGTTCTGAGCCTTTCGATTACAGGTGGCTGGCTAAGGGTCTTGCTTGCAAGTTTGTGGCCTATTAAGGTGGCGGTGGAAGTCTCTCGGTGGAGGTTAACGAAAACATAAACCTGGGTTACAGTCAGGACCAGTGTTACTCCTAGTTTCAGGGTTAGGGTTTGGTTTAGGGCAATCTTGCTTTGCCTAATTTTAAAAAAGGGTTTTAGTAGCTTATTAATATATTCATAACCCAAAATTGCCACTCGATGGACGCATCTACACACTCACTGTAGGTAGCGTTCTAACCACCAATGTATCTCAAATCAGTCTGTGCCAGCTTTTGTTCAGAGCTACTCTCAAAGTCAGGCTAGACTCATGTTTGTCACTACTCTTGGAATGGACAACTTTGACTGCACCAAAATGAATGCACATTTCAAAAAAGTTCACAGCTTGTCTACGGGAGGGGCTCATTCACAAGTGCAAGCAAGCATTACTAGCCCCACCTCTCCCCCTTATGTCGCTAAACAACTCACGGCTCTGTTCCACACACAACCACTCTTCAGCTTTCTTGACTGCGGCAATGTAGTACCAACGATATATTTTGGCCACTAGGCTTGGCATACGATCGCAAGACCTGGGCCTGCCCAATGAGTACAGTCTTGGCCACTGTGGCCTTTCTGCTGCTTCTAGACACAAGCTTGCTTTCACAAGCAGGCACTACACAGCTACTGACCTGAGTCGATCTAAGCTTATCTTCAAAGTTCCAACCACCACATGAGGGGTTCCACCAGGCCACATCTTAACTAAATTAATTATAAACTGATTATTGGATGCCAATGCCGACAGGAAATGGGGAAATTTTACGGACAGTGAACGGATGAAGACTCCCAAAACTGACTATTCGCTACAATTTTAACAAGACAAAGAAGTCTATCAGCTTGGATTCCAGGTTTGTCGACCTTGAAAGTAACAGGGTTCTCTGCCACCTTAACACTGAAACACCTACATACATTTACTGACCAGACAACGGTATGTAGCTACCCGATATTAAAAATTTTCTAGAGCAGCCCTCTCTTTTAGATCACTGGTCCTCTCCCCCCAGGAGAGCTTGTGAACAAGTCTAAACATGTCACCAATCCTGTCGTTTTGCTATTTATGTCACATTAAATAAGATACATAAGAAACTTTAATATGTAAGGTTGATCATCACAGCTATATCAAGCAGTCTGCCAACCTTGTCAGTTTGCTATTAGGTCACATTGTAAGTTAAACTTTAATATGTAAGGTTGATCATCACAGCTATATCAAGCAGTCTGCCAACCTTGTCAGTTTGCTATTAGGTCACATTGCAAGTTAAACTTTAATATGTATAAGGTTGATCATCACAGCTATATCAAGCAGTCTGCCAACCCTGTCAGTTTGCTATTAGGTCACATTGTAAGTTAAACTTTAATATGTAAGGTTGATCATCACAGCTATATCAAGCAGTCTGCCAACCTTGTCAGTTTGCTATTAGGTCACATTGTAAGTTAAACTTTAATATGTAAGGTTGATCATCACAGCTATATCAAGCAGTCTGCCAACCTTGTCAGTTTGCTATTAGGTCACATTGTAAGTTAAACTTTAATATGTAAGGTTGATCATCACAGCTATATCAAGCAGTCTGCCAACCTTGTCAGTTTGCTATTAGGTCACATTGTAAGTTAAACTTTAATATGTAAGGTTGATCATCACAGCTATATCAAGCAGTCTGCCAACCTTGTCAGTTTGCTATTAGGTCACATTGCAAGTTAAACTTTAATATGTATAAGGTTGATCATCACAGCTATATCAAGCAGTCTGCCAACCCTGTCAGTTTGCTATTAGGTCACATTGTAAGTTAAACTTTAATATGTAAGGTTGATCATCACAGCTATATCAAGCAGTCTGCCAACCTTGTCAGTTTGCTATTAGGTCACATTGTAAGTTAAACTTTAATATGTAAGGTTGATCATCACAGCTATATCAAGCAGTCTGCCAACCTTGTCAGTTTGCTATTAGGTCACATTGTAAGTTAAACTTTAATATGTAAGGTTGATCATCACAGCTATATCAAGCAGTCTGCCAACCTTGTCAGTTTGCTATTAGGTCACATTGTAAGTTAAACTTTAATATGTAAGGTTGATCATCACAGCTATATCAAGCAGTCTGCCAACCTTGTCAGTTTGCTATTAGGTCACATTGCAAGTTAAACTTTAATATGTAAGGTTGATCATCACAGCTATATCAAGCAGTCTGCCAACCTTGTCAGTTTGCTATTAGGTCACATTGTAAGTTAAACTTTAATATGTAAGGTTGATCATCACAGCTATATCAAGCAGTCTGCCAACCTTGTCAGTTTGCTATTAGGTCACATTGCAAGTTAAACTTTAATATGTATAAGGTTGATCATCACAGCTATATCAAGCAGTCTGCCAACCTTGTCAGTTTGCTATTAGGTCACATTGTAAGTTAAACTTTAATATGTAAGGTTGATCATCACAGCTATATCAAGCAGTCTGCCAACCTTGTCAGTTTGCTATTAGGTCACATTGCAAGTTAAACTTTAATATGTAAGGTTGATCATCACAGCTATATCAAGCAGTCTGCCAACCTTGTCAGTTTGCTATTAGGTCACATTGTAAGTTAAACTTTAATATGTAAGGTTGATCATCACAGCTATATCAAGCAGTCTGCCAACCTTGTCAGTTTGCTATTAGGTCACATTGCAAGTTAAACTTTAATATGTATAAGGTTGATCATCACAGCTATATCAAGCAGTCTGCCAACCTTGTCAGTTTGCTATTAGGTCACATTGTAAGTTAAACTTTAATATGTAAGGTTGATCATCACAGCTATATCAAGCAGTCTGCCAACCTTGTCAGTTTGCTATTAGGTCACATTGCAAGTTAAACTTTAATATGTATAAGGTTGATCATCACAGCTATATCAAGCAGTCTGCCAACCTTGTCAGTTTGCTATTAGGTCACATTGCAAGTTAAACTTTAATATGTAAGGTTGATCATCACAGCTATATCAAGCAGTCTGCCAACCTTGTCAGTTTGCTATTAGGTCACATTGCAAGTTAAACTTTAATATGTAAGGTTGATCATCACAGCTATATCAAGCAGTCTGCCAACCTTGTCAGTTTGCTATTAGGTCACATTGTAAGTTAAACTTTAATATGTAAGGTTGATCATCACAGCTATATCAAGCATAGGATATACGTAGGTACGTACGGAACATACAGTGTTCGTGAGTGTTAGTTATATAATTATTGTCACATACATAGCTGCAATGTGTGTACAATGTATGTATGCATCCTACATAGTGGTCGGAACACTGGAATGAAATACAAAATATTACTACAGGACTATACTGGCAGTTTCAAAGTACTAAAAGCCAAGATGGTTATAGGTTAATATTTCTGGATCCTGTAGTACCAGTTGCTCAGGCAAAGCAGACTTCACCAAGCTGGATTTCTACACCGTCCTGGCCAGGTTTGGTGCCCACTACGTCTACAAATGGTAGGCTGAATGGCATTCTTGTGTACACTGTGTATATGTCACTCATCTCAGATGTCTGCAGGTGAAAATTGTAACAAGAATCAAAACACAAATAGTATATCATGAAGTCTGTGTAACGGTAAAATGAGTATTAGAGTAACGTATTTGTGGACTTTTTTACATGACAATAATTCCTAACTTTATTTCAAAGCAATTTCATTTATATACTTTTTTTCCCTTTAATCAAGTTTGCTGCAAGAGGCAAGCAGGTACAACTAGCAACTGTTGCTAGCATTAGAGGTTGCACTAAGACCCACAAGGAATGAAGGTAAAGGTCAAGTTAATGTGGATATACAAGTACACATCTTCAGACAGATAGGCTAATGTGAGTATGTACGTAACGTATAATGTCCTATGCTATATTTTATGGGAATAGACAAGTTTGTTGCAGAAACCGTGATCAGGTTAGTGAGCAGCGTTCAACCACCCCCTCGATAGAGTGCAATCCATTTATATCCCACTAAGGAGAATTTCTGTTATTGCTGGTATTACTATCAAAAAGGAGGTAGAATAATCCCACAAATTATGGCATAGATGGCGGGTCAGACCACTTATAATTAAAGTACAGATAGAATCCATATCTAACTTCAAATTTGGCTTGACTGATTTGTCTATTATTCTGTTTGCATTTTGTCCCATTGATTTGTTTAGTGTTTTTAACAACACTCTTTGGTTAACAACACACTCAGGTAAGTGACATCCTACTGTACCTTCACAAACACAAGTCTGAACAAACAAGTAGCTATGTACACTCTACCACAAGACAACATGAGAATTTAACGTACCTCACAGTTGTGTTCCACATTGACAGTCTGCAACAAGCTCTGGGATGACTCTTGCACGGAAATTTCCACACCATTGTTGCCAATGAGCCGGTGAGCAGATCTACCCTTATTGCAGTTGTACTCCAGAGTTTGCAAGGCCACTCGACTCTTAGAGGCAAGAGATCTAAGTTGGTACTTTGCATTGCCATTAAATCCATATGAAAATGGATGTCCCTGCAAAGGAGAACGAGAAATGGAGAACCACATAATGCCACGGAAGCATTATTATCAAGATCCCATTCAATGTATACTTATTCTGCCGAGTTAAAATATCAAGACTAAGAGAGATCCAGCCTGGAAATTGAACTGTGCCTATGGATAAATGCCATCTATCCTCTGCTCCAATGCTAGAGCTCAGTTGGTATGAGTGTCTGAGTGGAATTCAGAAGACCCAGGTTTGAATCCTGGCACTGTTATAGCAGTTTGGTCATTTGCAACATGCAGTGAGTTAAAAAGGGTTCCACCACTACTGTGCTATAGTTACCATAAGGCCAGGTGAACTAGAATATTACTTTCTCGTCCCCGCCCACATGCTTCTGCCACACCCACCTACTGCTTCATTATTTGTAATGCAGTTTGCAGTTTAGTGCTGCTACTTGTCAAACGCATCGAGTGCATGTTTTGTGGACAGTTGTTTAAAGAGAGCCAAGATTGGCATTTTTCAGACGGTAGCTCACA
>OX422191.1:489435-499435 GCA_949130485.1 Agelas oroides | reverse complement strand
CGTATGTTGTAAGGCTTAATAGCAATGTATGTCATACTGGAGCGATTTTAGATGCGGCTCATGGTAATGTTCAGCAGCCAGCTCACAACCTCGTCGCTGTATAAACTTGCCGTTCACAGAGCCATTTTTTGCCCTACATTATGTCATCAGAATACTGGCGCTACAGCCCGTGACGTCACTGCCACTTGTAACCACGCCTATTTAGGCACACGGTCTATAAAGTTTTGTGCTATCGAGCATATTAACCGCACCCCCAAGATGCTCATAAGAGGTTAGTGCTGCAGGTTTACCTTGGCTCGAACACTTTAGAGTTCAGTGCTATACGTAGGTAAAATCTTTGTTAGTAGGCTTTAGGAAAACAAAGTCCACTGTTACTTAGCTACAAGACCTGAAGTAGAAGGCTTTAGAGATCAGGATTTCAGTGTGCTGCAAATTTACCTAAGCCTTAGAGTTCAGAGTTTTGTGGCTTCTTCTTAGCTGGTGAAGGGAGAGTTGGTGTACCAAAGTTTCATTCCTGGGGTAAGTGCACCATGCCATTAACGAATATCAACTCAGATTGGATGTCCAACGCTTCCTCCGGCCTGTGTTGTTATATTATGTGGGTCCTTTAAGTTGCATCTTGGGGTGTAATAAATGGAGGGTAGACGTGTTACGTTGGATGTGTACTTGTGTGTGTGTGTGCATGTACGTATAAATACATCAGAACTAACCTTTTCACCGGCATCTCCCTGACCTCCTGGTGGACCAGGTGGCCCACTGATACCCTACAGAATGGAACAAGAAAACACAACTGAAATCGTAAACATGTCGCTAAAGCATTTCAATGTTATGAAATTGGCAAACAAAACATTTTTATATTTATACCATATTACATCACTTTCTAAGTATTTCATTGGATGAACAACCAAGTATATACTCTTCATATAGGTAGTACCATATAGCACTAAATTTTCGAGGGTCTAAATTTAATAGCAGTTTTTGAAAATTTTGTTGAAATAATTTCGCAAATTCGCTGTCTAAACCATGCGCATGCCGCAAACGTAATGTACTATGGGCGTGGCATACAAGCATGGTCACACCGTCATCTGCTTGAGCTTGCAGCTGTCAGCAAGGCTGTGGCTACTTCGAAGGTATCTCTTTGGAGAGCGTCCCTTGCGGATTTGGCAGCATAGTCCTGGGATGTTGTCCATTGAATCTCTTGCAATCAGAGCGTGAAAACTGTGGTTTATGCGTCAAAATGAAATAATTTCGCGAACGGTTGAAAATTCATGAAATTAAAGACCCGCGAAATTTTAGCGCTATACGGTATATTCAATACATACATATACTCATGTAAACATAAGTGCTTAATCAAATATCGTTTATCAGCTACATATGATGAAACAATAAATCATATGGCAGGCATTGTGTGTAATGGGTAAAGGCAAATATTTTAAATCCACAGAAGAAGTTCCCAATTTGAGCCCAAGACCTTTTGAATTCTGAGCATCTTCTTCAGTTTGACCCCAGCTTGATTGCATGATTTATGTATTGATTTTTTTAAATTTTCACTCTCTCAGCACATCATTATTATAACATACTGGATGTCCTGGAGGACCAGCCGGGCCAATTCCACCAGCAGGACCGGGATTACCCTGGAGAGAGGGAGGAGGAAAGCCAAGCGGGTTATATGATTGGTAATGTCACTATATACAGCATTTCCTTGGATAGACAGTGTTTATGATACTACAGCAGATACATAACATCACATGACATCACATGATCCAACAGATTATTACATGACATCACACACTATCACATGAGATCACATGATCTAACACTATCACATGAGATCACATGATCTAACACACTATCGCATGAGATCACATGATCTAACACACTATCGTATGAGATCACATGATCTAACACACTATTGCATGAGATCACATGATCTAACACAACATCACACAAAATCACATAACGTCATTCTTACCTGTTCTCCTGGGGTACCATCAATACCATCATCGCCATCAGCTCCTCTCACACCCTGCAGACAAACATACCAGGCAGTTCTAATTCCAAAACCACCCCCCCCCCCTCCTTCCCCCCTTCACAGGTGATTTAGTGCATGCTAAGGCTTATAGTATAATGTTCCCTAGCTAACCGTCAAGCACAAACACACCTATTCTTCATTTCTAGCCCCTCAGCTTCAACTTGCTCTTAATCTCTCTCGTCCTAGTCTCATTTTCGTTTTATCTGGTGTTATTTCAGTAGCACTACCGAGTGACCAATCTTGAGAGAAGTATTACAACACTACGAAGATGCCATAAAAGGCAACAGACAAACATTCTAACCTCGCTGAAGATTTTTAAAAATTCTGGGAGCAGTACTGTAACAGCCAAGTTACAAGAATCAGAGCATATCAAGCTAGTGATACCATTACGAAACGTTCAGGCTTATCTCAAAGCATTTTATTGTAGTTAAACTTTAGAGCTACAGCATACCGCGATCAGACGCTGCGGCTACTATTTATTTCACTGCTTGTTTTTGTGCGGCTACTATTCGAGGGCGGCTACTATTCAAGGGCGGCGTTTATTCTTTGGAAAGCCTGCAGACATCAATGACTGCTGGATAAAGCACGTACGAGCGATACAGTAACGAATGTTAGACGCTGTCAGTAGTATGTGCAGCCTCTCAGTCCTGCTGTCAGCCATGGAAACGAGTTGCACAACACAAACAGCCCAAGTGGTAATCCGTTGACCATTATCAGAAATATTCGCATATGTGTCTGTGTGCCTCGTATACTAGCCACGGCTACTATTCGAGAGTGGCGTTTATTTCACTCAGAGCTTCTGATTGTGCGGCGACTATTCGAGGGCAGCTACTATTCGAGGGTGGCGTCTATTCGAGGGCAGCTACTATTCGAGGGTGGCTACTATTCGAGGGCAGCTACTATTTGAGGCTGGCATCTATTTGAGGGCGGCATCTATTCGAGGACGGCGTCTATTCGAGGGTGGCGTCTATTTGAGGGCGGTGTCTATTCGAGGGTGGCTACTATTCGAGGGCGGTGTCTATTCGAGGCCAGCGTCTAATCGAGGGTGGCATCTATTCGAAATACGGTGGTAGCTTAACTCTTTACCGACCGTAGCAAATTATTGCAATATTACGTGAATGACCACACAAGAATTCCGGAAGCGGCCTAGACGACATGTTGTATACTCCGTGTTATATCTCCAGTTGCAAACAAGCTACAGACTTCTGGTCAAAAACATTGGAGAGCCTTAGGCTTTGCCTAGCTTCGCTGTAGTTCTGAAGCTTACCACTAAAGAACAAGCTTGGAGATAAACCCGAACTTTTATACCGGAAGTTGCTACCTTTGGTCTGTTCTGGTGCCTGTAACTTGGATGTTACAGTTCTGCTTCCTTTGAAATCTGTAGCGAAGTTAGAGCTTTCATTTAGCTATACATTACAGCGTCATTGGTCGGTAAAGAGTTAAGGCTCTCCATTGTAGCAGGTTCGGCGTCATTGGTCATACGGGAACATTAATCTCATGACGCCGTACAGCGTCATTGGTCGGTAAAGAGTTAAGGCTCTCCATTGTAGCAGGTTTATAACTGGAGATAAGACACAGGGTGCGCAGCGTGTCATCTAGACCACACCCTCCTTGATTATACTACGACTGATCGTGCAATGTCGCAATAATGCTCTATGGTCAGTCAAAGTGATTCGTTATCAGTTGAAGTGACAGATTTACCGGAACTCCATTCTCTCCTGATTCACCAGTGGCTCCCGGACCTCCACCTGGTCCCTAGTGTGTGTGTGTGTGTGTGTGTGTGTGTGTGTGTGTGTGTGTGTGTGTGTGTGTGTGTGTGTGTGTGTGTGTGTGTGTGTGTGTGTGTGTGTGTGTGTGTGTGTGTGTGTGTGTGTGTGTGTGTGTGTGTGTGTGTGTGTGTGTGTGTGTGTGTGTGTGTGACAAGAGAGGCATTGTAGAGTCACTGCATGTGGCCATCTGTAGGGCTAGAATGTTTGCAGGTGAGGTTGGTGTATTTTTGAGTGAGGTACCCAAAAATACCGCACCTCCCCCCCCCCCCCCCCCCCCCCCCCCACCTCCCCATTTGAGGAGCCACTTGAGTTCATCACCCATGGAATATTTTCAACAGAGAGAACGACCTCCCCCTTTTTAACTTGACAGTTATAAAGGGGGAGTGCGTTTGCTCAAAGGGGCCATATTAGTACAAGCTTCGGTTATTTAAAAGACAGCTCTACCCTTCACTACCACCCTTCATCCTTCACTACTACCCTTCATCCTTCACTACAACCCTTCATCATTTACTACTACCCTTCATCATTCACTACTACCCATCATCATTCACTACTACCCTTCATCCTTCACTACTACCCTTCATCCTTCACTACTACCCTTCATCCTTCACTACTACCCTTCATCATTCACTACTACCCTTCAGCTTTCACAACTACACTTCAGCATTCCTTCATCCTTCACTACTACCCTTCATCTTTCACTTACTCTTGGTCCCCTGGAACCCTGTTGACCGTCACTTCCTGTTCCTCCTCTCTGTCCCTCCACACCTTGTGGTCCTGTATTACCAATTGGACCCTGGGGACCAGGACGACCCTGTGTGTGTGGAGGGGCAGGAAGAAGGGGGGTAAGCATCACATACGTACATACAAGCATCATACAAGGAGGAGAGAGGAGGAGAAAGAATATTTCCATGTAAAGAAGCTAGCTACAGTTGTACCATTTTGCTTCATGCATGTATGTACAAGGGAACTTACGTATGTGTGGCTGTCTTAGTAGAAATTGAACATTTTTCCGTTACGTATTTCGATCACGTTAGCGCTGTATCGCAGAACTTCCGTTAACGGTGGGGCTCATATGCGCTGCACAAACTCATGAATACCTGACATGTTCACAAAGCACGTATGAGCCCCACCCTTAGCGGAAGTTATGAGCTACGTCGCTTCAAACGTGGTAACGTGATCAAAATACGCAACGGAATGATGTTCAATTTCTACCCGGGACTGCCACATGTATGTTATTTACGGCTGTTCTCACTGTATAGCAAATGTTTAGACCAGGGCATTGTATAGGATTTCAAGAGCTGGTGATTTCCTGGAGGTTGCAGGCTTGCCAACTCTCACAGTTTTATCGTGAGTCTCACAATTTCAGTGCAAGTCTCGCGGTCTCACGGCTACACAAGCCGATCTCACACCGTGTGAATATCTACAAATGCCGTTCTAATGAGCGATGCCGATTTCGTACCTCTAGGAATGAAAAATGCAGCCTGGTGTTGGGAACAGTCGCCAAATTTTACTGCATGCATGTTCATGAGACTAAACTGTATATACGCAAGTTGTGTAAGCGGACACCAGGCTAGTATTTCTGACTCAAAGTCACTGATCTTCCTGCGGTGGGTGTGGCTTGCAAGTGATTCACTGGAGCCACACCCACCTGACAACCCCAGTCCCAAGGTTTTTGGACTGGATAGTTTGGCCTGTGGCTGAAGCTCAGTGAGCACTGGCAACTGAAGCAGCCTTTCCTCTATGTCGTCTCCCACACACCATCAAACATGCATTTAAAATGGAATAGTCTCATGCCCAGACCCCACCCAGCACACGCGAGGAGAAGGGGTCTGGTGTTACAAGTCCAAATCCTTGGGCTAGCTCCAGAAGCGTGGAGCGGCCAATCGAATCACAGAGCAGCGTTTATTGGAAGCACGAACAAGTACTTCAATCATACTGCTCAAAGCGTGTAATGTGATTCATTATCCAACACTGACCAATTTGTAATTCTACACTAACAACTACAAGACACTTCTGCAAGCCCAAGGATTCAGGCTTGTGTCACCAGACCCTTTCCTCGTGAGAGGGTTGGGTCTGGGCACAAGACTAAAAATGGAAGTTTGCAACTGTTGTCTTACAGGAAGGCCATCATTGCCAGCTGGACCAGGTAGGCCAAGATCTCCCCTATCTCCCTTTTCTCCCTTTTCTCCGGCATCTCCTCGCGATCCAATATCACCGACATCACCCTGTGTGTGTGTGTGTGTGTGTGTGTGTGTGTGTGTGTGTGTGTGTGTGCATGTGTGTGTGTGCGTGTGTGTGTACATGTGTGTGTGTGCATGTGTGTGTGTGTGTGTGCATGTGTGTGTGCAATGAATGAGTGTATCAATGTATCCTGTCAGTTCACTATGGAAACAGATTTTAAACTGTGCCATTCACAGCTGTTTTGATAAACTATAACTATACACTTTTTAGGGTCTATACACGGGCTAAGTCATACCAACTGCTTCTCTAGATTACTGTCTTTCTTTGTCGATCAGATACTCTGCCAAACATTTCTTGCCTGCCTCTAAGCTGGGGATCGTTCGATTCATGCTACATTGCAAATCGCCAAGAGGGAAGGTGCTTGGCCTGCACTAATACTATTAGAAGGTGGCAAGATTCTCAAGAGTAGGTATCTACCGTAGATCTGGAAATTTTCATGTTCTAAAACTTTCGTGTTTTATTAATAACTTCTCGTGTAAAAATATTTTCGTGGTCTCGGATACCCATGAAAATTTTTTAAAGACGAATGATTTATCGGACACTAAGAAAATTGTCACGTGTTTGCCACAAGTCACCTGTGGGTGGGTATTGACGAATAGGCTGTCTCGCATGAAATAACTAGCTAGCTGTGCTGTGAAACCGTGTGTACAAAATGTGCTGATTGACCGTAATGATTATCCGTTGTAAAATATATTTTGTGTTATTTATTTTTGTGGTTTATGCAAACCAAGAAAATATTTTTACAGTACGTATAAGCACACACTACTAAATCATATAAAATTAGCGTATGCCTCCTGGGGCTAATTAATGATACCCCTGCACAGGGGCATTAAGTGCTGGGTCCATGGCTTTGACGCTAAAATTTGAATCAATTTTACAACAAGTAAAGAAGCTTGAAGTAATTGTTACATGTAACCCCTCCAGCCTATTGATCTATAGTGCGGCCATGCCAACAAACAGTTTAGGCTGGACCCAATCCTTAATGCGCCCGAGTGGGTCAATCTTATACCTGGGGTCCAGGTCCGCCGTTTGATCCCGTTGGTCCCGTATTGCCAGAAGATCCTTTTGATCCTTTAGGTCCCCGATTACCTTCAGGACCAGGAGAGCCTGGTAACCCCTGGGAGAGGAAAGAGGGAGGGAGGTATAGGGAGGGAAGTGGGGAAGGGAGAGAAGTGGAGAAGGGAGGGAGGAGGGGGGGAGGGAGGGAGGAAGTGAGGGAGAGAGAGAGAGAGAGAGAGAGAGAGGAATGTGAGGGAGGGAGGGAAAGAATGGAGGGGAGTGATGTGAGGGAGGGAAAGAAGGGAACAGGGAGATGTGAGGGAGGGAAAGAGGGGAGGGGAGTGATGTGAGGGAGGGAAAGAGGGGAGGGGAGAGATGTGAGGGAAGGATGGAGGGGAGAGAGATAAGGGAAAGAAGGAAGAAACGAAATTAAAGTATTGAATACAGTAGCTAGGTGGTGCACACACACACACAAGAAATGTAAACTCCAACATACACACCCTGCATCTGTCCATAGCTCTAACCCATATTACTTCAAGTCAAAACAAACAAAGAGATAAACATGATGTACCCGGTCTCCTTGCGATCCAGTTGGTCCTAGTCCACCTGGTGCTCCACGACCGCCCTGCAAAAAAGAAATCAAACCATTATGTATTTTGACCAAATTAGTGCTGTAGTATAAAACTTCCGTAAAGGCGGGCCTCCCTTCTCACTCTGGGTACCCTTTGGTACGGTGTAACACGATGTAACACAGTGTAACACAGTGTAACACAATAAATACTTGTCACATCTTGAGCCCCACCTTTATCGGATGTCCTACACTGTACCACTTGAATGTAATCAAAATACACAACGGAATATCTCTGATTTCTCCCCGGGACTGCCACACATAGCGATACTTGAACTACTGCATGATGAAATCTGGATAAGTGGTAGTCCCACGTAAAAACTGAAGGCTATTCTGTTGCGTATCTTGATCACATTGCTATGTTCAAAAGCACAGTATCGCTGAACTCTTAGTAATTCTCTCCCAACCTGTCACACTGTTACCTAGCCTCATTCCCAGGCCCCGTCCGAAAAATCGGGAAAGGGGCCTGGTAGCACTTCCGTGTATTTTCTGTTGCTAATGTAAACGCCATCAAACGCGTGCTACGGTAGGTCATGCCTTACTACAACTGTTGATGTCAGCTGACTATCATGCAAATGCGTGCAAGAGCGAGTTGAACAAGCGATGCTGTAGTATGCTATCTTCCATGTTTATCTATCCAGCTCGGATGCACACTGTCTACACACAAATTCCGACAGATCGTCTCAGTTGATTGGGACCCAAGCCAGTGCCAACAGATGATCGGGGAGTTTGTCTCGATAACCCATATGGGTAAACAGCGCTCTCCGCTTTCGATTGTCCACCGATCTCCCGCAAACACGACATCACTGCCGCACGTATGTAGGAGACACAGACGACACCATCATGAGCTACTCTATCATATTGCAGAGTCGGCACATTTGGCCTCGTGCGCAAGTGATGGGATCACTTTCCGCGTGGTTTCATTCCGCAATCTGATTGGCTCCTCCAAATTTTGAGAGGTAATGGTCGACAGAAAATACAGGGAAACACTACCAGGCCCCTTTCCCGATTTTTTGGACGGGGCCTGGGAACAAAGCTAACTGTTACCCTTACCTGTGCACCAATTTCACCCTGTCCACCTGGTTCTCCTTTTTGACCTTTCTCACCGTCTTGACCTTGTCCACCTGTAGTTCCTGGGTTTCCATCAACGCCATTGTCGCCAGCAGGTCCCCTGCCACCTGGGCCTCCCTTCTCACCCTGAGTACCCTTTGGTCCCTGTGTAACACAGTGTAATGTGGTGTAACGTGGTGGAACATAGCATAACACGGTGTAACAGTGTAACATAGTGCAACATGGTGTAACAGTGTGACATGGCGTGACAGTGTAACATGGTGTAACACAGTGTAATGTGGTGGAACGTGGTGGAACATAGCATAACACGGCTAACAATGTAACACGGTGTAACAGTGCAACATGGTGTAACGTGGCGTGACACTGTAACATGGTGTAACAGTATAACACGGTGTAACACAGTATAACACAGTGTAACATGGTGTAACAGTGTAATGTGGTATAACACAGTGTAACACTAATGTGGTGCAACATGGTACAACACAATGTGGTGTAACTGACTAAAACAACGACATCACATTCTTAGGCATTTAACAGTGTAATGCAATGTAACTTGTTTCTGGGTAACACAGTGTAATGGGATACATGACACTGATCGAGACATCCATTAAACACAATGTAACACAGTGTAACATTTTAACACTGTGTAACATCACACTAATGAAACTTATTAGTCACGTAAAAAGAAAAAACCATAGACAACTGTGAAACACAGCATAACATGGTATAACACAAATCAATCAATCAACATTTTCACATGTTTACCTGTGGTCCTTGAGGGCCAGGGATGCCAGGTCCACCGGCTGGCCCTGTCGAGCCTCTTCGTCCCTGTACATCAACAAAAACAATTCATCAAGAGAGATAAAACCGATCCAGCCTACAACTTACTAGGCCCATCTTGAGTTACCAAGTTTGAACTTAAAGATGGCCGCCCACATATTTCTTTAGTGGGAAAATGCTACATTGTACACTTCTGAGATCTTCTGATCTCAAGGCCTATAACTCAGAGATGATACCTCTGAGCTTTTTCACGATTTATAAATACACCCATCAACTATTGATTTATCTAAAATTGAAATTTGGTTACCATAGCAACAAGTTTGTGATTTTAATTATGTCACTGTAATTAATGTTTGCAATTGTTTCAACACAAGTCTAATCGGAAGAAAACATGAGAATGGGTGGATATCCTCTCCCCCCTCCCCCATATATGAAGCCCTGAAGCTACTCATTTACATACCTGAGGTCCAGGGGGCC